>WAAE01014310.1:81714-343272 GCA_013400495.1 Nicator chloris | reverse complement strand
TTTTTTTTTTTCCTGTCAAATCTATATTCCATATTACAGAGTTCTTCCAGTAAGTTTCAAGAGTGGAAGTTTTTCAATAAATTCATTCAGAATTATTCAAGATATATTTATATCTTGGCTGCTTCTCTGTTTTCTGAAGCTGAATTCGGTTTTCTCATTTCAATAGGAAAGCTCAGCATTTAAGTCAAATGGAAGAAAATCTGGAAGGTCTGCTTTGCTTTTCAATCAGCACATGAAGAAAAATATATTGGGGTTTTTTTCCAGTTTATTATGATTCTTAGCAGTCTAAAGCAGGGCTTTAACAGCAGTCGATATTGCATTTTTTCTGTCTTGGACTGGAAATGTATAGGCTGAAAAAAATTCAAATTTCTCCAAAAGAGACTTTTTCTATCTTTTCTGCCTTAACAGTAAAACACATTAGGACCTGCATCTGCTGCAAGTCTAAGATTTATTGCAAATTTATGACCATCAAGGCCACAGCAGAAAAAAAAATGTATGATAACTATGGAAGTTCTCATATAGATATATATATATAAAGTGATTATCCTTTTTACTGAAAGCTGAACATTCTGAACACATGGCTAGACAAGCATAACTAAGCAAAACTAAATTTATTTAGACACCTCTAACATGAGCTAAATCCCATAACAAAACTAAAGGCATGAGGTTTGTCAGTCGCTATGAAGCCAAGAAAGGGCAAACCCAAAGATTTTATTTTGGAAGAACCCCAGGCTTTTTTTTAATGATGAGCACACTGTTCCTAGGAACTTTGCAAACAAAGAATTCATTGCTGAATGCTACATCTTAATAAGTATTTCTCACCATTTCCTCATCATGAAATCACTAATAACTCAATTTTTAAGGAATACAGTTTATAAATAACTTGAATGTTAAAGAAATAGTTACTTTTAAATACTTGTCCAAAGAAAAATATTTCTGCTGTGTATCTTAACAGGAAGAAAAAGTAACACCAAAGAGTAAAAAGAAGATGAAAATAAATTATGAACGAATGTCTAAAGGAATCCAGGGAACTGCCAATCTTTCTAACGATTTTTTTAAAAATGTGGATAGGAAATGGAAAAAGTATAAATCATAAAACCTGAAGCATGTAAACTTCTTAGAAAAAAACCCAAATAGCTGAACTTTAAACATTTTATCCTTCAGTGGTTTTTAAATAGATGGAAAAATATGCGGCAGCAACATTTTAATGGCTCCAGTTAATATAATGAGACAACTTTTGGTAATGTAGCCACACTGGGAAAGTGACAGTGAAACAGTTTGTAGTGAGGAAAAGACAGGTCCTATTAGCTCAGTGAAAGTAATCATCTTCCCAATAATTCCATCACCAAATGGATCCATCACGTCTGCAAATGTAATTGTTCAAAATTAATGTCTGCTCTCCTGATACCAGCCCTGGAAATCGAGGCAAATACCAAAGTGATGTGATAGTGCAAATAAAAAGCAATTTCTTGTTATTATCACAGAACTGTGGTCACCTTCATTTTACAAGAGCAGAGCCAAGTGCTGAGCTGTTGGCCCCCAGCACAGATTGCATGACACAGCACTGCCAGATTCAAGCAGAGACTGCAAAAGTGGCTGTGTTTTCTGCCAAATAGATTGAATTTCTATCTGTGAAATGGTGTGTTTCTGTTCCTAAAGTTTTGTGCCCAAGATACAAAATCAGTCCATGACCAATGATAGTGTGGGCCAGTTCCACTAGAAAAAGGAAGTGCAGGGCACTGGTCCAGGTGAGACAACAACACCCAGAATGTCCTGACATGGACAAGTCAGTCCAGAGCAACTCCCTGCTCATGTTATCTTATGGTAGAGGCTGTATCCTATAATTGCAGGCTGGTAATTTAATTCTGCCTCTTACTCTGTGAAGACAACAAAACTTCCCTCTCTCAAAAGGCTTTTGTGAAAATAAATATATTCTTGATTGAGAAGTGCTCAAATAAGGCAATAAACTAATAAGACAGTATGGCTATATATTATACATCTTATAATTTGCATATTTTCCTTCACAAAACTGTAGCCCTTTTATCTTTGCCAAGCTTTCCCCTTTCTATTTTCATTATTTCTCCAGGGTATAGAGTTACCTCACTGCGTGGGTACACAGACATGCTCAAGACCTTAAACAAAGCTGCAATAATTCACACATTTTGACAGTTTGTTTTTCTCTTTCTTAATTTCTACCAACAGTAATGGTGTAAATGTCTTGTTTATTTTGTTCTCTTGCTCCCACGTATGAACATAAACAGTTAAAGAGTATATTAGTGTGTATAAGCATAGAACAGAACACCTGGTCATGAAAGATCTGGCCAAAACATCTAAAAAACCCTATATCATCTCAATTTCTTAGGTAAAGCACTGTGGAATGAAACAGTTGGCTTTGCTCATCCTTTGCAACATTTCTTCATGGCATTCCAACCTCTCCAAGCAAAATCTTCCCACTCATGTACAGACAGGAAGTGTCTCTGAATGGAAGATGATACAGGAAACCTAAAAACACAGACGTGCTTCCCCTGAAGAAGATGGAAATTTTTAATGGCAAGGAACAGAATGAAAACGAGCTGCTAGAAACTCAAGCACAAATGTAGAATAGATTGATAAATCTGCCAAATAAAACAAAACAAAAAAAAAAAAGCAAGCCAGAGACCTGTGCATTGTTGCAGTGTTCAATGCAGGATATATATGCAGGTGAGTAACAAATATGCCAGGATTGTCATTCATTTTAATTCCTTCTAAATATGCATTTTGGATTTTAAAAATTACAGCACTTTCATCAATATTTTTCAAATGTTTATTCTGTCCACTAATCACTACAGCATGAAAAGTATGATTTTCAAACGTAAAGCAAAATCCTCCCTAATTATTTAGAATAATTTTATCAGCAAATTTTTCCTATGTCAATAACACAAATTTGTTGCTATGAAAGCCTGGCACATTTTCAACATATCTTCTGAGATTGAATACCATAAATAATAATAATAAAATGTAAAACTGAAAGCCTCAGCACCCAAATCAAACTGCCTCAGAGAGGAAGGGAAAACTGTGTCTACTCTACCACCCCCTATATTTTGGCAGTGCCAACAGAAAATCACGTAATCAGCTGGCCTGGCTACATTCAGTGCCAAATTAGCTAAAAAATAAGCCAATATTCTGTAGACTACATCATATCAAACTTTATTATCAGTAATAAAATCAACAAACGTCTCGAGGACAAAGAGTTAACATTAAAAAAGGGCAAATTGTAATTCCTCTTGGGGGAATGAGACTCACTAATCTGCACAGAGATTTATGGCCTAAACAATTTTCCAGATGAAGCAGCAAGATCATGGAAGTCAATCTTTAGACCAGATAACGGGCATGTTACCAGTGGGGGGATTAATGAAAGAGAGACTGAACCCTCACTCTAGCAAACCCAATTTCAAGGGAAAAAATTATTTGGAGAAAAAAAGGAAAAAATTAAAAATAATTAGGACTGAAAAACAGACGAAGGGTACTTTAAAACATTCCTTCATCACTCCGTAGTTGACCTGGGATGTTAACAAACAATCACATGAAGGGATGATTCAATTTTGTGTTGAAAGATTTTAAAGTTCAATTCGTTCTTAGCAAAAGTACTTTAGGGGGTGTTCTGTAATTTGAAAGTGTTAACAGATGGTACAAATGTATTCAGTTTAATAAGTGTTCTCCTAATCAGAGGCTTCAAGCCTTTCCAGGATGGTGTGGCCCTTCGAGGTCTCTCTCTCTCCAATGATCAGCAGCAATAAAAGGAAGGTTGGCTGTGTTTGCAGGGGCTTGATTGGGAGGGGATTAAGATGAAGATAATCAAAGCATCTGGGATGGCTTTTTTGTTGGCAGGGAATCCAAAACCTCCCTGCACAGCTACAGCCTCACTGTAAACAGGGAGAGATGGGGAGAGGCAGTGGCAATCCCACAGTAGCATCACATCATTCATTTTGGATAAGGCAACAGGTCCAAGGTGGAGAAATAATCAGTTAAACAACAAGAAACTGGGTAGGAGGAGAACCTGCACTGCTGGAAAAAAATAAAAAGTCACTAAGGGGATTTTGCAGTGTTAGCAGTATCCAACATCAGCTTAAGTGGTCTGGAGAAAGATAAAGCAGATGAAGTTTTTGGGGTAGCAAGGATAAGGGCAGACTGTGGAAAATTGTAGAAAAGCTTTGTAAGAGCCTGAACAATGGCAAAGAGCTCTCGATGTAAAGAAATATAAAGCAATATCAGTAGGTTAAACCCAGATTCACATATAAGATGCTGGGCTCTGATTTCACCTATACTGGTCCCTAATGACACCTCAAAGCTGCAACAGAAAATCCTTTGAAAAATAGCAGCTCAGTATTTTCTAAGAGCCAAGAAGTAAAAGAAAGCTTACATTTTATTAGGAAAGGTACAAAGACTAAGAAAAACCAACATTCAAACATCCACATCTTGAGCTCAATGTGCACTCTCTGCCTCCTCACCTCCAAAGAGATGTTAGACCAACAATGGGTTCAGAGGACCCACAAAAGCCTTGCTATGGTATCTAGACAGGAATCCCTGAGGAGACTGAGACCTTTTGTTCTGGAAACTTGAGGAAGTTGTTATGGAAATCTATAAAATCCTGCATGAGAAGGAGTTGGGGTGTGGATGGACTGCCTGGAGTCTCTTTCAGAGCAAGCTCTACAGGGCCTCAGACAAAGCCAAATTAAAAATCAATAAAAGGATGTAGATATCAATGCAGCAGGGAAGCACCTCTGCCTTGTGGGTGCAAAAACTGAATAACATTTGAAGAAGAAACTATGCCAGACTTTGGGATAGGGATCCCTAGAAGGCTCCTAGATGGGCAAACAACATCACATGGGAGAAAGCACTTGAACTGAATGTAGCTGTCAGCCAGGCAGAAGCCTGCTCCAGGTGAAATGTGGAGCTGAGAAGCTCTGCTGGGTGTTTGTAGGCTCTGCAGATGATTAGAAGGCAGCAAGAGCAGCAGCAGCCTTGAAATCTGAGCAATTGATCAAGCAGAGAAAAATAGTTCTTGAAATGTTGCAGCTGAGACAAGCACAAGGAGCTTGGCAAATGAGCTGGGATTCAGTGTCCAAGAAATACCTCACTCATAGGTGGGAATTGCAGTATTAGAATATTTCTGGAGCTCTAGGGGACCCAGAACCCTCAGCTAATGTGGTACCAGGGCTCAAAACAGTATCTTCCCACAGGAGCATGGTAATCACTGAAATCAGCCAGTAAATGGACAACATTGGATTTTCAGGAATGTTAATTAGCCAGGACATTCTAGTGATCTCTGCAGAATGTGCTGAATTATCAACACTTTTGAAAACCAGGCCTCAATATACTCAGTTCCCCAAAAATATGGTCCAAAGGGAATCACTCAGTAGACAGCAGAACAATAACTATTACAACATATACTTTTGACATCCATCCTGACAGTACTGCTCTCTACATGCCCTAAACTCTGTTGGCCAGATTTGGGTCTCATCTCCATCACCATAAATTCAGTCACTCTGCTGATGCAAAAAGGAGACACCAGCCAGTCAGAATATATAAGTGCCAGTTTGGTCCTTTGTAACACTAAAATTAAAGGAGGATTATTAAAAAATCTGTTGTCAATTCATTATAAATGAAACATGAATTTCATTTTCTATTGCGATTCTAAGAATAAACTGTCAGCAAACACCAAAATACCAATGTTTGCTAAAGCTTGACACATTATAAAGTTGTAGGTTCTCCGATATATTTCAGAACAGCATGCAACAAAAACATTTTAGTGAGATTTTACTTTTAGCTTGGCATTGAAATATGACAATTTATGTGGAAAGCTGAACAAATCACTTCTGGAGATGCAAGGGTCAAGTGGGCCATTAACTTTCAATTATTAAAAAGATAATTAGCAGATAGAATGTAGAATATTAATATTAACCTGATACACTGCCAAAGTGTTTTATACCATGAGGGAAATGAATTAGCAAAGGAAAAAAAATGTAAGATTTGTTATTCCAATCCTGGTGGCATCACACAAATTGAAATTTACAGGAAATCACAACCAGGTTTTGTAATAAATGTGGTGCTATACACTGATAGCAGTAAGTACCTTCCATCTTCCACATCTTAAAATCCATTTTATGTCTCATTGGAAGTACTCTGCATTTAGTCATTTTCATAAATCTTTTTGCTTGTTTTACATTAGCTCACTCAAAATCACACAGTAACGCTGCTTGCACTCATGCCTTTAAAAATACATAAACATTAAATTGCAGTGAACATTTTTGAGCTTTTGTTTTGGTATGGTTCTGTCATATTTTTCCTCTAGTTTTATCATAATGATTTTCTGCTAAATATTAGAATTTTACAAAAGGGAGACCAAGAAATAAAGCCACAAGCACACTATGCTAGGTTGTGACTTAATAGGAGGAAGATATGCTCAGCAACAGAACACCTAAATCACAGAATCATACAATGGCCTGGGCTGGAAGAGACCTTAAAGATCATCTTGTTACAACCCCTGCCATGGGCAGGGACACCTTCCACTATCCCAGGTTGCTCAGAGCCCCATCCAACCTGGCCGGGACCACTTCCAGGGATGGGGCAGCTGCATCTTCTCTGGGCAACCTGTGCCAGGGCCTCCCTGTAGCATCATATTTACAGGAAAATGGACAAGTACTAAATAAACCAGCCTGAATCAGCCTAATCTTCTGGAACTAAAGAACAAGGTCATCTTTGTGAATAAAAAAACCTGATGTTGCAAGAAGAAAGAAGAAGCAGAAAAGTTGCTGACAGACATAGGGGTGTCAAACCAAGTAAGATGACGCTTACAGTATCAACCAATTAGATTAAGAAAAAGATGGGTGCTTGCCTCGTGCACAAGATAGAGCTACCAATCAAGAGATGTGTGGACAAAGCAAAGCTACCAATCAAATAATGTGAGACTATGTAAGCCAAGATAAGAAGTAAATATAAACAATGTTTAGAAGCACAATAAATGGCTTTTGCTAGATTCACATTGATTCGTGCAGAGTCCTTTATCTTCTCTCCTCACCTCTCCACCCTCACAGGGAAGAATTTTTTTGTAATATCCAATCTAAACCTGCTCTGTGTCAGTTCGACATCATTCCCCCTCATCCTGTCACTCCAGGCCCTTGTCAAGAGTCTCTCTCCATCTTTCCTGTGGGCTCCCTTCAGGTACTGAGAGGCCACGATGAGGTCACCCCAAAGCCTTCTCTTTTTGGCCCATAACGCATTTACTCTCCAGTGTGGTTCCTTCTATACATCATGAGAGCGGCTCATAAGTGCCAAGTCAAAGCTTTCAGAAACCAGTGGGGAAAACAAAAATCTCTCTATACTACTGTTATTAAGGCCTGCAGAATGTAGCCATCATTTTTATAGCCCTGATGGAGTCACACACTTAGCCTCACATGCTAAGAGAGTACTTCGAGAGAATTCACAAACAGAACATACGGGAAGTGATTTTTGGAGTAAAAACTCTTATGCAAAGCTTTGAGTGCCTCAGGATGTTCTCCTGAGGACTTCAGAGACTTTGCTTGAGAAAGAACCTCAGGATACATGCTCTCAACAAATAGCCACAGCATTTACTGTCCTCTGGCCTGGCATCACCTGAGAACTATTGCATACATGAATTGTTCAGTGTGATCATACTTCAAGTGACATCATTAAGTTTATAACAAAGGATATATCAGGACTGAGATCAAAAAAGAAAATGTGGGAGGAGTTGGTTTGCCCTTTTATTTTCCCTCTATTTGTTTTGTCGGTCCTCAGTAAACAAAGATGTCTCAAGCAAAACTTGGGTCCGTTTGAAGGGGGCATGACCAACTCTATCAGTATTATTTTAATACTGATCACAAAAGGCTTTTGGTTCTTGGCATGCAGTAAGGAGAGTATTCAGAGATGAGAGATTTAATCGGCAAAACTGGGAGCACAAAAAACAAACAAAGAAAAATATTAGCAGATTTAAGCTGTAACTGGCAAATGAAAAGAGATGAGGAGATTAAGGCATGAAAAATTAGACATATATTTTAGCTTCCTAAAGAAACAAAACAGAAAATTGTACCTTTGCCTTTAATTACTACATAACTATCCTGGCACTTCTATTACACAAATATTGCACTTGTGGTCAAGGATAATTTAAATGAATGATGATATCCTAACCATAAAATTCTTTGGTCAGATCAAAGTCTCATTTGCACAAGTTTGAGAAGACAGCACTTATCACCTTATATTCCTACTTTGATTTATCTTTGCTACCTTTTTCAATTTTCGTATACACAAACTATAGCCTTGGTAATACAGAATCCATCTCTTTTTTTCTGTGTTTATTCAGAGCTGAGTAACGGGATCACCAAATAACTGAGCTGGATCCTCGTCTGTTGTACACCCCAACAGTAGTATAAATAGCAGTAACCACACAGATCCAGATCTGGTTATATAACTTGTGCACATGATGGGAAAACATTAAAAATATAACTTTAAATTTAGCATTCACTATTAAAATATTGAGTGGGGCTTTTGCCAGGAAAGTCACACATCAATCGCAGATAACTGAACAGATGTTTTGGCTAAAGCAGGCTGTAACTGGGACATTCACACATATACAAAAGGACCTCTAATACTGGTAAGATATTACAGTTTTAGAGCTTTCTCAAATTTTGCTTTAACAAAGACTGTTAACTAAATGTTTGCAACATGTGTTAGCTCTTTTCAAATATTTATAGAGATGGTTTACAAAAAGAAATGCAGCTATTTGCAATGCTGCTTTTGGACTAGAAGCACAAATACATATAAGTTTGCATAATTTAAAGTCTAAAAAATGCCTTAATTCTGCTTAAGTCCACACAAAAGTATAGATATAGATATAGATATACATGTATAGATATATGCACACGGTTACTTGTAACCAAATTAGAAACACCTTCTTGAACATTGCCCTTCCAGGGAAACTACTCTGGTGTTCAAAGCTTCTCCTCCTGCCCCCACCAAAGGAATAAATACCATTTGGGTTTTTAACATTTCCATTTCCTCTCTAGCACACTTTGCCTGCCTGTAATTGATATATCAATATATATTATTTATTATGATGTATTTGTCCAACCCAGACTTCTGGAGAAAAATAATAGCAAATTCATGGCAGTAATGCTGGCAGTGTTACAGGCAAGTGGCAGAACAAAGATAAATTTCTTGGGAGGAAGAAAAGCTAAAGATTTACATCAGGTGTATGCAGGTAAAAGAAAAACTTTTTAAGAACAGAAGCTGTGGGAAGCAGATTTTCAATTGGGGGAAATAAGTGTAAAGATGAATACAGACGTGCTGCTAAGGGAAAACTTCCCATTTTTCATTCTCGTTCCCCTTCACACAAATGTTTTCACACATTTGTTGTCCAGAGCAGCTGTGGCTGCCTCATCCCTGGAAGTGTTCCAGGCCAGGTTGGATGGGGCTTGGAGCACCCTGGGATAGTGGAAGGTGTCCCTGCCCACAGCAGTTGGGTGGAACGAGGTGATCTTTAAGGCCACTTCCAACCCAAACCATTATAGGATTGAAGGATTTGGAAACCCATTTTCCAGTGAAATAACTTAGCATTCACTTGATTTTCACCTCCATTTTTCTGCTGTTTTCTATTCAACAATAAAGGAGATTAAAATAGGAAAACATAGCTGGAAACCAGAACTGATAGGAACCCAGATAGGATGCCAGGGAACACAGGAACAGGAGATCCTATGTCAAAAAATACTTTCAATCCCATGACAGTTTTTGGCTAGTTAAGTTTGATTCCTGTCTCTGCCCTCATTGATCCCTTTCAACCTGACCCATTCTGGGATTCTGATTTTGTCTCTTTCATTTCTTCCACTTTCCCATCTGTTTTTAAGGGTCCAGGTAGCAGAAGGATGCCCACTGCCTCAATTCCTGGATTCAGTTTACAGCTTTTGATGTATAATTCCTTGGCTACACTTTTTATTTTGGTTTTAATTACACTGTAATTAAATTAGAATGCTCTGTAATTATATGCCAATTATTTTCTTTGACAATTACCACTGACATGCACAGTGAAAGAATACATTTTAGAGCAACCTATTAGACTTTAGTGGTACTTAAAATTCTGCAACATTAACAAAATTGGTTTTACATTGCAATTACATGTGCATCTTTTTATGAAATAATGGAAGTGAGAATTGCTAGGCACACAGTACATGATTACAGTATTGGATTACCAATTGTTGTATTATAAAACCACACCTATTTTTAAATACTAAAATGAGACTATACTAAATACTTTAAATACTAAATTAAAGACCATAAATGTCTTTAATAACATCATCTAGAAAGTCACCTGACATGTGGGGTTTGTCCTGCCAGAGAGTCTGAGCATTATGAAGATATGGAAATTAACAACAATTTACAGCTGGATCTTGGTAAAAGCATTCTTTGTGCTTTCTTTTCTGTGAAGAGACTTGCCAGTTGGTGGCCAGATGTGAAAAAACATCCCTAAACCAACAAATACTTTCCAGGAGAGTCACTTGTGAACTGCAGCTCACAGGTGAAAAACAACCTGGGGTCCCTTGTGGTGCAAGCTGTGTCTTAGGTCATCACTGTGGTGCTCTCAGGTGCCTCCTGCAACACATCATTTGAAAAGTAAAATAAGTCCTTTAACAAGCAAACTTTGGTGCCTCACTGAAGCTGAATGTGGCCAGCTTTGGGTGAGCAGCTTCTTAAGGACAGATTTGGAACAGGAGAGAATAAGGGAGGAAGGCAATTTTGCACAGAAGTTGCTGAGAGAGAAAAGTATGAAGTCTGCATGGCCAGCTGTCCCAGCTGTGGATTTTCTCAATGGAGAGGATCACAGTTCATGCAATATTCTGAGTTGAAAGGGACCCACAGGGGTCATCAAGATGTCTTGGATGCTGTGACTTCACACAGGCCTGTGAGTGATGGCAGCTGATGGGCAGCAGGGAAGGGTGAAGGGCTGACTTCACACCAACCAAAGAAAGATACAGTGACACCGATGAGTGGCAGGATTCCCAAGATTTTAAACATGAACAGTGGAGGGGTCTTTTCGAGAAAAAAACTACGTAATTTCCCCTTAGTAATCAGAACAGGATACAGGATATAGAGAAAGAGCATCATGGAAAGAAATGGAGCATCCTGTGGTGGCCAGGTGAGTAACCCTGCAGGAGGCTGTTGTGAAGGGACAGAGGGGAATGTACAGAGGCCAGAGGCAGGTGAGCAGGTCAAGCACTGGTGAGGTGAAGCAGGTACCACTCATTGACCTGTGAAAGCTGAGCAGTGCCACTGCAGGCAGAGAGTAAACATTATCCAGTGAACTCACAGGGACCTGTGACAAGCAGGAAGGCTTGCCAGGGCTGCAGGGCACCACAGCAGGTTGACTGCACTGCAAAAGCCTGAAAGTAACCCTAATTTAACCCTATTAAAAACAGCAAGCCCCCCCACAAAAACAACAAATAAAAATCCATGCACCTATTCAAAAGAAATAATTTTGTTCAACTATTTGGTTTCAGGGATTAAATCATTGTTACATTAATGCTGGCCTGGAATAACTGCACAGAAATTACAGAATAGTACAGAATGCAGAACAATATTACATAAATCAAGATCTAACATGATTTTTTCTTAGGGCTATTAGAGTGAGCACATACCTGTACATGAGAGGTTCAATAGAGGGCACACATTTATCAGCACTGTGTACCAAGGAGAGGACCTATCCAGAAGGATAAATTTTCCATGCTGTGCATGGGGATTTAGCCACCAAACTCTCATTAATGCTAATGAGAACCATGCAGCCCAATGCCACTCTGCTAAATTATTTTTCTCCTTGTTATTCTATTCAGGACAAAATAATGGTTGACCTGGAACCACTGGAATGACAGAAGCAACTCTGTGATACGGTTTTGACTGATTTGCCTTGTCCTATGAGTTAATAGACCTTGCAATGACCAGGAAAGACACTTTGAACACAATCTGATTACAACTTGTGGCTTGTACACCACAGTTTCCTTTCTTTTCCAGGAGGTAGGTGTGTGGGACACTGTTAATGAATCTTTCTCTCTAAGGCAGCTTCCCCTCACCAAATCTGTGCTCATCCACAGGAACTACCACTGAGTTGTTGGAACTTTGCCCCTACATAGAATTTAAGTCTGCAAAGGATTTAAGAAACAGTTGGAGCTGAAGAGGATGTTCTGATTACTAAGGGGAAATTATTTTGTTTTTTTCTCGAACAGAACCCTCCACTGTTCATGTTGAAAATCTTGAATCCAGTTTTCACTGCAAAATGCCTCCCTCTCAAGCACAATATAACATTTGAAAGTGTGCACAAAGTAAAATATCTTGGAACATTTCTTCCCTACATGGGATCATTCCTTCCCTACAGTGTCTCACTTCCTGGAAGACTATTGCTTGCCTTGAGCATAATGTCATGATCAACATGACATTATAGTAACTCAGATTTGGGCAGAATGACACACACAGCCATTAGAGTAATCAGTAAAGCGAGGAGAGCTCAAAACGTACAAGAATCCCACAACCCTGAGTCATTATTTACATTACCTTCCCCTGCATCTGCCAAAAGATAGCAAATTCCACCCCCTCACTCCCCCCACACACAAACAGTTGTGGTTCTTTTTCCTATAATGCAGTCCTATCCTGCAAGGACTAATTTCCACTCTCAGATACTCGCCAGCCTTTTCCCTGCTGGAATCCATTCCTGAATCTGAGAAGGCAGAATGACACCTTATGGAATGACTTTTAACTTGTCTTATTGCAGGCAGAAGAAAAAAAAAAAAAAAAGGAGAAAAGAGAGAGAGAGGCACTGTCTTAGCTCAGAACCTTTATATCTACAACACAAACCAGTACACAAATTAATGTATATATGTATAAAAGCAACATTGAAAACAGAGAACACTTATTTATGGCGTTACATCTGCTCCAAAGCAGAAATCTCAGTGGCTCTGATTTAGGCAAAGGATTTTTCATGAGGTATGAATTCATGGCTAACCAGAAATGCCTCTAAAACAATAGTGGAATCACAGAACAATTATCCAACCAGCAGAAATTCAGTAGTAAGCACTGCTTTGGCACCAGAGATACCTGCAGGGCTGTTTGCTGCTAGAGAAACTTGCAGTGGCCTGGGGACAGGAAAGCAAAGAAAGTCCCANGGCAGGATTCCCAAGATTTTAAACATGAACAGTGGAGGGGTCTTTTCGAGAAAAAAACTACGTAATTTCCCCTTAGTAATCAGAACAGGATACAGGATATAGAGAAAGAGCATCATGGAAAGAAATGGAGCATCCTGTGGTGGCCAGGTGAGTAACCCTGCAGGAGGCTGTTGTGAAGGGACAGAGGGGAATGTACAGAGGCCAGAGGCAGGTGAGCAGGTCAAGCACTGGTGAGGTGAAGCAGGTACCACTCATTGACCTGTGAAAGCTGAGCAGTGCCACTGCAGGCAGAGAGTAAACATTATCCAGTGAACTCACAGGGACCTGTGACAAGCAGGAAGGCTTGCCAGGGCTGCAGGGCACCACAGCAGGTTGACTGCACTGCAAAAGCCTGAAAGTAACCCTAATTTAACCCTATTAAAAACAGCAAGCCCCCCCACAAAAACAACAAATAAAAATCCATGCACCTATTCAAAAGAAATAATTTTGTTCAACTATTTGGTTTCAGGGATGAAATCATTGTTACATTAATGCTGGCCTGGAATAACTGCACAGAAATTACAGAATAGTACAGAATGCAGAACAATATTACATAAATCAAGATCTAACATGATTTTTTCTTAGGGCTATTAGAGTGAGCACATACCTGTACATGAGAGGTTCAATAGAGGGCACACATTTATCAGCACTGTGTACCAAGGAGAGGACCTATCCAGAAGGATAAATTTTCCATGCTGTGCATGGGGATTTAGCCACCAAACTCTCATTAATGCTAATGAGAACCATGCAGCCCAATGCCACTCTGCTAAATTATTTTTCTCCTTGTTATTCTATTCAGGACAAAATAATGGTTGACCTGGAACCACTGGAATGACAGAAGCAACTCTGTGATACGGTTTTGACTGATTTGCCTTGTCCTATGAGTTAATAGACCTTGCAATGACCAGGAAAGACACTTTGAACACAATCTGATTACAACTTGTGGCTTGTACACCACAGTTTCCTTTCTTTTCCGGGATGTAGGTGTGTGGGACACAGTTAATGAATCTTTCTCTCTATGGCAGCTTCCCCTCACAAAATCTGTGCTCATCCACAGGAACTACCACTGAGTTGTTGGAACTTTGCCCCTACATAGAATTTAAGTCTGCAAAGGGTTTAAGAAACAGTTGGAGCTGAAGAGGATGTTCTGGTTACTAAGGGGAAATTATTTTGTTTTTTTCTCGAACAGAACCCTCCACTGTTCATGTTGAAAATCTTGAATCCAGTTTTCACTGCAAAACGCCTCCCTCTCAAGCACAATATAACATTTGAAAGTGTGCACAAAGTAAAATATCTTGGAACATTTCTTCCCTACATGGGATCATTCCTTCCCTACAGTGTCTCACTTCCTGGAAGACTATTGCTTGCCTGTCTGAGCATAATGTCATGATCAACATGACATTATAGTAACTCAGATTTGGGCAGAATGACACACACAGCCATTAGAGTAATCAGTAAAGCGAGGAGAGCTCAAAACGTACAAGAATCCCACAACCCTGAGTCATTATTTACATTACCTTCCCCTGGATCTGCCAAAAGATAGCAAATTCCACCCCCTCACTCCCCCCACACACAAACAGTTGTGGTTCTTTTTCCTATAATGCAGTCCTATCCTGCAAGGACTAATTTCCACTCTCAGATACTCGCCAGCCTTTTCCCTGCTGGAATCCATTCCTGAATCTGAGAAGGCAGAATGACACCTTATGGAATGACTTTTAACTTGTCTTATTGCAGGCAGAAGAAAGAAAAAAAAAAAAGGAGAAAAGAGAGAGAGAGGCACTGTCTTAGCTCAGAACCTTTATATCTACAACACAAACCAGTACACAAATTAATGTATATATGTATAAAAGCAACATTGAAAACAGAGAACACTTATTTATGGCGTTACATCTGCTCCAAAGCAGAATTCTCAGTGGCTCTGGTTTAGGCAAAGGATTTTTCATGAGGTATGAATTCATGGCTAACCAGAAATGCCTCTAAAACAATAGTGAAATCACAGAACAGTTACCCAACCAGCAGAAATTCAGTAGTAAGCACTGCTTTGGCACCAGAGATACCTGCAGGCTGTTTGCTGCTAGAGAAAACAAGCAGTGGCCTGGGGACAGGAAAGCAAAGAAAGTCCCATTTTCCCTACAAAAGAAACCCTGAATTCAGGATTTTTTTGCTGTGACAAAGAATAGGTCAAGATACATCAGGCATTACAGTAGGGGCAGTCCTCACCCAGCACCTCACCCCAGTAACAGCAGTGTGACTGCTGTCATTTAATAGCTCAGAAGAGCAACCAATCCCAGGGTCAAATTCCCCAAATTATCTCACATTTTACTACTTTTTTTCATGAAGCTGTTTTTCATGAAGCTGCACTGGCCTAAATGCCTTGGAGAAATTAATACTATTTAGCCTCCAAGCCTCCTCTGCAGGCAACGTGGCAGCATCAGACCCCTCAGAGCTTCATGTGTCACCCTTCAAACCCACCCCAGGGATTTAATTTACACATTAAAACTGCTTCTGCAAACGAGAGCACTGACAATTGAAATATATTTTCAGGGAATCATCTGTGAAGAGGCCAAGCAGCTGAATTCGTTACTGTGCATGCCCTATCCTGAAAGTGCCCAGTTTTCCCTCTGCCACGCCCCAGCAGAGATGTACAAGCCATTCCCTGTGGGCTTCTCATCTGCCAGGGAGTTTGTAGGAATTGAAGTAGTTCTCTCAGCAGGTGACAGAACTCAGCACAGGACACAGAGAAATGAAAACACAAATTCGGGAGGCCGTTGGCCATTTCTACCAGGCAAGTCTACTAGAAACATCATAATGTAAAAAAAAATCTGTAAAATTAGGGTGCCTCTGGCCCAAAACCCATTGTAAATATCACCAGCATATACAGCCCTATTCTACCTTCATCTAAAATTCAAGGTATGGATGACTCCATTTCCCAGTTTGCAGACAATGACATTTACCACTGCTTACCCAAGAGCTTTATAAATGTTATTGACAAAACATAGGTGATTTTTGTACATCTTTTCAATTTTCTCTACGCCTCTTGGAAGCCATTTTGACAAAGGTACCTCATAGCTGAGCACCAAGAATCTGGATGGAAATTAAAATGCACACAGTTTGCCTGCCCATTCACCTATTCAAGTCACAACACAGTCATTAAAAAACCCGAGGATTCATAATATGGATTTTGAGCTTAGACAGCACAACCATTCTACTTAGCCACATTTTATTATGGATCATTATTTTAATGCTGATTTAATCACACCTAAATCCTATGGGGCCACTTCAAAATCCTGTCTAAAATGGAGACGTAATTTCATCTTAAATAGTTAATCAACCTGCCAATATTTTCATCACGTTCACCTCACTACCACTGAAAACCTTGCCTTGCCTGTTCAACTTTAATTTTATAAGAGCTGTGTATTACATTTCAGCCCCATATAAGTAACATACAGGAGCAGAACATGTTTTAGCTAATTAATGCTTCTGTAACCAGAGTTGCTGAAAAATATGCATCAAATATTTATATAATTGGCTCCCCAAAGAAGTATTGCCTCGTTCTGAGTGCTGAGAGACTGAAATACAAAGTCCAAAGACTGAGAGCACAAAAGACCTCAGTCATTTTCCAATGCTCTGTTACACTGTATTCTCATTGGCTTCAGGAGGCATTCATTAACAGGGATAAAGGTCTAAGACTCATATTAAATTTCCATATCCTTTTAAAATTAATGTTAGCTGCTATAAAGCTTTCCTCTGCCCTTTGGATGCATGAGTATTTTGAGGCAATTACAATGTCCACACTGAGTGCCTGTAAGGTGTCTCACATGTACTAAGGGCATGAGATGTTTTCCTGGGAGTATCCACAGAGAACATTGACAGATTCTGGAAAAAAACATTTTTTTTCTTTTTTCAGGCTTTTAATTACTACTGAATTGAGCAATATACGTGACATCATTTTGACTAGGCTTTGTCCTTAACAGCTGACAGGAGACAAGCCTTCTCCCACTGACAGATAGAGAGCACCTTAGTGCAACAGAACAGTGCATTTTAACCCTAGAAAGAAAATCTACTGCAGCACTAAGCTTTTGTTTGGCTCAGGCTGGGGTGGTGCTGGGAATTTTGTTTGGCTGGTTGGGTTTTTAAGTTTACTTGGGTTTTTCTCCACAAAAAGTAAAAAATATGCCTTGGAATATCAAGCAGAAAAATCCAATGACAACCTCCATCATCAGTAATATTAATATCAACATTGAGGACCTTAAGGACTTCCTTCCCCTCAAGTGTAATGTAATCAAGGGAGTTTAGTGAGACATTTTTGAAACAATGCTAAGTCAAAAAATGAGGTTAGATGAGCTTTTTGGAGGATAATTTACACTTTGTTTTAGAATTGTCATCATCTTCCCCTTGAATTAATATTTCCTCTCCCAACTGCTACTTAGCAAAGTACATTTCACTTCCAATGGGCTCGAAAATGATCCAGCTTTGTCAGAATGCCAAGGTACATCTCCAGTGTCTTCTTATTCCATACTTATTATGCCTTACCATACATAATACTAATTGAAAATGGTGTGTGTTGCATTTGCAGTCATTAAAACAACAGTAAAATCCAAATTTAAGGAAATGTCTGGTTTCAGATTAGGTGAAACAATTATCAGTTTCCCCAGGAACAAATAACAAACAAAAACAAAAGGAATATTGAAAAAGAGGCAAACTAACAAGAACTACAATGTCCATGGTATTTATTGCCCTTCCTGAGCAACTTCATGCTCAAGACTGTCATTGTGCACTTTTTCTTGGATGTACAAAATATCTTCTTATCAGCTTAAAAACAGGAAAAAAAATTCTCTGGGGGACAGCAATAACAAATGATAGAAAGGTATTATGGAAGTTGAAAATGTCGTGAAAAATTCTTTAATTCACAAATAATAACTAGGTGAATGGAGACAGTCCATAGTCTTGCCTATTTTCCACAAATTCAAAAACAGCATTGTGCCTCCCTCTACATACAAATTATACATCTTCATTTTTTTCTTGTCCTCTTCTTTTACATATTTGACAAATAAATGAGAAAGGTGTTTGTCCCTAGTTATCAAACATATAACAATCGTAATAATGCCACATGTTAGCAAACATATTAAAATCATGGACATTTCCCCTTTTTCAAAAAAGCTGCAGAAATAAAGATTTTTTAATTGTTGTAACTCAATCCTGTGTTCCTAGAGATGAGCTTCCTGATGTCTAAAGGTGTTCAGCCTACAAAAGCATCTTCTAGAAGATGTCCCATGTCCTGTGAGATTGGTAGACTCAAACCATTCCACAATTCTTTAATTCAGAACATCCCATCATTGTAAATTAGTGGATTTTCTTGAAAAACCATAGGAAGATGATGTAAGGCAAAGAAACCAAGGCCTGGTCTAAACCAAGGGTCAAAAAGTGGAATCCCTCTAATATTTACCTTTGCAGCCAGATCAGACTTATCTTAAAACCTGGTCCAGAGTACATATTAGAGAATATATCTCAACTTTCAATACCATTATATTAAAAAAATCCATTTCTTATATCAGCACTGAAATGAACAACAACAAATGAAAAGCCCTCCACCAAACAAACATTCAATTCAGCATAATCCACTGGAAATGTAGTAATAGAAAGTCCACTGTGCTATACAAAAATACAAATGCTGCTTTAAGGCTGTTCTCAGTTTAATGAATTTATAGACAGATATTTTTTCCCAGGACTAAAAGCAGTTGTTTTTCTCATATCAGCTCAACACACAATTTTAATCCACATGTAAGGACAGCTGTTCCTTTCACATGTGCCTAATCAGCATTTTCTATGAAATTCACAGCAAGAAAATGGGCAGAACCTTCAGCATGTTCCAACAGGAGTTAAATAATGGAAAAAAAAATCAGTGGAGTGAGAAAAAGGAAAGGAAGTAAAAGCCACAGGTCATGGGCAGGGAAGAAAAAGGATAAGGCATAATCCTTCCAGTCCCTTCCAGTTTCTCAGGAAATTCTGGAAGGGAAAACACTTTCCCCTTTTGATTAGACAGCTTGTGTATTGGGGAAGGACAGGAGCAGGGGTGGGGGACAGGAGTGACACTGTACATACACAGTTAGAGGAATGATGGGATAGCATTTATTTGTAATTTTCAAAATCAATTCTTTTTTTTTCACAAAAGAACCAATCGACAATTTCCTGTGAACTTCCCAGTTCATTTACAAAAAGCTTATTTTGCTTCATAGTGAAGACTGTGACAAAAAGGAGGTTTTTGATCAACACTTTATGACATCATTTATCACTTTGTATGTTAAGAGTATGTGTCATCACTTGGAAGGAGGCCAAAACAGAACTTGTATCCAGCTGGACTTAGGGTAAGTAATGAGTCAAATAATCAAATCCAAATCTCCTGCTTGACTTTTTGGATTCTGATGACATTCAGAACTTAAATGGGTCTCCAAAAACAGCTGTTCTCCTGGGTTTTATGCAATTTGGTTATAAAAATCACAGCAATAAGATGGTCATATACTGAACCATAACCCCGGTGTGCAGCATAAAAGAATCAGGATCTGAGATCACTTTTTCTGCTCAGTGCAAGGATGGCTCAGCCAGGCTCTGCAGTGAAATACAACCCAGAGCCACCTGCAACTCAGAAAATTAAACAAGGAAAATGTTAACAGTCAAAAGACTTTTCTATTTCTTTCTATCCCTGCCAGTGATTTACCATGCATACACTATGCCAAGCCAGTCAGTCTCAAATTTTCAGATTCAGTCTGAGATTTGCTCCACATTTTGGAAGTGTTGAATGGTTGCACTGGAAGCAACACAGGCTATAAGTTCTCAGCGTGTACAAAAAGGAGGTCTAAATCTCTCAAATTTGGTATCAAGAGCAACAGAGCACCTAAAACCAGAACCCAGCAGGGATTTCCCTTCATTGCATATAAATATCCATGCCTTTCAAAGGGGCACAGAGGGATAGCACAGAGCTCAGTGCAGCAACATGGGATCTGGAAGATCTGTGCTCAACTGACTGACTGGCAACAGCCAAGTGAAATAACCACAGCTCCCAGCTGACGTGAGCACAGCGTCATTCCAACATCACACACGTGGGAGAATAAAAACATCAGAGGCTGGGATCTTCTCCTGTCAAAGCATAGGAGCTGTTCATTCCACAAGTGGAGTGAAGAAAGGACACAAAACTTACATATGGTGAGAAGAAAGCTGAGATTCATGCTGAAAATATTGTGAGGAAATATGAAATGTCTTAGCAGTGTTCCAGCAAATTGCTTAAGAGATACTTTCTTCATTTCAGCAATATTTATGTTGGGCGTTTTTTGTAAGAAAAGTGTGTCTGTTGCATGCCATAAGAACATTTAGATAAAGAAATATGTTTTCACCTGAAGTAAGATTGAAATTGCTACTCAACACTACATTAAGCAACAACAACCACCATGTCTTTCTCACCCTGGCTACCTTCACCATATTTTGGGCATCCAAAGTGGCCACTATCCATCGGGACACCCGATGCCATGTATGAGGTTCAAGCCTCCCCCTCTCACCTCGGGGTCTTTCTCGATCTCCAGCCCCGCTTCCAGCAGGTTGTGTTCGTACTCCTCCCGCTGCAGCCGCCTCTCCTCCTCCAGGGCGTCCAGCGGGCTGAGCTCCACCACCTCCAGGCCCGGCAGCCCCGGCCACTGCTGCAGGGCATGCTGGCCATGGCCCTGCTGCTGCT
Source organism: Nicator chloris (assembly GCA_013400495.1). NCBI lineage: Eukaryota > Metazoa > Chordata > Aves > Passeriformes > Pycnonotidae > Nicator > Nicator chloris. The sequence goes on along the minus strand of WAAE01014310.1, from coordinate 322,314 downwards.
GCTGGGGCTCAGCACGGCCCTTCCCGGTGCCTCCGTTGGAAACCAGGGCCACGGAGGCGGATCCGCGCCTCGGCTCCGGGGAGGCCGCGCCGGGCGGGTGCCGGGCCAGGCGTCTGCGGTAGTGGTAGGCCAAGACATAGTCGACCTTCCTCTGGCTGTCCCTGAAGTGCAGGCCACTGGGAGAGGCCTTGTCCCTCGCCCCTCCCTGGGTCCCTTCCACATAATTGTTGATAATCTGGAAGAGAAACACAGGAGTTGCACAGACAAGAAAGCCAAAAAGCCCAAGTAGGTGGGGGGGTCTACCTCCACACGAGCACATGAAGCCATGAAGAATCCAGGTATGACCTGCAAATACTAATTTTGCACACCAGTCTCACTTCATTTCTCCTCTGACCATAAATTAAACATAGTGTAGTTTATCCTAACACATGAGATCCCTATGGAAGAGCAGGTACAGAGGCACACCCCAACTCTGTCACCCTGCTCTGCATGTGCACAGACCAAGGGGAGAGGACACCCACATTTTGAAAGGGGGCAGAGAAATGAGAATAAGGATCACATTACAGGCCATGTGCCATGGAGCTAAGCAGGCAGGGAAAAGAAGAAAAAAAGGTGTCAGAAGGGAAGAAATAGATCTTAGCCAGAATAAGAGAAATGTCTTTAACGTAGTTCAAGGTCCAGAAGGGCAGGGATGGACAGAAACATTTTGGAAAATATTAGGGATTAGAAAGGATATGTCCCATCAATGGCTAGCGGTGCTAGCTTGTATTTTAACATATGAAAAAACTGTGTGACTGACCAGTGTGGTGGTTTAGGCAACCTACAAGCTACACTGCAAAAGTGAGTACATGCCTAAAATCCTTCAAACCACCCATGTTGCACCCTGTCAGCCCCTCAGACCATCTCTGCTTCATCATCTCCCTCTCAGAACCCTTCTGGCATGCAGCTCCAACAGTAATCCTGCAATCACGCCCCAGCCTGGATGGGAATTCTGCAGCATTCACCTGGAAGACTGGCACTGAGGCATTCACTTGCACTTCCCACTCATTAAGGCAGCCCACGAGTTTTTCAAACTGTTTCCAACCACCATTTCCAGCACAAGGCTGCAGTATAAAGCCCTTCAGAGAGCTCTTTGGAGTGTTATTCACTGGAGTGACACCAGCCCTCCAATGATGGGGGAAAAAGATAAAAGCAAGGGTCAGCCTGATCCAAAGCAATCATCCTGTAACCTAATTCCAAACCTTTATGGTTCCCCTAGGTGACTGTACAAATATAATCTTGAGAGGTACCAGTCAAAGGCTTCTTTCTCTCTTTTTTTCCCCTTCCTTACATGTGCTGCTAGTGCTGAATGCAAAGTTAACCACTTGCTGTATGGCATTTATCTTGTTTGTTAACACAAGTTTATGAATGCATTATTTAAACGTGCATTTTATTATATTCATCAACACTACCAGATTCTTGTTCTTCATTGTTTTGTTTCACTTAGTTTCCCACAAAGTAGCTTTCAGTCATCATATCACTAAATAAATCTTGAGTTTACATGCATGCTACATCCTTCATCCTTTCACAAAATTACCACCAAATAATCTGTTCTGCACATCACACTTATCACACCCTTCATAGGTGTATATGAAGTATATATACAGTCCTTTAGGCATATTGAAAATTATGCTCAGCACTATGTCCTGGCAGAATATAAAACTGCTTGTGAGACAGCATTTTATTACAATTCCCCATTCCTGATTAGATACATTTTCATGTAGTACTCACGGGCAGCCCATGCAAACTTTCCTGATCCATCTCTGCCCCAGCGAGGAAAAACCCGTGGCAGATTTCTAGTGTCCCTCCCAGAGAGTTTCAGGCTATATAGTGCAGAAGGAATGATGTCACCACCACCGGGTCACTGGCTCAAGGCAATGCATTAGCTGGCTCTAGAGAAGATGAGCTCTGAGCTTCGTCTCCTCCCTTACTGGAGAGCGTGGGCAGAAACAAGAAGCACGAACAAGAAGTGGGAGAGGGAACGAGGAGGTTGGAGCATGTGAAAACCACTCTGAGGTTTTCCTGTTTGTTATTGTGTGGAGCCACCTGCCACGTCCCAGCCACCTGAGAGGGCACCATAGCAACACTTGGGGTTGCTGGAGTTACACAGGGGATCAGGAGAGTCAACAAAGACTCTCTCTCCATCTCTGTGGACTCTTTTCCTCACTCTTGGCAGCAAGGTGCCATCCCCATAATTATGGGTGTCTAATTCACAGAAAACGAATCAAAATTCCCACAGATTGCACTAACGTTATTTCCTGCCCTTAAAGTTGCACTGCTTGCCTTGTCATGTGACATTCTGGCACAAGAAGACGTTTTTAGGGAGGAACACAAAAAGTTGCAATTTCAAAAATGTCTCTGAAGGAACTATCAACATCTTTCTCTCCTCCCCTCTCACAGCCATTGCAAAAGTCAGAAACAGTGATTTAAATTACTGCTTTCACTCCTTCTTGATGTTGTCAAGACAAGAAGCCATCACACCAAGGAGTGAGAAAAAGGGAAGATAGGATCAACATTTCATGATGATTTTGTTCTAGTGGTCTGATAGCAAATGTATGACTACAAGAACATCCCAAAAAGTGCCTCCTCTAATGATGGCTCTCCTTTGAACACTACAGCCACACCACACTTCCACTGGGAATCAATCCAATCCATCCCCTACAACCACCTGGACACAGCTGGCTCAGGGTTGGCACAGGCACACCTGATTTAGTGATCAACCTGCAGATCTTTTCTGCCATGGGAGGTAATAGCAAACTTCTCCATTCCTGCTCTGAAGGATTTTGGCTAAAGTAAACAATTAAGAAAAGTCTGGTGACTTTACTGCAGCAAGTAATTCTTGCTGTACACAGAGAGACAAGTGAACCACCTGAGGCTGTGGTGTCACTTTCCTCATAAAGATTTTTCTCCTCCCTGTTCTGATTTAACCAACACACAAGAGAGTGAACCCTGCTTTTCTCACCCTGCTTCAAGCCTGTTCATAATCCCAAATGTACTTGAGGTAGGTCAATGAACATGAAACCCTACTTACAGAACTTCTGTAGGACACCACTGATGCTTCAAGAGCTCCATTGGTCCCGCTTCTGTGACAGGAAGTCCGATTCTGAGGAACAGTGAGGTATTTGCTGTTGTAGGCTGAAAAAGAGTCCCTTGCTGATTTTGTTGTCTTCCGTCCATTGAGAGCTGGGTGTGAGGAGGGTAGCGCAAAGTCTGAGAAGGAGACAGAAATACATAAAGCAGGTTTTGTTCCCTAACAGAATGGGAAATACTGCAGTCAGTAGACACTATTCATTTATAGTGATGTGAACATATCCAGTGGCATCAAGCAGAGGTACAATCTTGTGGATCATGGTCATTCTCCATAAAGAACTCTTTACACATATGAAATGCTCCTGAAGTATATCTAAGATTATACGTACATGTTCTGGTCTCGGGGGCCAATGTCTGGAATTTCAAGACATGCTCCCCATTTCTTGTGTTTGACGAATTACATGGTCACAGTGTGGACTAATGGAGGGTCTGGAGGAGATGGAATGACAAAATGTCCTGGGTTGGAAGAGACTTGAAAGATCATCTTGTTTCAATTCCCATTGCCATGGGCAGGGACCCCTTCCACTAGCCCAGGTTGCTCTGAGCCCCATCCAAAGTAGCCTGGAACACTTCCAGGACTGGGGCAGCCACAGCTGCTCTGGGAAACCTGTGCCAGGGCCTCTCCACCCTCACAGGGAAGAAATTCTTCTGGATTTCCAATCTAAACTTGCTCTCTGTCAATGTTAAGCCATTCCCCCTTGTCCAGTCACTCCAGTCACTTGTCAGTGTCTCTCTCCATCTTTCCTGTGGGCTCCCTTCAGGCACTGGAAGGCCACAATGAGGTCACCCCAAAGCCTTCTCTTCTCCAGGCTGAGCAATCCCAATTATCTCAGCCTTTCCTCACAGCAGAGCTGCTCCATCCCTCTGATCCTCTTGGAGGCCTCCTCGCTCCAACAGGTCAATTCCATGCAGGCAGTTGCACAGTGAAAAATGCTGATAAAAACCAGTGGATACAGAAACTGTTTTGACACACAAATGTTTCATACTCTTTCCCCCTCTAGTGGTGCCACAGCTGAAACAGGGTTGATTGATCCATACTCTCATCCTCCTGGAGAAGCTCTTACTGTGAGGGGAAAAGCCATGTCTTTGTCCTTCCAGCATTAGTGTTTTATACCCAGGAGAAGACATCCTGTATACATCTGCCCACATGGTCAGCACAATGACCACTACAGAAACAAAGCACCACTGCCTCTGCCTGGTCAGGACTTTACTCAAAAAGAAGAAATATCAGCTCCCATCTATCCAGGAAGACATCATCCCTATTGTGTACTGCTAAAGCCTGGAGGTTGTATTTCCCCCTCACTTAGCTGACCCCCTTCTGTCCTCTATACTCAGACTGCAACTGCTTCCCCACCACCATGTTCTGAGAGAGAAGACAGTGGAATGCTAAAATATTCCTCTAAGGAAATACTTGGAGGAGGGGGGTCTGACCCCTAAATGTTATGGTTATTCTTATGTTTCTTATCAGTACTAGATTAGGGTCCAGCAGCAGTTGAACAGTGCAGCAGATTGACTCACCAGTCTTCCCTGTCTGATCTCCCCAGCAGACTCATGCTTGGTTCACTTTAATGAAGCACATAATGATGCCACAAGGGAAACTCCAAGGAAAATAATTAATAAGTGAAGGTTTCATTCCCAAAGGCCACACACAATGTTTCTCCAGTATTTTCAGACTGAGTCTGGGATATCTCACAAGACTTTTACACAGTCAATTAAAGACCTCTTTTTCTTTCCAGTCCTTTTAACTAGGCCTAGGAAAAAAGCTGCAGTTCATTTATAATAACATGATTTCACTTCCATTATGCTTCCCAACCTTCAGAAACTGTGTCACGAACCTCAGATTAACACTGGTAAACTGGTGAGGCAGTCAGGGACTCCCAGTCAGAATACGTTTTTTGATGGAAATGCAATTGCCATGTCTGTATCTGGAATACTCCTGTTCTCCCAAAAGCTTTTCATCTTCCCAAATTAGACTGATTGAATGAAAATGTTTTGTTTTGAATGCATTCCACATTTGACAGTTCTTGCCTGTGGTACAGCAGTGTCTCAGGGGCTTCTGCTTCAGATGTGGCCTGACCTCATTCCACCCTGTAAGCCTTTATGACATCTGGCCTTACATGTTCTCATTCTGTAAATATTCTGGAGGAATTAGTATTGATAGAAAAAAGCTGTGTGTCTGTATGTGTGTGTGTGTATGTATGTGAATATATGTAAAAATTTTAAATATGCACACATGCATAGCTTTGGTGTATATTTACACACACACATATATATGTATCTCCAGAGAACAGCAGTACAGGGAATCTTGAATTGAACTTGAAAAGCAAACACTCAAGAACTACACTCATTCTACAGAAATAGCTGGGGAGCCTTCCCTCCAGTCAAACTCCATCAAGTTGTGAATGGCTTCCAAGGACAAAATACCTCCAGGACAGAGATCAGTGACCAGCTCCAGTTCCAGTGCCAATTCACAGCCAGTCACCACCTGCTCACTCCATCTCTCTGCACTTCTTTACCTCAACTTTTTGCAAACTTAAGGGTTGGCCACATGTGCAGCAATCAACCTCCTTGTTTGTGTTCCCAGGTCCTTGTCCAAAGTGCCAGCATGAAGAAGTTGTACAGACTGCCAGAAGTGGAAGGACTGAGAGGGTGTGTTAAAGGACCACACTGCTTGTGAAAGAGGCAGTAAAGGAGTCTGCCTAATTAGGAGCTCTGTATTAAATCCTGAGCAACAGCCAATTAACTGAGCTGAGTGGTCCAGATGATCAGATTATCACAGCACAGCTACTTGCAGAATACACTGCAATTGGTTTGGTCATCCAGGGCACAAACAGGGAACTGCTTTCATTTATTTTTCTCTCTTTCCAGTTAAGCACCAGAAAGGATCTGTATTTCTGAAAGACACCACAGTTAGAAGGATGCTGCTCTGCAAGGCTGTTCAAAATATCTGCAGGTTAGGAGCATTGTTTGGCAAACTCCAACCCCCAAGTAGGGATGAAAAAAAACCTACTTCATCTTACTGTTTCCTTGTAGCTTTACTCAAACATATCTTTTTCAAAGGACATATATTTATGAAAACATGTAGAACAGTTATGCTCTTTAGGTTCTTGGTGAATAATGACTTCTCAGCTCTGAATATGCACATCTAGAGTTGCTGATTTCAATACAAGGGGCTCTATCTCTGCTCTGAACTCCAAACTAACATGCAGCTCATCAAATCTTTCTATTTCTATGCTCTTCCATCCAATCCCTTACCCAAAATTATTTCTATAGTGGATCCCAGTGTACTACATTTAATGTTACTGCACTAGATTTAATGTCTACTGCTGATCTGTCTTTTTTGAGTCCTTCTAGTGCCCTTTTTCTATGTGAGGTCCTTCACTATTAGTTATTCCTGATATAGGCTTATGTCAGAAAAATCAGGTGCTTTCTGTAATTTTTACGTGTAGAGTAGAATTAAAAAACCAAACAAAAAAACCCCAAAACCCAACACGAGGGGGGTCTTTAAAGTTACAGACACAGTTGTATAATGTAGATAAAGTCCAGCTTATGCCAAAATTACTTTTTGTGCACATCTCCACCAAACTCAAAGCAACTACAGCAAAACGTGATTTCTTCCACTGTGTCTTCAAAACCACCACTTTAGTGCCTTTCAGGAATCACAGGAATTAAAGACAGACAAGGCTGTTTGGGTTGTCTCTAATGCCATCTAATTTACAGCCTGTGTGTTCAGGGCTCATGTAGTACCTCTCAGACTGCAGGTGGAAAGGGCAAAACAATAAATCCTGTCTAATGCCTTGGATGGCCTGGCTGCATCTGCCTGTCTGAACCCCATGTCAACAGTCAGTGTGAAATGTCCTGAGCCTCCAGGACACCCAGCAGGACAACCTCTTGGGTAGGACTCAGTATCTCTGGTGTATTCCTTTACATTTGGCCATACATAACACAGATATCCTTTACCTTCCCACCTCCAGGATATGATTAGAGAAGAAATACTCTTTATAAAGAGAACCATCCAATTCTGAATTTAGTTATGGGACTGATTTTAATGGAAGCAGTTAAGCAGCAGGGGACTAAACACCTTAATTGTTCTTGAACCATTCTAAAGAGAGAAATAGCACACAGCTAAAATTTAATGGTCAAATTCTATCCTTCTATTATTCAAATAAGGAGTTTGAAGTTCACAGCAGAGATACAGCCCCAAAAACAATGAGATGACATGGAAACAACCACAGAGCTTTTGACTGTGACAGAAAAAGAACAATGACTCAACATTGGCACTGAAAGTTATTCTAAACTTGTACATTGGGAACTCGAGCACAAAGGTTTTATGCACTGAGCAGATTTACTCCTTTTGTATGGGAATTGAGAGCTCAGGGCTTCCCATTTTCTCCTGGAAAGGGATATTGCTCACTCCCCACAGTTCCACTGCAATAAGGAAAATGCAGGTGGAAACAGCAGAAGACATTTGCCTAGTGATTGTCTTTTCCATACTGACCCACAGCTGCACTTCTGAGGCTTTGGGAGAAATGAACGCTGCATGTTTTATCTCTGAGCTCTCTGTATGTAATTGGGTTGCATGTTTCTCCTTTTTTTTTTTTTTTTGTATGCTCTAAAATAAGACAGATAAGTCCTTCCAAAGTACTCTGTTCTCCATCCCATTTTGGCCTATCCCAAAAGGCAGCAATAAGAATGAAACAGAGAATAAACTTACCGGGCATGTGTGTTTCCATGTTGCCTGGAGGTTTGGCTGGAAGTTGCGTCAGTGCTAAAATAGGATGTGGCTATGCCCTGCACAATCTGCTTCTGCACTGGCTTAAGGAGGGAACAGCACAAGCAGCTATTTCTATCCTGCCTTGATCCTGCTTTAAGCAAACCACAAACTGAAGCTAATTAGTGAGACCTCCTGGTTTGATGATTACCGTCATGGAAGGAAGAGAGGGAGAAAGACCAAACTCCCATGACCTGAGACACCATGGCAATTCTGTGCTGGAACCTCAGCACCTTGTATTCGTGCTCCATAACGCCTCAAAAAGCAAGGTAACAACAGGTATATTTTGTCCAGAAGGCAGTGGAGAGGAAGGAAAAAGGCTAATGCAGAACCAGGACTCTACAGCAGAGACAGCTCTGTCTAAAGAGGATCAGATTGTCTTGTAGGTGGTTTCTGTGGGGAAGAGTGTCTTTATATCTACAAAGCTTCACAGTGCTTCCAGGTGGGAGGTAAGTGCAAAAAGCTTTTTATAAGGCTCTGTTTTCAAGTACTCAAGTTACCTCTGTGCCTGGATGCCCTGTCATTCCTGCATGAAATATTCAGGGGATTATCTTGTAATCAACTGTCTGATCAGAACAGGTGATGTATCTTGCTTAGCCTTCAACCTTGAAATATAAACAATGTATAGGGAAGAAAAGTTGTTGATGACCAATGCTATCTGAGAAAGGACTCTTATTTGCTAATGATAACTGGAAGGAGATGTAACTAATTTGAGTCCAAAGCTTTTTCTTCTAATGCCTATTTATGACACTAGGATGGTTTCTCTAGTGTGACAGGGAGAAATGGATTTATTCAATGCCTGAATAAAGTCCAGTGGTTCTATGACCTTTTGAATCGGGATAGTGCACTGTGCCATGGCTGGCAAGGGTAGAAGTTGTCTCTGTCACAGACAGATGTGCTGATGTGCCCTGGTTGTACTATCAAACCTGCTGAGTACATAAAGGGAGCAGTGCAGCTGTTGTGTCTCAAAACTTGGGCTAGGTGATGTAAAATTTTCCTAGCAAGACTAAGAAATTTATATGGGGTTTTAAATTTATTAAATCCCTCCAACTCTTGTTGGTGCCTACTTTGAAATGGCATTTCTTATCTTCTAACCAATATATCAAGAGATATCAAATACTTTGTCTTTTTTACCCTGCTAGTAGCTTATGCTACTCTCAGAACTTCTTTCAGAAGTTTAAAAACAATTAATCTGTTTTCTAGACAAGGAACAACTCTCCTGCTTGCTACACCTATCTCAGGGAGAGGAAAATGAAAACTTTCTGGAATTTTCGCTGTTTTCCACCCACAATCTGTGCTGCTCCAACAAAGCTCAAAATCAGAAAGGCAAATCCTGGCTAATTCTGGAATAGTATAGGAATGTAAAGCCAGGTCCTGCTGGGATCCCTGTGGACTTACAGCTCTGCCTGCACAGGTTCCAATTACCAGCTTCTACAAGCCATAAGGATGGGTGTGTTACAGGTAATACACTTAGCTCAGGTAATAAATAATATACTCAGCAATATGAGAGGAAGAAATAGCTGCTTAGAATTGAAGTAGTCTATATTTAAGACTTTCCAATAGAGAAAATCATATCTTGGCATCACTGTCTTTCCTGAAGTACCTGGGTATGGTGTTAATGCATAGTAATTGGTAATGCAGAGCTGTGACAAATAATACCAATATACCCTATCATGTTTCACCTGCTGTAGAGGGGTGCTGCTTGCAAGTCTGTAAATTTAGCAGAGAGATTAGATGTTTTGAATTATTAAGGAGTTATATAAGACTCCTCCCCAAATCCATTCAGCATTCCTGTAAATCTATCCTGTGGCACACTCAACAAGTGTGGTGTTCAGCTGGTGTTCTGAAGTGGTGGGATGTGCTCCTAACCATTGGTGGAAAGGTAAAGACCAAGGTAGTTCAAACACATCAAAGCTCACAAACAGTATGTGTGATTAGGGAAACAACATTCCTCAAAGCCTGGTTTCTGCTGGAGAATGCCAATGGAGCAGCCAGATGTAGGGTACCGTGTGATGTACTGGCACCCTTGATTGTAGGCAGGACTGTGCTCTTCACTCCTGCCAGAGAGGAATGCTGCTGAAAGTATTGGAATTGCACTAATTGCAGGTGCCTGCGTGAAAGGCAATGAAACCTGCACAGAGCAGGTCTGAGCCCACCGGGTCCTTGGGCAAAACGCAGACAGCTCTTTTGGGGCAGGCTGCCTGAAAAAGTTTGATTCTCATGCCAGCAAGTCAAAAATGTATTTACCTCCTGAGCCTGTTAAAGGTGATGGTATAACATTCCCTTCTGCTTTTTCGTTCCTGCCAGTCTATTTCTACAACAGGATTTTCAAGGAAGATCCTTCTGGCCTTGCTCATGACGGGGGCTTGGAATACACAGATAGTAGCCAGCCTGAGTAGCAACATCTAGATCACAACAAAGTCCTCAGAACTCCCTGCTGTAAGTAAAGCCAGAAAGTGCTCTTCTCACGGGCTGCATTGCACTGACTCATACAATTAATTATCTAATTAGAACACCTGTCTGCAGCCATGAAGCCTTAGGCTGCAATCCCGTCAGCTTTCACGGGATAAGAAGGGTCAGTCTGGGTGAGGACACAGGTTGAAACAAAGGGACTTCCCAGCCATGGTAAGTGGAAGAGGATGACATTTCCTTTTACTCCCCATCCATCCCTTCTCTCTGCTCCTCTCTGGTGTTGCCAGTTGCTATTCCAGGAACTGCTGATCTTCAGCTTCAGATGAACTGTTGACTAATTGGTGACCCAAATCCGTCTGTCAGTGAGCTTAATATCTAGAGGCAGCAAGAGGAAGGAACTGGTGTGAGGGTGGAGGTAAACTGGTGACAGATCTACTGCAGCAAATGGGGCTGGTGCCAACTACTCTCTGTGGTGTTACTGTGGTCTAAAGCAGAAGACACAGAGATGCATGGAAGGCCTGCGCTTCTACCACTGTGCAGCAATAAAGGATGTCTTGAAAGAATAATACGAACAAAAAGGGCTCACAATTCAGGGTGTGTTGAATCCACAGCTGACTGGCAAGAGAGAAGCAGCAGGGATCTGACTGGTTCCTCTAAAAGAGGAATACAACTTACCTTTTTAGTTGAAAGTACTGGAGTTTTTTTGTTCCCAGAGGGAGCTTTCCTTGCATATGGGGAGATGCTTTGACCCATTTAATCATGTCACAGTGCAGTTCATTATTTTAAAATTGTTAGTTAAACAAGAAGCTTAAATAATTCTTGTCTTTCAAAAACACGCCTGGAAATAACAGTCCTCCCTCTCTCATACTTTTGAGAAATTAATATTTCCCAGCAAAACTGCTTCACTGACACAAGATTCCTCCAGGACCAACAACACTCTGGTAAATCTTTTGTGTTCCATGGCCCAACTAGACAAAGTAGAATTTAAATCCTTGTAAATATATGCCTGGCAGGAGTTACTAAATTAAACCTGCTGCTGCAAATTTTGCATCTAAACTAATTCCAACTTTTGCAACAAATGCAACAGGTGAGCTTCAGGCACTTGGAAATAAGGGAGATAACCACTGAGCTTTCTCCTTGGCTTGGTCTGGGCAGGGCTGAAGTAAGAACTGTCCTTAACCCTGTATACAAGTCCTGAGGACTTGCAGAATTTACACAGCCTGTCCTCAACACACAGTTTCTTTGCATTCAGCTTCAGGAGAAACATGTATATGCAGTGCAGAAAGAAATTTGTTAGTCTGAGCCACAACCAGTATTGTTTGTGTACCAGGATCATCCTGCTCTTATACTCTGAAGCCTTATCCCATAATTACTATACTCCCTGAAAAGAATGCAAGGAAAAAGAGAAAAAAAAAATTATAAGTCCATTGTGTGTCACTAAGGACAGAAGCGGGGAATGGAAGTCTAATGTCTCTACAGACAATACTAAATTATTTGGGAAATGTTCTTTATGTGTAAGTCACTGTTTCCAAGCATCATTTATTTGTGGTTTTTCTTTGTTTTGTTTTGTTTTGTTTTTTTCAATAATGTGGATTAATTTCCACAGTGAAATGAATGGAATCTCTCTCCTACAATCCACCCCAAGAAGAATCAGACTGTTTCTGTTGTGCTGGTAAGCTTTATTGTTTGCTGTGTCGATACAATTATTCAGGATTCTAATGGATAAGGCAGTGTACAGAGAAAATGAGGCTTGCACTATGGAGTTCCTCCATCACAAAGCTTCAGATTAAGCAGCTGGGCTTCTGGGCACTACTCATGGTGTGCACTTGCGAGCACGGCATTCGCACAGCGAGGCGGAGGGGATGTAGTGCTGCACCACGGTCCCGTTGGGACACCGCAGTGGGATCGTCACCGTGGTCGTCTGAGTGGCTGCACAGCAGCTGCAGAGGTCTTCCCACTGCCCTGTCTGAGCAGAGTACCTGGTGGTGCTTCTGCACTTGCCCTAAAAAAAAAAAAAAAAAAGCTGAAGTTTGAACAGAGCCTCATAGCACTCAGAATCCTGGTTCTTTCCTTCAAAATACCCACGGGTGACCCTCCAGCTGCTGTGCTCTGCTGTAAAACCTGAACTCAGAAACAGGTGCCTGATTCCAGAATGTTGGGTGCTGCTCCAAGAGTAACTTATGAGCATAAGCACAGCAAAGGAGAGGTGAAGAAACTGCTCACACACACACAAAAAAGCCTGGAATTTAAAATCTCATCGCGAATGTCCAGAGCTAAGGTGTTGGCTTCTGAGCAAATGTGGTTATCATGCATTCAGAAAGTGCTTTAGCCCAAATGCTGCAATCCACACATCCACTTTTGCCCTGCTGGTGCTATTTTTTCTTGTTCCACTTGTCTGGCCACTTAACTAATTTAGACCAAGCTGTCAGAGTCTGCAGCTATAAGCCTTCATGATGTAGAAACAAGTAGCCGCACACAAATCTCTGTCAGAGTCCATTTCCTTTGGTGGCTTTGTGCTCTTATTTCCCAGACTAATTAAATTAACATATCCTATCATTATCAAGGAGGACTTTAGAAAAAATGTACTTAATACTACTTATTCCCAATATAAAATCTGGACTTCTGGAGGAGAAATATCTATACTCATGACTTTATGGCTAAGGACCATTTACTTTGTAGACCAAAGGGGTCTAGAATTATTAGTTATGCCACAACTTGGATTGCACACAAGGTTTGATCAAAATCCTTGTATGGGGTTTGGTTATCTTGGAAAGAGCAGATGTGAACAGCCAGAAGGGAAGTTATGGTCCTGTTTTAAAAGGAAGTTGCCATATAAGGTGTAAGCAGTGATGGGCTGCAAATTAAACTTTTAATCTGATTATGGAAGACACAAGACATGTAGAACACAACAGCTTGGTGCCAAGGCTAACAGAGGAATCCCAGAGCTTAGAGGACACGCAAGTCAAATCTTGGCACTCAGATTTAAAGGTTTTTTAAAGTGTCATTTATCTAAATACCCATTTCAATTCCCCTAATCAACCCAGAGCCTCGATGCTTAACTACAGACTCAGAGGTGAAAATCAGCTACACAAATGTGAATTTTTTTTTTCTTTTTAATGTAGAAAGTCCTAACAGAGCTACTTCAGAGTCATTAATTTCTGATGGAAGCAAGAGCGTGTGACGAACAAAGCCTTTGTGTCTAAAATGTGCCTTTTTTCATGCTGGTTTGACTAGGGAAAAATTCAGCATCACCAAATTACTTCAGAAAATACGTGCTAATGAGGTTAACACCAAGTCAATCAATGAGAAGCCAATTAACTGAAGTGAAATCATGGTGGAGGAAAAGGTTTCCTTTTGGGAAAGAAAAAGGGGAGGTCTTGGGGCAGAAGGGGGTTGATTTTTTGTTATTTACCTCACAATGAGAAATGGGCACCTCCTTTTCAGCCACACATCCATTGATATTCCCATATTGCAGTCTGGTACTTACTGAATGACATTCCACCTCCACACCTACCAAGTAAAAAAAAAAGAAAAAGAAAGTGTTTTACACTGCTGACAATTGCTTTTTATAACTCATTTCCCTTTACTCCTGAAATTGCTGTCAGTGAAATGTTATTCCTGGTAAAATCCCTAGCTGGGTGTGTCTCCTTAGAGTAACTCACATGGAGTTATGTGACTATTTCACACTACAGCCCTAAAATTCCACTAGAGGAGGGTTTCCCTCATGTTTCTTTTCAACTGACTTCTTTGTTTTAGAGTCACCTTGGCTATCTAACACCAGCCTCTTCCCTGGTCTTAGACAACTCTCCTGTTAACTCTGGTAACCAACAGGGTCTCTGTTCCCCCACTTTCAAAGAGAACCTGATCATTAATAAACTCAAATATAAACTAATCCAGAATATTTCCTTCTGAATTCGTGCATGTTTTGGTCTGCATCTAAAGATTTGTGAAGGAGCCAATGCTTTTTTCAGTGGGTATTTTGTGCACAGACAACAGCAGCTCTGTGTAGTGTTACTATAGTTTTATGTCTCTCTGAAAAGGCAGGCTCCTACTCATACCCATTTCTAGATAACCAATAAAATTTCCATGTTTAACAGAATATTGGACTGATTTTTAGGTACTACACAAAAGCATTTCAGAAAGTTGAAGGCATTCAGCAGCACAACTGCACAACCAAGTATGTACAGAAGGGAAGAGAAAGGTATCCATTTTCCTACCAGCAAACACAGCTTTCCATCAGAATGTTGGTACCAAATTGACTCTGTACCTTGCTAAAACTTTAAATTTCATTTAAAAAATGCAGCTTGTTTCTGGTTCCAGGGCTGGAAATGTCTTTTCTCTTTTAATGATTTCATCACTCATTTATAAAAATTGTCCACCTGAAAGGACAGTTGTGTTCACACAATTGAAAAGCACAAAAATAAAGTCATCAGCCTCAACACAGCTTCAGCCCCCTTTTGATCCTGAGTTACCAACTTGTTCTCTAGTCACTTTACCTCTGTTATTTACTTTTTTATTGACTGTGCCTCCTCTGCAAAGGCAAGTGCTTGTAACCCAACAAGACACCTGAGATTGAGATCAACAGAGAAAAGAGGTGAGAAGCAGAGACGCAACTTCTTTGTTAAGTGGGAAAATAAGGAACATCCTCTGCCAATTATCAAGGCCTGTAGCTAATACCACAAAAATCTCATAAGAAAATAAAACCTGTTCACTTGTGTGCTCTCACAAACTTAAAAGCTGGAACAATGCTCTCAGACACACTAAAAAACTCCAGTTGTGAAGGCATAACATAGAAAGGAAAACTGGCTCCTCAAGCAACTCCTTTGCCCAAGGAGTTGTAGGACTTTGCTGAGTCAAAGGCATCAGCCTGGATTTGAGGGAACAAGTTCTTTGCCCAATTCTTTATGGCACAGAGACATCTGAAAGACAGACTCTCTCAAGACCTTGGAAGATAATGTAATCCATGTCCATGAGAAACTGAGTTACATCCAGGCAAAATATCATTGGGAATAAGGATTTGAAGGACCATTCAATACGGGAGGTTTTAGGCACACAGTACATCACTTAGATCAATTTGCCTTTGCTGCTGCAGGGAGGTATCACTTTTAAATTACTCACTGTCAAATTAATCTATGCATTCATCTGTGCTCATTTGGAACTAGTTTCTCCTCGATTACACTGATTGGCACTCACAAGTAGCAGAGCCTGCCCACCACCTTGTCTTTTAAATCTCAAAATCTGTTAATAAATAATTTTGAGTATTCCTTACTTGTAACCTGGTAGATTAAATCTCCCTTAGCCAAATTACCTGTTAGATCCATTTGATGACAGTCTCTCAATAGCTTTCTGACTTCTATCTCTCAAGCCAGAGCTCAGTGATTATCCAGACAGGAAAGGGCTGCAAACTCTCTAGGAGTTACCATCCTTCATCAGGGGTATTATTGCAGCAGCTCCTGTGCCAGTGTGGTGACGGGCTGCTATGCTGACCATCTTTTATTAATGAGCACATGCATAGCAAAATTAAGAAAATTATAAGACATAACACAGACAAGATGTTGATATTCTGACCCTAAAAGATAATTTCAATCCTTTGTTATCTTTTTTAAATTTTATATAAGCTACAGTATTACTTTTTACTTTCAGAGGAGAAAGCTGAGAGGTTATCTGCTCACAAATGCATCAGAGATTCATTTTAGAAATGAGAACCCAACCCTGCAATCCTTCCTTATGTAAGCAAACCCTTCCTACTCTCACAGCCTGACTGATATTTGGATTATTCACACAAAGATGCATGAAATTAAGAGTTGTGGGATTGACCCATAAACTGGCAAATTTAAGAAGCAATCAGGCTGTTCCATAGGAATACCTTTCCCCTACTATTTTTGATTATTATGTTATCAAAGACATTACTGCCACCAGAGTTGGGCTTTTTTGATTAATTAATTTTAAGTTGATTGATTATTCATGAAGTGTTTTCCTCACATATTCAATAGTATCAGGTTATGTGACTTGTCAGGCTGTCTGTGCAGGACTGTTCCTGTTATCACCAGATGAACAATAAAATGAAACATTCATAATTAACATCTACATAAAATGTGGAGAGTATCTATTTCTTTCTAAGCACTGGGGAATATTGTCAAAACACATGTTCTAGATGACAAAACATGACAGCAGCACCCCAGTCAGAGGGTGGGCTTCTGTGATGGTTTATTAGAAGCACATTGCTAAGCTCTGTTTCATTACACTGCATATTATGGAAAATGTAGGTACTTACACACTCTGCCTTTTCCATACAAGATTTCTGGATTATTTACTTACATGTGTCACAGCAAGTGTTGCCAATTTTTGCAATTCTGCCCTAAAATGATTAAAAAAAAAAAAACACTCAAATTTTGACACAGGTGACAAACTTCTGTTCTGCTGAAAGAAGATGTATAAAGCAGGGTACTAGAAAAACAAAACAAAACAAAACAAACCTGAATTTCTATATTATACAAAATCATAAATCTACATTAATAATCTTCTCTTTATCAATTTTAAGATTTTGAACTTGTGATGGTATTTGTTGGTAGCTAATTGGAAGTAATTGAAAGTAATTGACTTATTATCAAGTCCAACACCTGAAAATATCACTCTCACCTTCTATTAGAAGCTTTCTAAAATAAAGACGTTAAATACATATAAATTCCTGGAAACCAGAAGGATAAAACCTTCAAGCATTTAAGTCTCTTATCTGTTTAAGAAATATCACATCTGTCAAGTAAGTTTTAAAAGACATAAAACTTTATGTTTCTTATCTCATTGCTACCACCCAGAAAACAATTCTCAGAAATATATGTATGGTGCAAATTATTGAAAAACTATAGTGAAAGGGAAAATGGAGAAATATTTACACTGCAGGGTCATGCCATTGTTGCACTAAACCCCTGAATTTGCATGCAAAAGTTTGGAGGCTTTTTAAATTAAAAACCCTAAAATTTTGATCTGCAACAAGATGAAAACCACTAATTTTACAGCTGAAATAGTTCTGCTTGGGGGGGGATGGAGAAGAATAAATGCAGTTTGAGAAATTCTGTTTAAAAAGTAAACTGTTTTTCATGGATTTTCTGTTAACATCACTTGAATATGATACTAACCCCAAGCCTGTAATATAATGCAGCATTTTTTCTTAATCTTTGTTTATACAACAAAACTGTGTATTATAATTTCACAAGTGAGAAATGCCCTGTAGAAGCTTTATTTTTCCCACATTATACATAACAAATACTCGATTTGTTTCATGAGTATGAGCAGAGTGGTTTGGCCACAAGCTTTATTAAAGGTTCTCTGCTTCCTATCATGCCCAAGAAAATGGGAACAGGTGGATATAAACACCTGTAAGATGTGTAAAACCTGACAGATAAGCAAAAGCAGGGCCCCATGTGCTACACTCACACCTCACTCTGCTCCCTCGGTGTCTAATTAATCACAAATCACAAGGATGGGTGGATACTTTCTGCAGGGTTTTTTATCCTGCTGAACAACTGCAGTTGTGGAAGTTTGATCTTCCTACAGTAGTGTGAAAATTCTTTTCCCTAACCACACATAATAGCAAAGAAAAAATATCTTAGCATTTCATGTGCATATGTCCACACAGTTTTGCTCTGGATCCCAAACAGAGAACATTGTTAGAAGCCCCACTTGCAAATATTTGATACTTCAAATATTCAGCTTCATATGCATAATAGAATTATAGTCAGCAGTCAGCACAGTCCCACAAAAAGCCAGTTTATATTTTAAAACAGAGAAAACCTACATCTTTCTGAATTCCAGAGAAAGTTCAAAGTATTATTGGGAGAGGGTTGGGGTTTCCCAGCCCAGCACAGAGAAAGTACCAGAAACATGACTGACTCCATTAGGAAACCTGGAAACAGGACCCATTTCACTACTTACTCCTTCAGCCAAGCATCTTCTGGCATCAAATGGAGGACAGCCAGTGATTCTCCTTTCCCAGATAAATTCCCCTCTCTCATTTACTCTACAGGAGTGACTGTCACAGCCATCCTGAAGGGATGTGTTTGCCTGGAAAGATCGAAGGGCTGTTAGCTTTACACAGAAACAACAGGGGACAGGAAGTTTTCAGGATATTCCTTTGCTGATGTCTCAAAGTACCATGGTGGTGACATTTATAAAACATGGAAATCTTTAGTAAACAACATTGTTTGTCAGCAAAGTTGTTATCTTCTGTTTATTCCATGGCCATATTGATCACAGCTCTGCCCAGACTGCCCAAACCTGACCTTTTTCAGCTTTTAACAAAGAAGAAATTTCCATTAACTTAGGAAAAAATTTCTCTGAGAGATTTGGGGGTCTGGCCTACGATCTGTCTTTTAAAGAGACATATGGACAATTATTTACTTTCTGGATGAGTTGGAAACTTCTTTAGAAAATATTTATAAAACCACACCCCCCATCCCCACACCAAATCATTTAGGTTGGAATATACCCTTAAGAACAAGTCCAGCCATTAACCTCCCACAGCCAACCAAGTCCACCACAAAACCACATCTCTAAGAGCCCCTCCACACATTTTTAAAATCCCTCCAGGGCTGATGACTCAACCACTGCCCTGGGCAGCCTGTGCCAAAGCTGGACAGTCCTTCCAGTGAAGACAAAATTTAATACCCAATCTAAACCTCCCCTGGTTCAGCTCGAGGCTGTTTCCTCTTGTCCTGTCCCTTGTTCCCTGAGAGCAGAGCCTGACCTCCAGCTGGCTGTCCCCTCTTGTCAGGAAGTTGTGCAGAGCCAGAAGTTCCCCCTGAGCCTCCTTTTCTCCAGGTTGAGCCCCCACAGCTCCCTCAGCCTTTCCTGGTGCTCCAAACCCTTCACCAGCTTTGTGGCTTTTCCCATACTTGCCCCATCTGAGACTTCTCACAGGAATGGAATAAAAGAAAATTTTAGGTGCTGTCTCTTGTGACAGAGGATGGAGTTTTAACAGAAAATTATCCATTCCTGTTTAGGAACTTATCATGCATTAAGGCCAGGCTGGATGGGGCTCTGAGCAAACTGCTCTACTGGAAGGTCTCCCTGCCCATGGCAGGAGATTGGGACAATTGGGACATTGGGACAAGATGACCTTTGAGGTCCCTTCCAATCCAATCCAATCCATTCCATGATTCTGTGCTGGAGACATTTCTCAAAAATTCACATTTTCAACTTAACTATTTCACATTTAAAATGAGGGGTTGAATTTCCTCTAAATACCTGTTTGAGGTCATATTCTAGTTAAAGTTCCTTGATAACATTCCTGAATCTAGAATGCCCCTCTAGAATTTTGTACTGTGGTATGAAGCCTCCTATTTTTTCATTTATAAACAAATTAACTTCCTTGAACAATCATTCTGAGATACAAAAAAACCACTAGTAATACCATGCTACCTAATCAAAAAGGAAGAGAAATGCACTTCCCTGGGGTTCAACAGAAGTTGATGATACATGTAGTCATAAATAAAAGAAATAGTGCTTAAATCTTACCTGAAGATATTGAACCCTTCCATCTCTCAGCCTAATGCTACATGAAGTTGGCACACATTTTCCACAGCAAGAGCCAGGGATTTCCTGCCTTCTGTAGTTCTAGAAGGTGAAGGACATTTTTCTGGGTTTATTTTGTTTTAAGCATGCATCCTATATTTATTTTAAGAAGGGTTTAAAAAAAAAATTCAGTGGACAAAACAATAGCCAGCAAAATTATTCTCAGTAAAACCAATGAATTCTACACAGAGAGACATGGAAAAGTAGTTGGAAATGCTGAAACTGGAGAGAAAAGGGCAAAATATCCAGTAAGCATTGGTCAGGGAAGGAGCAGAACGAGGCTAAGCTGGAAAATTTGGAATATGGAAAGAAAAAGAAAATGGCTTGATAATATAAGAGAGTAAAAGAGCATCAGAGAAGGTACAATATAATAAAAGGGAAAAGGAGAGAAAAAAAGAAAAAGGGAATAATGGAGCCCCACAAACAGCATTGAAGGGAAAGATAGTGGCATGAAAAAGAGCATGAGGGAATAGCAGCACTAGGTGGAGAGGCAGAAAGGTATAGAGTGGATAATGGAAAGGCAAAAACCAAACCAAGCAGAAAGGAACTGAGCTAACACATGAAGTGTCCCACAGTAATGTCCCCAGCTGCTCCAGATAACCAACAGCTGCTTATGATGACATGAATATTTTTAAGAAAACAAACACTTTCTGGTTCAGTGAAGGCATACACGTTATCCATATGTTTTTTATAGAAAGAGAATTTGGAGAGGGGGGTTACTATTAAATCATTGGGGGAAAACGTAGTTCATTGTTATTTAGGTGAATTTTCCCTACTGGCAAAAATATAACCACCTAAAGCAGGTCATAAAATGACCAAAAAAATTACCCTCCTGAGCAGAATATGCTGGAGTTGGCTGCACTTCAACTGCCAGTGCTTTTCCTCACACAACTTCAGCATCCAGGAGGAAGCAGGTGCTCCTGAGAGAATTGGTACTCTTAACCTATTTGTACTCTTAAATTTTATCCATTAGCAAGGAATTGCTTTTAATCTGGGTATACCATTAAGGCAAAGGCTTTGAGATAGGAAAGATCCTGTGAAGTGTGTGAGTCCCTTTGGCCTTAGGGGGATGAAGACATTCTGCATCTTATTTGATTTTTTTTCCCCCTCCTCAAGCTCCACAATTTCATTACAATGGCTAGGAAGGGATATATACTCCTAGACCTGCAACTTCCCTTGGGTAGCTGCACATCTCCCAAACACAAGTTCACAGTCCTTTTAAAAGCCCAACTGGAAATGGCCCTTTCTTCAGGCTTTTCTGTCTAGTCTGTATTTTGGGTCACGTGGGGAAAAGGAGCTGTTTGGGAAATGTGTGGGTGGTGAAAGAAGCAGGAGAGGAATGTTTCCCCTTTGTTTTTTTTATCATGTATTATATTGATTCCTCTACCTTCAATTTCTACAGCTGGCTCCTTGCATTGAGCAGCAAGAATGGATGTTTGTGTATCTTTGTGTGGGAACATACACATGCACACATGTCTCTGGCCACAAATTGAATCTGCTGTATCTATTTGAGTTTTTTTCATGGACCTGCCAGGTTATATTTTGTGGAAGTTATATTTTTTGAGAAAGATGCTCAGCACTGAGCTTGGCCATTTATTTTTCCTTCAGAAGCCTATGTCTATAATCAAACCTTACAGGAGGGGTGATATTAGGATCTAGAACCACAAAAAGTATTCCAGATTGTCCTTTTGTCACAGGCTACATCCACACCACCAAATAAAAGGGGTCAAGGCCAGTTTGATGGCCAAGTGGATAAGTGGAATACCTATGAATTGTCTGAGCTGCATGCTCCACATGAAACGGGCTGGCCTTGGGTTGTCCTAACCACTGACATGTCCCTGGACATCATTTGGAAATCACAACATCATTTTTCTACACACAATAGGCCAGCTGGGACACTGTTGATAATTCTTCAAGAAAAAGGGTTGCAGGAAATAATTTGAGCCTGCAGTCTTGCTCTATTTTTTTATTGGTAGAGGTTACTCTCTACAGAGACTTAACTACATTTCCAGTCTTTTCCAGTTCTACTTCAGGATGGGAGATTGGACTCATCAAAAACTCTGCCCCTCTCTGTTCCAGGTACCCTATCAGTGTATGCCTCTCCTGGACATCAGCCAGGGATCCCACATGATCGTGTCAGAGATGTGGATTTTGGGTGCCACGGCCACCGCTTGCACAGGCCCTGGGCTTGGTTGGGCCCACTGGGCTCCATCCACTATCCAGGGAAAGGATGAACAAGAGGAAGAGGCATTTCAGGTTTTTTCTGTGAAACTTAGCTGCTGGTCTGTGCTCTTTGGACCAGGGACATCAAACCAGCCTCTGCAACTCACTTAGGTCTCTTGCTCGAGGTATTGGTGCTAAGAGAGAAAACTACACAACTGAGCAGAGCTAATCAGGCAATCCTGTCACACTGTTGGTCAGTGGAATAAAAAAGGAAGCTATATCCCTCTGTCATTCTCAGCCAAAGTCATTCCTTGCAGGGGATGGCACCAAAGCAGCAGCAAAGACTTCGAAAACCAGTGGGAACTGATGGGGGCAATCACTTCAAATCACCAAAGGCATGGGCTGGGAACCAAACAAATGCTACTGAGCCCAGCTTTTAGACAATTTGGTAGAGTCATAGGAAAGGCCTGAAGCATGAAGATCTGACTGAGCTGCCAGTCCTCGGAGGGACAGATAACACAGTAGGAAAGAGGGCTCAGTAGTTCCTGTTGCAAATGATTTGCCAAACCTTATACTGCCCCAAGGGTAAGTCATCTAAAATAAACAAAAAATAAAATGTGCCTGTGGAGCTGAGTACCATGTGAAGTTATCTTTGCTACGCTGAGGATGTAGATCAGATTTGGTGCATGTCTTCCAATTCATGGAAAGAACACAGAGCCAAGACTTCTCAGAAGAACCTGAAGAAAGGCCAAAGGCCCCAGAGTTGTACCAGACGTAAACCGGTGTGTACAGAGAAGAATCAAACACATTCCTGAGCAGACCCCCCCAGACTGCTCCCACTCACCGCTGGGCAGGCCTGGCAGTTCAGTTTGGTACACCTCAGAGTGTATTTCCGAGGTGCTGTCTGGAAGCAGTCACACGTCGTGCACTGATCCACCATCAGGCGCCTCCCGTGCTGAAACATCGGAACCAGTTCGTCACTTGGTGACCATCTCACCAACAAACTCAGATAAACAAGGGACTTCAGGTTAAACCTCTTTCATTAAATCTGCACTTTCTTAGGTAATTCTTTCCTAGAGAAACAAGAAACCCATGCTGCCAAGTTTCCAGAGACCCTAATTGTTTTCATCTTGAATTCCAAAACAAGCAGCATGGCATGAGGCTATTTTTCAAGAAAGCCCTTTAGAAGTCGTTAATCCGAGAAATGGCGTTGGCATTTCTTTTTTGCTTGCAAATCTAGCAAGCAAGAGAGGGATGAAAGTCATGAGAAAGACTTTTTTTATTCTGACTACGTGTTGAAGAGTAGTTGAAAATGAGCTCTTAAGCCAAGAGTTCATTTTTTGAGTGTAATGAATTGATTTGGCAACAAATTTTCATTCTAGAGCCATCA
Organism: Nicator chloris; assembly: GCA_013400495.1. NCBI lineage: Eukaryota > Metazoa > Chordata > Aves > Passeriformes > Pycnonotidae > Nicator > Nicator chloris. The sequence goes on along the minus strand of WAAE01014310.1, from coordinate 298,879 downwards.
CAACCCACAGATTATGGGCAGAAATTGCTTGTTATTGTTTTTGTAACAACACTGCTTGGAATCTCTACAGGCTTAATAGCTTAAAATTAAGAAAAGAAAATTTAAAAAAACCAACAGAATTACTGATTGAAGAACTCTACTTGTCCATAGTTATAAGCAAATCAGGCTGAGCACAATTCAAATTCCCTGAGCTCTTCCCCAGCACCTTGTTTTCTTGTTTCATCACCTTTTCAAAGCAAGCAAAAAGGACATTTAAAATGCAGAGCAAAAATGCCAAACCATTAAGAAACAAAAATATGTGGAGTCAGTAACTGGTTACCTTGCACTGAAAGGAATTCTCAAGACAAACTCTTTCTTCCTCCCAAGTACAAAGCCCTTCATTTCAACACCAAAATAACAAACCACAAAGGCTGAAGGGACCAAGTGGGAGCATCCTGCTCAAGATTTTCATAAACTTCTAAAAACTGATAAATAAGGTAAATAAATAAGGAAAATAAATAAGGCAAATAGACAATTTTGCTAGATTATGAAAGGTTGGAATTATGCTTCAGATATTAATGGAATGCCACCGTTGATTTCACTTGGCACTATGCATATCCTCGGATTCCTTTTTGAAATATTAAATGCTCATGAAACAAATGGAGCAAAAACAAGAAGCTGGCCACAGTGACAGTGTAAAAGTAATGCATTTATGGGTAGTTTAGAGCCAATACTCTGAGGATAAATGTTCTGAGCACGGAATTTTAACTACATTCTTATTCTGTGCCCCAGGACAACAGAGATCCTCAGGCCTCTATAACCAGTAACAGTAATGAGTCTCTCCTGAGGTCAAGAAAAAGGATCCTCCATATAAAACATGATGAAAGAAAATATCAAGGGGGAGATCCTTGTCTTTTAACAGTTCAGCTTGAGACTTGAACATGGGATTCCTCAGCTCTCCAGGTTTAACCTTTTGTAGTGGCTATCATTAATCTGGAGTGTTAATGTCAGTGGAAGCAGGCATGGGGATACACTCAAAATTTTGCCACTGGAGAGGGAGGGCGTGCTGGTTTTGGCTGGGATACAGATAATTTCCTTCCCAGTGGCTGGAATGGGGCTGTGGTTTGGATTTGTGCTGCATACAGGGTTGACAATACTAAGATGATGTTGTTATTTCTGAGCAGGGATTCCATAGAGCCAAGGCCTTTTCTGCTTTGCCTACTGCCAGGCTGCTGAGGAGACTGGGGGTACATGGGAGATTGGGAGGAGACACAGCCAGGGCAGGTGACCTCAACAGATCAAAGGGACATTCCAGACCTTATGGCATCATAATGGGAACATACAGTGCAGAGAAGAAGGAGGAAGGGGGGATGTTTGGAGTGATGGCACTTGTCTTCCCACGTCACTGTTCTGCTTGTCTGGGAAGGCTGAACACCAGCCCAACCATGGCAAGCAGTGAATGAATTCCTTGTTTTGCTTTGCTTGCACAGTTTTTACTTCCACCATCTTTATCCAAACCCAGGAGTTTTCTCACTTTTACCCTTCCCATTCTCTCTTCGATCCTGCTGGTGGGGAGTGAGCAAGTGGCTGCTGGCTGGGGCTACACCACAACAGATGGAGAGCAAATACCCTATGAAACTCCAGATTTCTTGCGTGATCTCAACACTGGAAAGCAGTTAGACAGCAGAGTGACAGTTCTAGTGCAGACCACATGATACAGTTTATCAAAGAATGCCTCAGTGTCTCTAGGCTTAAACAACATTTAAAAAGGCTCTACAAAGCCACGACTGATATCACTGATATCCTCATAGAATCTTCTAATAGTTCTAACATTCCAATTAGGTACAAAATACATAAAGTTGAATTCATATGACAATCACTGTGAGAGGCAGGAACATAGGGATTACTAGAGATATGCTGAAATGAAATCTTCACACACAAGTAAGTGCCTTGAACTTTTGGGGGAAGGTCTTGTCCCGATCCCAAATTTGCTTAGCATGACAGAACTGAACAAAACAATGGATTGATACAGATTTTTCCCTTTATATAACACACCTATCATGTGCTTTCTTGGCTAGCTTGGAATGACATAACACCTGCTAAACCAGTGCCACCAAAATAACATGCATAAAGCTCAAATCTGCTCAGATCACCTTCAAAAATACCATTTAGCAAAAGCCTGAGAAAACAGATGAGAGATACAGATAATCCTTTTGGTAAATACAGCCACCTGGTTGGAAGCTTGCAGCTAAAACCCACAGCATTGTTAAGAACAGCAGAGTGGATGCAATACACCAATTTACTGGAATATAATATTGGTAAGCAGATACATGACAAAAATGTAAAGGGATTAAGGACAGTCAATTACCAGAAATGCAGTAAAAGACTCAAAACTTGGAACTATTCAGGGAAGGAGTTCATGTAGAAAAGTTTTTCCTTGATATAAAATGAAACTCGCGGGCTATTTTTAAAGGACCCAACATAAAGGGTTTGAAATCCAGGAAGTATAAACATCATGGACACCACATCTTCCTTCTTGACCAGGACTCTGCAACCAGTCACTGAAGCAGAGAATATACAAGACAAAGGTGTAGTGATGCCAGGTGCTCAAAATATTTCAGACATGCAGCTAATTAACTTAGAGTAAGTCATTAAATGAAGCAAGTTTAAGAAATTTTAGGAATTTTTTTCAATATTGCAGAAGCTGAGACATTTGATTTTGAAGTTTTTAAAACACAGACACTTCTCATCTTGCCTTCAACATGACAGTTTTTCAAAATTTGCTTATGTTTCATTTTAAATTATTTGTAAATATTTTTAAATGCTTGAAGAGAGAAAAAGTACTTTACTTGACAGATCGGGTGAACATTTTGTTGGACGAGAAAAAAATTAGTTGGGCATGGCAGAACAGCACACACCTGGAAAGAGCTTTGGTTTGCAATACAGAAATTATATATAAATGGAACATATAATCCTATATAAGAGAGGGTGGCAAGAGCTTCTAATTACTGTCCTGCTTGACATCTCCTACAAATATTGCCTTTATAGGATGCCAACTAGTTCTGACAACATAGAATAGAGGAAACAAGTAGAGGGATTAAAGAGAAAGTAGATTATTCCAGACTTCATAATTTTTAAACAAGTGTTCTGACAAGAAATCATTTCTTTTCTGACAAGAAAAACAAGAGTTTTTCCTTGGATTTAATTCTACAGGGAAGTCATCTCTACACAGAATGATGGATGCTTGATGACATGGCTTTAGCTCTAAAAAACTGATAAGCTTATGCCTTTGGGCTACAAAAAAAAAAATATCCAAACCACAAGAAACAGATGGAGAAAGGTTCTATCTGCCACACCATTAAAATATAAAGAGATTTGAGTAAATTTAGTTTTAAATAAATCGAAAAGGAAGACACACATTGACAAAGCAGGAATGAGTAGGTTAAAGTTAGGTTAAATGACTAAAGAGAACCTGTTTCCCTGGGGGTTGGTGAGAATAGTTAGAGCTCTTTGACACCAGAGGTGCTGCCAGAATATGGATTTAGGGAAACAATGGACAATTGACAGAGCTCTCCGAAGATAAATTCGGCATAAATGAGATCAGATGCTTGACTCCCATCATTCCCACTATCATGGGCTGGGTTAAACATGTCTTAATCTCTCCATTAAATGTACAGTTGAGAAAAAATTTCCTCACAGGGCATATCAGCAGGGATCTTGAAAGGGAAAAGAGGTCAAACAGGGAGGAAGCTCAGCTTTCCTGTTCCTGCTAATAGCCAAGGAGGGATACCTCTCCTTCCACACAGGTGGAGGAAGTCTCCATCCTTGCTTTAATCTGCCTTATCCTCTAAGCAGAATATGGGAAGGTTTTGCTTCCCCAAAGGATCCCCAGCTGGGCAAGGATCACTTGGGAGATTAACCCTCATAAAGAGTTTCCTGTGTGTTTGGTACTCTGCAAACCATTACAAAATGCACATTGCCACAATTTCTAAGCACTCTTTTCAAGCATCTTTCAAGATAAGGAAACATTGCTGTCCCCATTTGCAGAGATGCTCATTGTCATACAGGAAGATCCTAGCAGAGTCAGGAGCTGGATATAGACCTGCTGAGCCCCCTGGCACTGCTTTTACCCCAAGATCTCACTTGCAGAGATTCTATCTGGAAAAAAAAGCTGCCCTTTATTCTGTGTGTGTATATTCTGACAAGTGTGTGTCTTTCAAAAGCTCATTCAGATATTTAAATATCTTGCCATCTCAACAAGCAAAAGGAATTTGTGTCTTACCCCAATAACAGTGCCATTCAAAGGACAACCATTCAGGGGTGCTGAAAAAGAAAAAAGTATTCCATTTAGCATTACCATTATAATAGCAGTTACAAGATTTAATCAACCACAGGTATGCTTTTTTTGACTCAGTACAGTTCCCACTTGAAGAAATTTGTATCTAGTTTCACTGTAAAGAGGCATAACTGAGCCCTCTTACAGTATATACCTTGAAAGGTAACAATTTGTCAGAGCTATACTTGATGCTGCATCAAAATATCTCTGGCTGAACTATTTTTGAACATGTGGCAGAACATAAATTTTCCCCTCCAGTTCAAGCCTCACTCTCTCAGAAGATGAACTTGGGTTTTCTGCAAACTAGAAAGCGTATATCCTCTCCTCCTCCCACTGCTCCCTCCTAACTCTATGGTTGCACACACACTTGTCAACCAAACATCACTCTGAGTCTTCCCAGACTGAGGAGAATTCCCCAAATGTTTTGATTCTGACTTTTGAGCCAAGACTATATTAGGAGTCACACAATCATAGGCTTGGCTTGGAAGAGACCATAAAGGTCATCCAGTTCCAACCCCCTGCCATGGGCAGGGACACCTTCCACTAGCCCAGGTTGCTCAGAGCCCCATCCAACCCGGCCTTGGACAGTTGCAGGGATGGGGCAGCCACAGCTGCTCTGGGCAACCTGTTCCAGGGCCTCACCACCCTCACAGGGAAGAATTTCTTCCTAATATCCAACCTAAACCTACAGTGTGAAGCCATTGCCCCTTGTCCTGTCACTCCAGGCCCTTGTAAATACTCTATCTCCATCTTTCCTGTAGGCTCCTTTTAGGCACTGGAAGGCAGAATTCCCCCCCTTCCCCTTTTGTCCATGGGGCTTTGGAAGCAGCAGCAGGTGCTTCTGTACTCAGTGTCTGAATTACACATGAGCCCTTCAAAGTGGAGCAATGCTGACAAAACACACACTTTTAAAACTGTCATTGAGAAACAGAAAATCACCCCACGAAACAATTCATGCTGGAGTGATCCAGTTGGCCATCCCCCAAAGCTTACCACATCTGCAGGAAGGACAGCAGTCTATCATTTGGTCACAGCGCAGCTCTGTTCCCTCTGGACAGTCAGGCACATCCATGTGGGAGCAAGAAACATTCTTTTGCTGCACAAAAACCTCATTGTTCACCCGGACACACTCGTTGACAACGCAGCGGTTCCAGGGGGATCGCCACTCCGTGCCGACCTGAGGGGAAGTTGTGAGAGGATTAAACACATGCAGCAGTAGTTGTGCCCCTGAATAGAGGGAAGGCCACTCCAGCCAGATGCTGGCTTGCCAGAAGTACATTTACTGCATCAGGAACTGTGCCACTCGACAGTTCTCCACAAACCCTTACCATGACAATCAGTTTATAGAGCATGCTGACTTTGTAGAGAATAAGAATTACAGGAGTATCCTTTAAAAGGGACAGGTCAAACAACATGTGAAGAAGGAAAAGAACTAACTGGAGTTAAATCTGCATTTATTCCCTGGTGACTGGCTGCACTGCACTGCAGCTGAACAGCCCATCTTTCTGCTGCAACCTGCAGCAAATCAGCTCTGCTAAGCCCAAAGGAGGCTTTAGCAATAGGCTTTAGACCTGAAACACTTCCAAATGTAGAAAAGACAAGATCCTGTTGACAGTTCCCTTATTATCATCACCCACAGACCAGACAAAGCGGGAAGTTCAAGTGCTATTTATGCATCAATAGAGGCCAGGAGGAAGATGATGCCACCGTTCAGTGCTGGGAGGAGCTGCTCGCTGCTTTGCAGTTTTATTCCTTCACTGCAACCACTCTGAACACACTTCAAGAACAGCAAAACTGAAGTTCGGATCCCCAACTGCAGTCAGTTCAAACATCTTTGTTCAGAAGGTTAGGAAACACATTCTTCTAGAAGGTTAAATACTTGATTCTTCACTAATGACAGAAGAGGTACAAGAGGACACAGCAAGGAAGAGACTGCAGGGTATAACTATTAAAGTTTTAGGGCAAAAAAAGTCAGTGAGAGACTGTGGGACACAAAAATAGGCCTTCTGAAGGCTTGTTTGATGAAGCAGAAAAGAATAGTGATCCACATTAAGAAATCCCCTTGTTAAAACCAGGAAAAAGGCAAGTAACAAAATGATACTTTAACAAGTTTTTTTTTTCTTAAGACAACAGCAGATTGCAATACAAATTAGCTGGGTTAATTTAAACAAATACCTAACAGCCAGGGAGGCATTATACCCAATGAACATTCTTTCAAGCTACCATGGCTGAAATTAGTAACTGTATACAAAACATCTGTACCAGAAAAGGGTGGGGAGGATTCACAGTGGGAATTGACTGAGTAGGTCACAGGACACCCAAAACATTGTCTCTCAGTGCTGCCTGATGCGTAGAAGAAAAATCTCATATCATCTTCATCTCCTTCCATGGAACACAAAATAATTCCAGGGGGCTTTTGCTAGGAGGGAAAGTGTCCATCCCACTGGTGCCTCACCTCATGCAAAGGAGGATCTTCATCACCACGAGGCCAGAAGTGCGGCTCCTCACAGGCAGTTTTCTGACACCTCCCACAGCACTCCCCTTCTGGCACAATGTACTTGTAGCCCTGGAGGAGGAAAGAAAACAAAAGGACTTTCTTACCCAGAAAGAAGAGGCAAACAAGAACATCAATCCCAGCGTTTTCTTTTAGGATCAATGTTCAATGCTAGCAACCTTTTATGAAAGGGAGAGTTTGAAAAAGGACAGCTCTAATTATGAGGGGGTTTTTAATAATTAAAAAAATCTTTTGTATATATATAACAGTACTTTACAAAGGCAAGTTAAAGGCAAAAATTGCTCTTTTGGCATCTTGGAGGTTAATCAGCTTTCACAACTGCCCTTCCCATTCCAGAAAATTCAAGGGTAGGATTCAGTCAGCACATTCAGACATCTGTGTTTAAGCAGAGGGAGGATGCAGATTGCTCAGACATCTAATCCAAGGACCAGTTTTGACTGATCATTTCATCTTTTCATAGAACCATTTAGGTTAAAAAACCCTTTAAGACCAAGTTGAACCATTAACCCAGCACCTCCAAGTCCAACACAGTTTAAGCCAACAGTTTACCTGCAAAAGGCATTTGAAAGAAATTCTACAAATTAAGATAACAAAATTAAACTACTATGCAATACTAGAGATTATGTATCTTCTCAAAATCTAACACTTAATTATGGAAAACTAAATAAGCAGCATGAAAATTGAACAGTAGGCCCTCTGTTACTAAAGAAAAAACTTATAAATCTAGCAAAATAGCTCAAAAAAATCCCCAACCCAGAGAAACAACAGAAATCCCAATTATCACTTTTAATACATATTAATCTCCTAAAGTAAACAGCCAAATACTGAAACAGTGAAATATCTAAGTGCAAGAAAGCAAAAAGCTTTAATCTAATAAGAAATAAAATACTATATATGTAACAGGTAGGCACTATCCAAGGGTTAAAACATAACTCTAATCTCAGTGCAGAGTTGAAAGAAAGATGTTCTGTCACATAATATTGTTGATGTGAAAAATGCCTGTAAAAATAAATATAATTTTATTTTGGTCAAACTGAATTACTGAGGGATTCCCAACTGCTCCCTCCCTTCAGGAACTGTCCCTGATTTGCAATATGAAGTATGTTAGCACACCTTGATAATCAATGGACTTTGATATGGAAGTTTATTTCATATAACATCATAAAATGTGATGCCAGATGTTGACCAGCTTTGTGAGAAAAGTTGTGTTGCTGAGCATTTGGTTTTACATTACTTTTATCTGCTAAATACATGTATGAAGCACCTGAAGTAGTAGATGCAACCTTCTGCATGGCAAACTCAAGAGAAGTAAAAATCCAAGAGCTAGTACATGTTATGGGGTTTTTAGGGGTTTCTTCTTTTTTTTTTTTTTTAATAGCAAGGTAAAACTCCAAGCTGTTTTCACAGAAGTCAGATGACACTGTCAGAAATGATACTGCACAACTTTAACACCTGGCAATGAAATTAATAACCAGGAGCAGCAGAGAGTTTAACTATCATCCAAACAATGATTCATGATTAAAGTCTGTATTTGATATCAATAAAACTTTTAATGCCATCTAATCTGAACTGAAAAGTAAGTTTAAGATCAATTCAAACTGGATGACAGCACTGCTGATGTCCTTGATATGTATATCCTCTGAATCAGGAGTAAGCAAAGGAGAAAAAAAATCTGAGCTATTCAGGTAGCCTAACAGTTACAGTTTTGGTTGCACAGCCTTGATAACCATTAAAGGAGCTGAAGAAATTACAAATTCCATAAAGAACTGGCATCATTTCTACCAAGTCTTTTTAACTGTTTTTAACCAGATTTTTTTGAAGCTGCAATGTCAAGGAATTGTAGCTCTGCATTAATGAGATTTTATTGGAATAACAAGTTATTGATAAATTATTGCTGCGAGCTGAAACACAGCCAGATACTTTAGACCTAATATTTCATAAAAACTGCCATAATAGAGACAAGTCTTTTCTACACATGAAACTGAAGGGATTGATTCTCTTGCAACAGGTAAAAACTCCCACATCTACTATCATGGGTTTTAGTGCATTTGGCATCCTCAAACTTTCTCACCAAACTTTGCACTTGCTTTGTTGGTCTTTTCCTAATGGACTGGGGTTTTTTGGTAGGTCCTAGAGAATGATGCAGTATTTAAGATCCACAAGGATCATTGAGTCCAGCTCCTGGCCCTGCATAGGACACCCCAACAATTGCACCATGTCCCAACACTTGAGCTCTGTCAGGCTTTGGGCTGTGACCATTCCCTGGGGAGCTGTTCCAGTGCCCAACCACTCTCTGGGAGAAGAACCTTTTCCTAATATCTGGCTTAAATCACATTCGTCTACCAACTCTTTGTACCAATTATCTGTCTATTCCTGTTTGACCATCTAAATCAATAAAACAAAGTGGCTCACACTTCCTTTGCAGGCTTCAAAAAGTAAACCAAAGGGTTTTATAGGATGTAGCAGATGTCTGAGCACAACAAAGATCCCAGCATGAGGTGTTATTACTGCTACAATAGGCAGAGCTGAGCAACAGACAGAGCTGAAATGGGAACTTCAGAAAGTGAGCTTGAGCTAGAACAGACATCTGCAATTGAACTTCAGCCATCATGAACACTTATTGTGCAAGTGGTGTAAATGGCAGACACTTCAGGATGCGGTTTTTCTTCTATCAAAATGTAAAATAAATTTGTCATCGATTTTCTTGGCAGCAAGACGCAGTCCTAAAACAATAATCCTAAAATAAAGTCAGTAATGCTCAGACTAATGCTTTTATATTCTGCTTCCAAGATAATCCATTGCTACAACACATATTTTTCTAATTTTGTCTGGTTACTCTCTAAACAAGGAGGCTTAAAAGGGATCATTGCAGGTCCCCACCAGGGCTCTGCTGATTATTGGACTGGTTTAAGTGTCACTCACCCGAGAGCAGAACGTGTCACATTCTTTGTCATGACACTCCGTCATCTGAAGTCCTGTAACATCATCCCTCACACTGGTGCAAGAGCATTCCCTGCATCCATCTTCCCAGGCTGTCCCAACAGGATAGACTATGTTGTTGTGCACACACACCTATTAAATGCAATAATTAATACATAAAGAGCACACTGCTGCTGTCAGGGCACACTGCTAGCTCCAAAAGGCTGCATTTTAAGTTTGAAACCAACCATAAATTCTGTGGAATATTTTGAATCCCTTAGAAATGCTACAGGTCTTAAAATTGTGGCCAGTCTGTTGAGGAAAGGAAAAATAAATACAAGCAAAGCTACTGTTTTATACAAAATAAATTGGAGAGTTTTATTGGCAGTCAGTGGAGTTGCTCAGGGTCTGTTTCCCTGTAAGTATAATGTGACACATCATTTAGGGACAATAAACAGTAAGTCCTCTAGAAGGAGCACTGAAGACAAAACTTCTTCCAGCTAAACCATCTGATCTGAAGAGATCCTACTTGGAGCTAATAGCTTTCATCCTCTTGAATCCTCAGGCCACCACAGATACCCCTAAAAAGCAGAGCCATCCCTTATATCAAACTTTCAATTAGTAAATTTTACAGCTTGGTGTTTAAGAGAGAATATCATTTATTATTATAGGTAGAGAGAGTAAGTCCCAGAGACATGAAATGAATTATGCAAGGTTATGAACTACTTAGAAATGGACAAAAAAAGGTAGATCTCCTGAGCTGCAACACAATGTAACCCTATGTTGAGTTTTAATGAAAAAGTTACATTGCCCTGCAACACCTCCTCTAAGCAACTTTATCTTAAAAGGTAACATAATATAACAACTTAATAAAAGGTTGGCAAAATAAGAAAAATATACCCTAGTGAAGCTTTAGCAGAGTCATAATTTGGCAAAAACATAAAAGTGGCAATATAGTTCTTAAAAGACACACCACCTTCTCAGGCAGAGACAAAGGTAATCAATGAGCACAAGGAACTTTAGGTCTAAGGTGTATCAAATATGTCAATAAATTTAGTATGGGATTGGAAGAATATATAGTAATGGTAGTGGTCCCAAAGTATATATATTTGTTATCTGAAAACAAAAATCATCTCTGAAATTCCTGATGTTTGAGTGACCTTGAAATTTCAAATGGTTTTTTTTTTAATATTATCTCAAAGTTACAAAAAATGGACTGTCTATGTCAAAATAAATTACTGTAATAAAAGAAGCAACAGTATGAAGTAATAGTGTGTTCTGCCCAGGCACTTGTAAATTAAAAATGCCCTAGCATCACTTTTCAGCAGTCTCATTGGGGGTTTATTCATATCTAGATGGCTGACAGCTTGGTCTGGTGCTGCCACTTCATGTGGAAAAGACACTCTCATCCGTGGAAAAGACATTTCACTTCCCTTACCCGGTCTGGAATGCAGGTAGTTGATACACAGCCACAGTCATTGGTGAGAGACTGGGACAGATACCCCAGAGGGCAGCTCACTGTGGAGTTCCTACAGCTGCAGGTACACTCATATTTATCACAGCACTCAGTCTTGACAATGGTCAGCGTTCGATGTGACGGGCAGGAAAGTCTTGGGATGGAGCTGCACAATTCCCTGTTGCAGGCTGGCAGGAAAAGGTGGGCACAGTGTCAGCCTCATGGGTTTTCTGAGTGCTACCAGTGAACAGGACAGTTCTCTGGCAGCAAGGCATAAATCACCACCTCAAACAGTTATAAATCTGCATAAAGCCTGAGGAGGAATGCAGATATAAAAGGCTCAGGAACACAGAAAAGTTCCTGCCCTGCCAAAAAAATTCTTGTCTCATACACAAACAAGAGGATTTATAAAATAAGCATCAGAGTCAGAGAACACATGTCCAAGAGCAAAGTGTTTTTCTTGTCCTTAATTTGAAAGTTTACTCCAAGTGCCAACAATACACTTCTGCCAAGTCTGGGAAATCATTACATGTCTGTTGGCATCAAAATTAAACCTTTCAGAGGGGGAAAAATAATGCCTAAAGGAAGTTTTCAGTGTTGCTCAAATGCAGTGTTCCAGTGTCACTCCCTGCTAGGAAAAATGATCTTACCACATGTGTAATTTGGTCTGCATTCTCCGGGGTTGGTCAGGGCAAGCTGCAGGCCAAACTCACAGACAGGGACAGGAGGCAAATCACAGGAAACCAGGTCACACACTAAGAGCAGAAATTCAGAGAGTGGTTAAAACCACGCCTACTTAGTCCTCAAGAAAGGACACACACACACATGCACATCCCCATTAAACTCACACTCAATTGGTGTCTTAAAATATGAAGTACATTAGAGTTCAAGAGGTCAGGGTTTGTTTTCAAAATAGCTTAGAGAAGAGTTCAAGCTCGGGTTATGGGGATTAAGGTTCTAATGTTATATTTAATGGGCAAATATAGATGATGCAAAAATAAATGCTTGAAAAAAAAAAAAAGCATTCTAATGTCATTTAGACAAAAACAAATTGCTCCATTCCCTTCCTCATCTACTACAGAAAGAGGGACAAAGTTGGAAGTGAATGGAGACTCATATCCTAAGGAGATGTTTGGTTTTCACATGGCTGACTGTACAACCATTCAATGGCATCAAAAATGTAGCACTGAATTAAATATTTTTTTTTAAAGAGGACTGTGTACCTTAGAAATATCAGGTAAAAGTACAGACCAAGAAGATTCCAAGAGTTTACAAGAACCTACCACAGTTGTACTCAGGGCAGCACTGGCCAGGGCCCCTGCGCAGGTGAGCAACTTCACACGGACCACACTGGACAGCTGAAGAAAACATCCATAAAACAAGTTTGGATAAGAACCAGGAAGGCAGGAACCAAAACATCAATTCAAGTCCAATCATAGAGCTAAATGAATTTACATTTGACAGTTGGGCAGGGTCGGACAGTGCAGTTTATCTTCTTGTTATCAAGACACGTGCAGATCTTGCAGGGCTCATTCTCAGGAATCCATGTTTCCATGTGCTGAAGGAAAAAACCCCAACAGGGTATTAGATAGAAATCCCATGCTCTGGTCACTGGTATGTTGGGATGGGAGGATGGGAGTGGTTGAAGGTGAGTAACATTAACCTGGAAAATTAGAAGATTTATGAAGATTTATCTATGAAGGGTTGGTTGCTCTGTTAACAGTAAAAAACTAAGGAGACACATAATTCTGCAATGACTGTAGTGTGTCAATTTAGCAAAAGATGCAAAGAATGCGTGGATGGGATGAGGAATTACTATTGTTTTAAGCATCAAAAATGCTCAGATATAAATGCAATTGCAGGCTATTGTGAGTAACAGTGGACTGGTGCAACTACATACCATGATTGCATGTTCAGTGGTAGTAAGGGAAACAGCACTATTTTGGGAAATACAGAGAAGTGTCTGCTTGCCCTAATTAGTAAGTCTTCAACATAGAGAAATAAATAGTGCTTATTTTTATATGAAGAATATTTGGAGTATCATCACTTGACTCTCCAGTGGACTGAAGACTGGAAAAGCACTGTATCACCTCTAAAACCAAAGCCATCACTGTGGTGACTACCTGGGGGTAATGAGCACATTCAGAAACCACCAGTAAAAACAAAGCTATTCAATCACTGCTCCTTCCCATGAGAGCAGAAATCATTAATATTAAAGTTACCCACACAGAACTATGCACATTTAACACCCATGTGAACAGGGAGGTAAGAGTGGAAGAAAGCATTATCAGACATTTTAATTTGCACAACCAATCCAGGTTCTGGGTGAGAACATGCAGAGCAAGTCAGGATGCCATGAAAAAATGCTGTCATCTGGAAAACTCTAGAATATGGTTTAAAATTAACACTCTGCTGAGCTCTTTAGAGATAGGAAGAAAAAAAAAAAAAGGACAAATCTAAGCATACTGTACCTATACTCAGAGATAGTTACATGTTTTAAGCCACTCTGTTTGAGTGTTGGGACTAAAATCCCACAAGCCCAAACACAATCTACGGTAGAAAAGAATAGAGGAATGAACACTAGAAGAAAAGGAGGAGGTTAAGGAAATCCTGAGCCATGTGCCTAATGTATTGCTCACAAAGCTAAGCCTGCAATGATGGAGGCAAAACAGCTACATGAGCTGATCGTCCTCTGTCCTCCACCTCCCCAAAAATCTCATTAAGGATCTAAACCCCTTAAAACACTGCCATTAAAGTCCCTTCTCCTTCAAATACTATAACAAAAATGTGGATTGAAGAGGACTGGCTGATGTACATGCAAACTAACAGCTGAGCAGCTGGGGTGAAGAGGTTACTTGGAACAGGGGACACAGGGAAGAGTCTGGAACAGGGAACACACCCACTGTGTGATGCTGGAATCAACAGTGTATTTCACTGCAGTCTGGTACCCAGCATCCACAGCTTTTCCCAATCCCATACTGCCACAGAGAGGGATGCCTTAACTAAGCATGGATTTTCAGTAAAACCAAAATGATTCATTTCATCAAAGGAATAATTCTCCTCAAAAAAAAGAAATATATATATAGACAAATAGCACCTGACATAAGGTTGACTTGGTCTCACCACTCCCCACCAACCACTGGAAATATTTCATACGTGAAGTGGAAAGGATCCACAAGGATCATCCAGTCCAGCTCCTGGCCCTTCACAGACACCCCAACAATCCCACTCTGCCTGAGAGCATTGTCCAATTGCTCCTGGAGCTCTGGCAGCCTTGGGGCTGTGACCATTCTCTGGGGAGCCTGTTCAGTGCCCCACCACCCTCTGGGGAAAGAACCTTTTCCTGATATCCAGCCTAAACCTCCTGTGACACAGCTCCAGCCATTCCCTCAGATCCTGTCCCTGCTCACAGGAAGAAGAGTTTGATCCCTGTCTCTCCACTGCCCCTCATGAGGATTTCACTGAGCTTTGCAAAGACAATACAACACAACACATTTTAAGTAAATGATTCAGATTTGTGATTAAATTGTCATTACCCATAAAAGCCTGCTGAATGGAGATGTTCATCTTGTTAATATTTGCTCATGCCATCAGTCTTCCTCTCTTTCCTCTAGACCCCCCTCCACATGGAATTGTCATGCCTTGCCAGGTCTGTACAGGCCCAGCTGTGATCTTTATAGCCAGTCCCAGCCAATTTCACACTAGGGGAGCTAAATGGGGCTGACAGCCAGCAGATTAAGAGGAACTGAGCTAGAAAATAAAGTATCCAAAGGGAAAACAGATTTACTTCCAAAGGTGTGAACTCCAACCACTGCCAGAGGTTGCTGTGAATGTAGTTACCTGATGGTGTGTGCCATCCTCACTGACACACTGAGTGCAGACTTCTTCACTAACACAGCTGTCACCAAAAATCACCTTTCCCTCTGGGCAGAAGCAGCCTTCTGTGGGATAATCCTTGCAGACACTGAATCTGGTATTATTCTCACAGCTCTTCACACAGGCTGTGCGGCAGTGGTCGTACATCAGATGTGAGGCACACTTCATTGCTGAGTGAGACAGAGAAGACAACACCACCTTTATTTGAGGGATCTAAAGAAATGGAAATCAATCTTTCCTATCAAGCTTTCTTTAGAATTCTTTCAATTTTAGAAAGCCATCACCGAATAAATGGATCTGGTCCCTTGCAGCATAAATCAGCAAACCGCATTTTCAGGCCACATCAATCAGCAGCAACATAAGACTCATCCCAACAATGATACAATGCTTCAGGTGAGTGTTCATTTGTCAAGTTTTGTTTCCAACACTGGGCCACAGACAAGAATTTAGAACTTTATGTGTATGGTAACAGTGCATGGTTAAGAGATAGCCAGGACTGACTAAGGCATTGAAGAAAGATTTATTTTTTGTAAACTTGATAGGCCGCAGTGTTCCCATACAACTAAAGAAAACTAACAAACAAAATATTTTGTTACTTCAAAACTGAACCTGCTGGATTTCTGCATCTTTTTAACTGAATTGCCTTATTAACAGAATTAATTGAATCAAGGAATGTAGCAGAGCCCTGTAAGCCAACAGAAACTTCCCACTGATGTGTTCACAAACCTGAGGATATTGTCTCTAAAAGCAAACACAAAATTAGGGCTACAGCTATTCAAAAAAACTATGGACAAGCTTCCACACTGTGTATTCCCTTAAGTCTATTTTTCTCTACAGCTTCAATTAGAAAAAGCGTTTCTTATTTCCCAGTGTGTGACTGCTCAGAGGTTAGTAAAATTTTCTTTCAGTCCCCTGAGCAGAAACACTGAAAGAAAACCAGAGCTCCCAAACAAACAAACAAGAAAACATTCATCAGCTAAACTGTCTACACACACTTTTGTAGCAGCCAATGGAGACAGAAAAAAAAAAGTCTTTGACATTAACCCTTTCCATGTTAATTATTTCAATTATTTCATAGAATCACAAAAGGGCTTGGTCTGGAAGGGACCTTAAAGACCATCTTGTTCCAACTCCCTGCCATGGGCAGGGACACCTTCCACTAGCCCAGGTTGCTCAGAGCCCCATCCAACCTGGCCGGGGACACTGCCAGGGATGGGGCAGCCACAGCTGCTCTGGGAAACCTGTGCCAGGGCCTCAGCATCCTCACAGGGAAGAATTTCTTCCCAATATCCGATCTAAACCTGCTGTCTGTCAGCGTGAAGCCATTCCCCCTTGTTCTGTCGCTCCGGGCCCATTTAAAGACTCTCCATCTTTCCTTTAGGATCCCTTCAGGCACTGGAAGGCCACAATGAGGTCACCCTGAAGCCTTTTCTTTTACAGGCTGAATATATCTGAATTCCAGAGAGCATATTCACCCACCCAGGAAGAACAAGCAGGAAGGACTTGTAGTGCTTGGAATGTCCCAATATGGCATGACAAAACCTCAAGTAAAATTCTCCAAGAATGGCAGGGATTCAGTGGACTAGGAAGAGGAAAGCAAGGTAATCCAGAACTATACTGCTGTTATTAAACATATAGTGGTAGAGTGATTATTACGCTGTAGCGTCTATTTAGTCATTAATGCAGCTTGGATAAATCAAATGTTGACAATTTAAATTTTTGGCAGTTGTGCACAGGCATTTGCTGGAAGAAGGACAACGACGTTATTGTTAGGACACTTAAACCTTTTATGCAATTAGTGTTAAAATGAGCAACTCTTTTTCTATCCTTGTACAGGCCATGTAACCAAGTAGGAATTTGAAAACTGCATAGACTTATTAAGGTAATCTGCTGACATTCAGCTTTGGACATTACAATTTGCAAAGTCTGGGTGAGGCACTGAATTTGGAAAATGGCTGGCAATGTTCTCCCTCTGCTTTCTAGGACTATACTCCAAACAGACTGTGTTCAGTAGAAAGGTTAACAGCAGAAGGTGGAGAATAAGCCACCTCAAGAGTTATTTACTTGTACTTAATGATACCTTGCATTTTTGGAAGATCTTTGGGTATGCCTGCTAACAGGGCTTTCAGGAGAAACAAACAAACAAACAAAAGTAAGAAAAACCAGGAAGAGAAAGCAGAACTACTTGTCTATGAGAATTTAGGAGAGAAGGTATACAAAGGAACAGCTGTCTGAGTTTGCTCTAGCATGGGTATCTTGTTTGCCCTGGTTGTGTTCTGGTAATGTGCAATATTCACATCCTGCTACACAGCACAAACTTTTCACCTCCAAAACACAAGCAAAACCCAGGCAGAAGGAGAACCAGATTTGCAAAGCAAATTACAGCTGGTTCAGTCAGCCCAGCTGGCAGGTCCTGGCAAGAAATGACACCACAAAGAGACGCTATTTCCCCATTTTTCCCTGCAGCTGAAACTTAAAAATCACACTGGCCCTTCCACCACATTCTGAAAAGTTTTGGCTTTGACAGAAATGGGATGATTTTGTGAAATTGTTACAAAGAAAAGTCTTATTAATTATTTTGTGCCAGGTATGACAGTGACAGGCTGGGAAGAAGTTCCACTAGTTCAAAGTACGAGTTTCTCTGTTGACCTCAGACCGTCCAAAGTCTCTATCAAAGCAATGATTGCTGCTAAAACAGCCTGGTAGACTCTCAGCCCAAACCTAGTGCCACAAAGGTTCAGTGGCTGCCGAGCCAGGTACTGTCATCGCTGTGGGTACCTCCTCACAGTACATTTATGTCCCTCTAGCCTGGAATTTCACCAGTTAGCTGTTTACCAAGAAACTTCTTTCATAACATTCAGCTTAGCGGGTGACCAACCAATTATGAGATCTGCAACACCACTTGTACAATAAACTTGATCTAGAACATTCAAAAAATTCATAATATACTGAGCTGTCCCAAAGCAGGGCAAATTCTATATCACTTGTAGCACAGAGTAAAACTCTTACGGCAAAGCTCAGGCGTTCTCCAGTCTACACAGACGCCGTACTCCCTGCAGATGTGAGCGTAGGAAGTGATGATCTCACAGGCCTCCTCCTCGTAGCAGCTGCTCTCCATGCAGGCCTCGTAGAACAAGTTGGGGGTGATGATCTCGTGGCACTCCGCGAAGCGGTCCGAGAGCAGGAGGTGGCAGTGGCCGGGCACGCGCTCGGAGCACCGGTCCTCCCTCCGGCTTTCGCAGACCTTGCCCGGCTCTGCCACGGTCCAGTCCTGGATAAACACGCTGCTGTCAGCGGTGACAGAGCCATTGCGCAGCGCCAAGTCATTGGCGTGGTTCTGGTCACACAGCCCTGCAGGGTGAGTAAAGGGAAAAGAAAAAGCTCTGAGTAATCAGCGCTAAAGGAAACCTAGGAAAAAACAGGGATGGGACAGATGAAGCTGGCTGGGGTGGCTCGAGGAATTCATGATATTCCTTATAGCTGTCGTCAATAGAGGCATAAATAGCCTGGGTCTTGTTTCTCATTTCCTCACTAAGGGAGGTACAGGTTATGCCACAGAGGTACAATCTCTGTACAGATTACACCACTGAGGATTCTGTAGAATTAACCCACCCAGGTAGCAGTTGCCCTCTCAAGTTTTTCACCTTCATTGCAAGCACTGATCATATTTCTCACAGAATGAATTTGTAAGAATCTAAAATGAAACCCTCATCCAAAAGAGAGCATAAATCTCCTTGAAAAGATAACTTGAAGCAAGAAAAACCAGAAAGCTATCTCTGCTGATCTTTCCAACATATTACTGGGCATCAGTGAGCTGTTACATTGGGGATGAGAGTAAAAAAACTTACACATATTTCCAGTATTCCCCCAAAAGTGTTCGACCAGTTCACCCAGAGAGTTTACAGATTTGGAGATTCACAAATAGCAATAAAATAAATAGAAGTTCAAGGCCAAGGAGGAAGCTGTTAAAAGAACTAACTTTCAAACTTACCACAAAGCCCTTTTGTTCCCGAAGAAAAGCTCTTTGAATTAAGTCTAAGAATAAATTCATTGTTTCTTGGAGTAAATGTGAGATTATGTCCGAGAAGAGAGAACTTGATTTCATGCATTATTTCTCCATAGGCAGTGATTTCAAACAAACTGCTGGAATAGGGGATAAGAACCCTTTCACCATTAACAGTCACCTGTTTAAAAAAAGAGGTGAGGTCGTCACATCAGTTCTAGCAAGTAGTTACAAATCAACCCATTTTTACAGTTGAAGCACATTTTGACATGACAAACACCTGAAGATCTAACTGAATCTGGACATAAACAATTTTGCCAGCTGAAGGTTTCTATTGAGTCAAAAGACATACAGAAATATTTGACCTTCATCCTGTGAATTACATGAACAACTCTTCCAACGTTTTCATATATAAGTGCACTCTTTGAGCACCACATGTTTACAGACTAACAACCTCATGCTGTGAGGTTCAAACGATGCCTCAGTGGAAGTCAAGGCTGTCCAGCACCATGCAGAACTTGGTGCAGGTATTTTGGTCCACTCTATTTTGCTACATGAGTCAGTCAGAGATCATTTTAACAAGTTGGCCAACTCCTGTATGTCTGAGCAGCCAGAGGCTGAAAAATGGGTTGGGTTTGAATATTCTCTGCCTATAAAACAGATGTAATGCATACTAAGCTGCCCTTTCTTCTAATGCTGAGGTCCAGTTGCACACAAGGTGAGAAGCAACTCCCTAGACCTTCAGCTGGCCAGTCAGGCACAGCTCTGTAAGGAACAGAGCACTCTCCCATGGACCAAACACAGCGTGTAGGACCTCTACCAAAAGAGGGGAATCAGAATGCAGTACATCTGTAATCCTGCCTTTCTGGCAGAAGTGTCAGGGACACACTGCCAAATCCCATGGTCTTAACATTGGCACACAGCACAACAGGGAGAACAAGAGGAGAAACTTGTCTGGCTCATTTTGTGAACACTGATTCGATCATGAAACGGAGAAGAGATGTTAAAAATAGGCTGAAACAGGATCAAGGGAACAAATTTGTGCCCATAACCTGAATTCTACAGCACAGGCAGACAATGTGCAGTTGAATTAATGGTGCTTGCTTACTGCCATGTCACTCAAGAGCTGCACTGCCACACCACGATGCTTCACTTCAATGGAGTCCATGCAGCTCATCCTGAGTGCTGCTCGGCACGGCCCTTCATGGAGCAGGACTTCAACATCATGGTGCAAGTCTTGAAATAATGTGTAGGAGCAGTTGCCAGTCAGCTTAAAATTCAGCCCATCAAAAGTGACAATATGTTGAGATGAACTTCCACTACAGACACCTGGAAATAAACAACAACAAAAATCCCCACATGGGCATTTGCTTTTAAATTTTACTATTTCTTCACAACTGTTGTGGGCATGGGGAACCAATTAATTGGGAAAGAGAGGAAGGTAATGAATTGCAAATGCTGCAGCAAATCATTGAAAAGAAACTTTGGTAAATACTTCATCGCATGTGGAGGTTTTCTGCAATATCTTTGTCTGGGAAGAATAAGTATTATAAAATATTTGTATAAACTTGTACAAAATCCCTTTGCCTAAAACTTATTCACATTCAATATGATTTAGAATAGATTTTATGTAAAAATAAAACAGGGAAAATCCCTTTCCTGTTTGTAGAAAGACTGTAACACACTGTTCAACCTTTGCATTGCATTATATTCTGTACAGTGTTACATTTGATTCCAAATAACATTATTTCACCCATTTCAAACACATCAAAAGTTGATATCCACAGACTTTGTTTTTCAGATAGGAAACAGGAAAACTGCAGAGAAGTAATATGCAGAGGATAATCCAGTGGCCAGTGTCCTGGTCATTGGGCTATAAACACTTTCTTGTCTTCAAAAACTGGAAAACAAGGAAGATTATAATCTCAGAAGAACCAAAAAAAGCCTCTGTTGCTTCTGGCTCATATGTTTTCAAATCTCTTGCTTAAAGGATAATAAGGACAATAAAAGCAATGCCAGCAAAACATGTAAGGAGGAAAATTATCACTGTTAATAATTCAGTACTTTGCTTCTAGCTGAGAATAATCTTTTTCCTATTCAATGACCTTCAAATTTAATTTCCCAGGAAAAACAGAATCCAGAGGGAGGGAGGGAGGGATCCCTTTGGAGCACTGGAAAATCTTCAGATATTTTACTGTAAATGTTTATGAAGTTCATATATAAATAACAAGGAAACAAGTAAGCAATAAAATCACATTTCTCAATCTTTACTTATTCATGGACATAAAAAAAATAAATTAGGGACAATAGGAATCCTTTCAAATTTCTCATATGGTTCTGTAGCACAAAATGCACTGATGTGATCCATTTCAAAGTACTCCAAGAGCACACAACAGCCATGAATCACATTACAAATCATGCTGCTGTAAAACCTGTAACTAGTTCAGCAGGCAAGCACCTTTGCAGTGTAACTCCTGAACCATCCTCTGAACTCAGATGACCTAGACTTTTCCAAGGTCTTTCTCTTTGCAGAAGCATTTGTCACATCACCCACACTGTCAAGCCATGGCTCAAAATTGTGTTTTAGCTCTCTAAATGAGTGAATCATGAGTCAGTTAACAGCATTTTTACGGGTGGCCTAACCAGCCTCCTTCCATAATAACAGAGATGCTGCCTCACACTGAGCTCCCACTCAGCACCTCCTCTTGTATGCCCATCTCTGCTTTACTGATTGCTGAGAGTTTTGTCTCACACAGCATCAGAATCAACCTTTTCAGCCCCTACAGATGTTGCTTCAGTTGGCGCAGAATCACCCTGGCTGCACTGAGCAGTCATTAAAAGAAGAGGACTTGACCCATGGGATTTTTTAATCAGCTGGGGGGGATTGGGGATTTTCTGTTCCCTCCTCCTGTAACATGAAAACTTTCTACTTTTCCCTCACAAGTTGTACCATCTTAGGAAAAAAAATGGGTATTGTGGCTCATAAAATTCATAAAGAGATAAACAGTTCTTACTCAACTGGAGTGAACTGTAGGGTTTTCGTGATAATCAGCTAACAGTATGAAAGGTTATTTTCATTTCATCCATTCAGAAGTTTTTTTTTATGAAAGTATGTCTTGCATGCCATAAGTAATGCCCTCATGTTGCTATCTATGTGATTAGGATCAAGAAATTTAATAAAGATGCACCTCTTATGGGTAGGTATCACTAAGACTACCTTTTAAACATTTTAAAATACTTATGACTATCCATCTAAAATATTTCTACTTATTCAAAGTCCTTGTAACAAACCAGAAATGTTAGATTTAAAGTCTTTAGATCATCAAGTACACTTTTAGGAATTGCCAAAACTTGGGGTGTAAAAAATCGTGTATGTCTAAGAGTTCAGGGATCAAAATCCAACTACAAGCTTTGGTATTTCATGCAGTGGCTGGAAGAAATTGTACTTAAATCAGCCAGCTCAGCAGAGGACATTTTAAATTGAGATTATGTGTTGGGAAGAGGAGGTGTGTATATCTATACAGGGTTCTGATCTACTTTTAAGAAGTAAGGATATGAATTTAGTTTTAAACCCACTTATGTTTTAAGAAATGGATCACCAGTCTCAGGGCTGCATCCCACTAACCCTGTAAAATGTGAGTGGATGTACTTAATTCCTGTTCCTGTGATCCCAGCCCAGGCACCAATCACAGTGTTCAGCCTTTCTGTTCAGACAATCAGTGTGAGATTATCTGGATAAGGGAGAATTTTTTGTTGTGTTTTTGTACTACACCTGCTTGACTGAGGGCAGGCCAAACCCTTAAGCCCTGAGATGGACCAGGAATCCATCACTTGCTTACAGCTGGTCAAGATAAATTCCTGGTTTCTCCCACACATCCTCCCTTCCATCTCACTCAGCTTTGGAACTCGAGTGTGAGATCCCCTGATAAAACACTGTCACTCTGCAAATTCAAAAAATAAGCTCAGAGTGGCCCTGAACTTCCAAGTAGCATTAGGCATTCCAGCATCAGTTAGGCTGTTACACTCCTAATTATTTGCTTAAATGGCTGTATAACAATTAAACAGCAATTCCTCCCACCCTGGTCACCTCTGAAGTGTCCAGTGGCTGAGAAGCTCCACTCAGCATGACATTTGTGGTCAAACATTTCAGGTGATGGGGAGGGACAGACACACATGGACAGATACTCACATGGGCACATCCATCGGCAGCCGCAAGTTTCCTCCACCTTAACAGCAGGAAGGTTGCTGTGACACACAGGCTTGGGCATCCTCTCACAGTTGATGTGGTGACTCTCCAGAACTGTGTAATCTCCTGGGAAGCAGGTCACAGTGTGGCACTGGTCTGGTAATGTCCATTTATCACCAGGCTAGGGAGGGAAGCACAGATATGAAACAACTGAAACCAAAAATGCAAAGTTTGGCTGGTGTCACAGAACTACAGCCAGAAAGTGAAGTGACCCTGACAGCAGTACTCACATTAGCCTTGGAAAAATAAATAATGGAATGCACTGTATTAAGGACTTTATGAGGATGAGAAAGTTTAAATTAGAAACACTAAGAATCAGGCTGAAATTCCAATCTAAAGATAATAGTCTACAACAGGAGACATTTTGTTCCAATCACCTATAGTTACAGCTTAGCCATCCTACAACATGCATGGAGAGCAGAGTCAACAAAGAATTGCCCTCAGCTTTACTTTAAATCTCAAATCCTTTAGGTTCCATAAGCCACAGGTGGTGAGAGCACAGGAGGAATTAATATTTGTTCCAAACTAGGAAAGTGTGGAATATTGTAGTTATTTTATCAACAACTCCGAAACTTTAAAACAGCTCTTGTCTTCCCAAAGGGAAATTGTTCACCAGATCAGTGTTATTAGAAGTACAAAGTGGATTTCTAGAGCTAAAGAATTAAATGTAAAATATATTCCTGTTTTCTAAAGGACAGTCTGAATTTTAAGGCACCAGGGATATGTACCAATAAATGACAGAGAAATAGATGTGGAGTGTCTCAAGATTCCTATCTGCAGAAAGCTAAGCTCTCTGGCCCCAGTCCTGCAGAGCTCTAAAGTAGGCTGAATGAGTTTTAAAACAGTGTTCATCTCTGAGGTGTGCATTCCCAGGAATATCCCCAAATGTGGGAAACAGCACTTCCCAGAGCTCTCTCTGCAGGATTGAGTCCAGAAACACCAGTACAAGTGAAACAGTGCTTCTGTGAGCTGGGTAGCATTCCTTGATATTCACAAGCAGAAAGGTGGGAAAGAAAAGAGAATTGATACCGGGCATGGCCATCTCCCATCCTGTCCTTCGCAGTTTAACCATCATTTCCATAGAAGAGGGGAAAAAAAGGATAAAATATCTAGGTAACAACATAATTCACAAATGATTCTTGTCATTATGAAAGTATTTCTCTGTATCTCTGAGCTACAGGATGCCATCAAGTCTAAAAAAGAGCTGCTGGATTTGCAGCCACAAAAAATTACATATTAAATATAGGTCAATTTACTGGACTTGTTTTATATGTTTCAGGACTTTGAGAAGGCAACTGGAAGTTGCTTGATACTTTTTTCAGGCTTGTAAGCTTAGAGGAGGCTGTGAAAAAGTAACAAGAGGAGCTTTAAGGACAGCAGAAGTATTTATATAGGAAGAGCTAGAATGCTTTTTAATTACAGTTGTCTCTCCTGCAACTCACTGACAGTGGAGCACCTGGAAGGGTACATATACAGCTGTGCAAGTCTGGCTTCCACACATATTTAATTGGTTTTGTTTCACTCTTTAATAGGACATTTATTAGAAAACATCTAAGAGCTGGACAAGAAAAGCAAAGCACAAGACATTAAAATGAAAAATATTTGAGGGATAAAAAACACCAAGAAATCTAGTGCAGAGGAAAACACAGGGACCCTGAAGACAAAGACAGCCTAAATCCCAATTGATATGAAACTGTAGGAGCAAAAGTAGGACAGAAAGGAAAGCAAAATCAGAGTTTCTAAGCTGTGAAGGATAAGTCTGCCAGGACACTGCAGGAATCCTCAGACTTCCTCTCTGAGGGAGCTCTGAACCTACAGACCTGGACGTGCACACTCTGTGTCTTGCTGTGCATCTGCAGGGGAGAGGAACACCTCAGCAGCTCCCTTGACTGTTATCTCTTAGTTTAGATTAGGTTATTTGTCTGTTTGTCTGTTCTTTAAGCCAAGAGCTGAACAATAGTAGATAAGCCATAGTAATAGCTCAGGAATGTGGGGTTTGCCACCTTAAACAGCCTAGAAATGCAAATTGCTCTACAGATCACTTCATGAGGAAATACCACTATTATAAGACAAAAACCTACACTTCTATTATCACCTTTATGCCTGCTTCTAAATTTCAAAACAAGACTAACAATGAAAAATTAACTATGTTAAAAAAACAAAAAACACCAAACTAATTTATCATAAGTGTCCTGATATTCTGCCAACTGGCAAATTAAAACATGAAACCAGTGGTTCTTTACACACCCTATGTTTGGCACTCCTGCAACCCATTGTCACTGGATCTGATGAGTACAAAACACTTCCAAGGATTCCAAGAACTGCTGAACAAACTCACAGAGGACAAAACTATCAAGCACTATCAAATACAAAAAGGTGTCTCTTGCAGATCAGGGTGTCCCTGAGTAACAAATTGTTTATGGCTAGGATAGTTCAGGGAATTTTTATACATATTAATTAACATTGCTTCCCTGCCTCCTATTTTTGGCCACACAACACAGGGGGTTGGAAGGATTTTTGGCCTGACCCAGCACATTTGACCTGCTACTAACAATGACCTTAATCAAGAATATTCCTTCTACAGTCACTTCTAGGGTAGGGGTAATAACAAAACAAAAGATGAAAAAGTAATAAATCATAATATTCCCGACACTGATAGGATTTAGGCTGAGATTTTTGATCCTGAGAACTCAGATTTCCTCACAAACTGCAAGAGATCAGTTCCCACAATCTCCAGGTGCATGACAGACATCCTGGTTGGGAAGCTGAGCCTCCTGCAAGAATTCTCTGAGCAACGCCTGAAATATTATGAAGCCAATATAAAAGCCTGTGTTTTCTGAATCAGGGAAGGAATAGCCTTGATTCTTCCTCCCTGTGGATTTGTGGGCTGTGCTGGAAGAGGGGAACAGAACAGTGGCACCTTAGAGCCAGTGAGGCACAGCAGAGGATGCTGCACCACAGAGGCAGGAACTTGCACAGTGTCCTGTAGGCTCCATGGGATGCTCCAGAAGGCTGTGGCCTCACAGTGCCTTCTAACACATACTTTTCTTGGCTGACAGAAGAGGCAACTCAAAGTCCCCCTAAAGGCTGCCATTTGAAAGTGTGGTTCATTTTTATATGGACTGGAGCCCAGTCTGTTTCCTTCTAAAAGCATTTCAGCCAGAACGGAAATTGTGCTTTAAGTTTATCACCCCCAAAAATGAAACCTGACATGTCTGAAATTCAAGTTTAGCCTTCCCAGCACTTATCTACACATACCTGTGTCTGCTTCTAGGAGCCCAGAGGCCTGAACACATGCAGTTCCAACAAAATCTGGTATCTTTTTTTTTGTCTTAATAAAGTTTTTCAAGTTTAGGTTTTGTTTGTTGGGTTGTTTTTTTCTTAATTAAGCTGTCAGCCTCAAAGCCATCAGATTATACTTAGTGTCTTACTTAGCTAAAGCCTTTCTGTGTTCTGACCAGCTGATTGAGGCCAACTATGTAAGGCAGCTTTGATATATTTCCTGTGTTTAGATAATTCATATCCATTTATTAGCCACATCCTTCCTCACTGTCATGTCTTCACAAGGGAAAAACCAAAGGAATATCTTTATGTACTGGAAATTCAAGATAAATCCCAGAGTAGAACTCATAACTGATCCCTACTAGAAAACACGGCACAAGCTTATGCTAATATTTTTAAATGTATAAAGTATCATATACTCTGAAAAATCTTGGCATTTCACCTGAAATGCCAAGAACCATTTATAACATCTGCAACAGCACTTTCTTAGAGTGGGGTCACTGAGAGATCAGACAAGTTTACTAACATTTCTGAGCATTTTCTCAGGACTAATAAGAACTTTTGCACAAACAAACTCCAAGAAATTTGATTCCATTGCTAAAGAGATGATTTTCCCTAGAGACAGAACAATCACACAATAATTATCTTCCTGAAAATTTGTCATAGGAACAAGGTATTTGTAATTCTAGCAGAAGGACAGGGGCTGGACAATGACATTGCCCCTGCACATGCACCTTTCTTTTGGCCATGTGTAGCTGTCCCAGAAGTCCTCTCACCAGGAGACAGAAATCATTTATTGTTGTCAGGGAAGACAAACACTGTCACAACTTTTGGTTCTGCACTGACTTGCAACACTCCTCAAGACAAGGTGATGTTAGAGGAAGTCTCCTCTGTGTGCAAAGTTATCCCACCAGTTCAAAACCCAACATTTTCCTCTTCCAACATCATTCTTAATATTGTCCCACACTTTTTGTTTTAGGTTAACTGTGAAGATACTCATGTTCTTCCAAAAACTTTGCAATTTAAAAAAAAATTGCAGTTGGCCCAGCTGGGCAACTCAGGCAATGCACTTACTCTCCTTCTGTTTCCATCCTCGTCTATGCATTCTCTGACTGGGTCTGAAAGAGAAGCAGACATTTTTTTTAGTCATTCCACTCCCTTATCAAGCCTTTTAAGTGGTGGTCACCAAAATACAGATTGCTTACTTAAGAACTTGTTTAAGCTGTGAGAAGTCTGGTGGTTTTTGTGCTAGAGTGTGTGAATCCCTACCTGAAGACTGCAGGCATTTGCCAAAGTGTACAAGAACAAGTCACAAAAGGCGTAAACAATGACAGTGGTCCCAAAATACTCCACGAGCAATAACTGGGCTGCAATTCTACAGCTTTTGTAGACTTCTTGTGCAGCCACAGCCCTGCCCAGATGGTGCTTAAAGGATGAGCATGGCTTTGGCTCTGAGGCGCAGTCCAGCCTTACCTCAGAATCTTGTGATCCATTGAGAACATTCCTGGGAATTAGCAGGTAATGAGAACATCCACACCCACATTTATTAAATGCAGGAAGATCAATACAGCATAACTACACAAATAGCTGCAACAAGAACGCTCAAATTCAGTTTCCTTACATTTGGTCATGACTGTAATGAGCATTTTTTTCATATAATCAGTTAAACTGTCACAGGGTATACACTGAATTACAGTTTCTATGTTTGTGTGCTCTCACTACAAACCTAAAAATATTTTGGAAGCAATTTCATTTTTGTACTATGGCACGACAAAGTCTCTAGGATATTAAAACACTGACTAGCAAACTCTTTGTAGAATACTAGACTATGCTATCCTATATACACTCTCTGCTCTGTCTTTTCCAGGATAAGTAATGTATTTTGAAGTCATTTAGGAACTCTTTTAAAGCTTTTTTTAATAGTATTATTTTTGGTACACTTCCATACAAAAGGCAAGACTCCCTCTGCATGAGAAATCCAAATGTATGAGTCTAGAGGGGGAAATTATACTTTACAGATTGTATGAAATTTATATAAAACAAAACAAACAGGGAAAAAAATCCAAAAAAAATAAATCCCCACCAAAAAAATCGTTTTTCACCCCCTATCAAAACCTTTACCATCAGCAAAAGGGAGAGCTAGATTTCTCAGATTTTAGGCAAGATATCTATAGTTCAAGGCTTTTTGAGCTGTTGGAAAAGCTTTCATAAAAAATACAAAGCTTTTACCTCTAGTACTGATAGGTTATAGCACAGATTGTAATATGAAAATAGTTACTGGTTCCAAATTCCTGCTCCCCATCCTATGTTTTGAATCAATGTAATTTACAGCAAAAAAAATCACATCTTTTACAGTGTGAAGAGAGGAAATGCATCTTTAAAAGCTTATTTTAAAAGAGAGGAAAGAAAATGGCAGCTGTTTAAATCTAGAAAATGGCAGCTGTTTGATGCTCTGGAGAGATTTTAAAACGCCAGAAGTGATCCCAGCGGAGGCTGATCGGATATCTCCAAGCTGGGCTGTGAACACTCTGCAACTTCCTCATTCTCAGAGGTCCTTGGCTCTGCAAAAAAAGTCCATTTATTGTAGTGGAGATGTAACTAAGCCCTCATAATGCTGGCAAAAACCTGTGCAATGACTAACACCATGAGGCAGTGGCTTGTGGTGAGAACGTGGGGAAGCTATCGGAACAGGAATAACAACAAGATGAGGAATAAATATCTATATCCAGACCAAGGAGGTAAAAGAAGTCAAATCCTGGTCAATGTTGAACAAGGTTCCTAGAGGAGGAATGTTGTCATCTACAAATAAATGAATGCTTATTTAAAATATTTTACACTTTTTTCCTAGTATCTGTTTCCTTGGGAAAGCAAATTCTTTATTATTTGTCTTTTTGCCTTCTATTTTGGCTGAATTTTCTGTAGACATACACATAACAATGTCTGAAAAACACATAATTTGAAATCTTTGCTCACAACATTTCTGAAACGTGCCCCATTCATTCATGACAGCTTCAGCTTTCCTGGTGTCCTTCAGTTATTGACCAGTCCTGAGTACTGATTATCAAGGTTTTTATCAAGATTGATTTTTATTAAGATGGTAGCTTGAAAGATCAGGCCTAAGCAGATCTAAAACCCTTGCTGGAATTGGGCTAACTGGAATAGCAGCTGGATACATATTTAAAGGGCTCAAATTTGGTTTCACACCTAAGTGATGGTGGTGGTCTAGGTCAGCATTTGTGAGGGTCATCAGTGGAACACTAAAAATGGAGCATCTGATTGCCTTCTAATATTGAGAAAAATCATCCTGGTTTTGCATTTCAATTTTTGGGTTATGCTCCAGACACGAGGTCACGATTTTTGGACTTACCCATGCACACTTTTTTGATAAATTCACTGTTCAATGTGATCATAGTGGATAAATCTTCGAAATTTTGGAGCTTCATGATTCTGTTAGCAGCAGATGGCCCAGCCAAAGTCCTCAGCTGCCCTTCATCGTATCTGTTCCCAACACCAATTGGGAACAGGGATATTCCTAGGAAAAAAGAAGGAAGGGTTTGAAATAGGCAAGGCACAGGAGAAAATCATTGCTCATGGATGTGGAGTGTTCATCCTTGGAAGTATCTCAAGGATGTGGCACTTGGCAGCGCTTGGTTAATGGTTGGACATGACAATCTTAAAGATCTTGTCCAACATAAAGACTATATCACTTTTACCATTTTTTTTTTTAAGAAGTAAATGAAAAAAAAATAAAAGTTTTTCTCTAGCACTTAATTTTCATGTGTTACTTGCATCATTCCCCCCACATTGGCTAAAGGCAACTAAGAGCTGGAATGGTGCTGCTCTAATCACACTGTTAGCTAAGATGAGCTCTATTACTCTTAAGCATAATAAGATCATTCATGGGCAACAAAACACAGCTGCAGACTT
Organism: Nicator chloris; assembly: GCA_013400495.1. Taxonomy (NCBI): domain Eukaryota; kingdom Metazoa; phylum Chordata; class Aves; order Passeriformes; family Pycnonotidae; genus Nicator; species Nicator chloris. The sequence goes on along the minus strand of WAAE01014310.1, from coordinate 268,340 downwards.
AATGACAACATCTTCACTCTTTTTAAATGAAAAAAGAAAAAAAAAGAAGGTTCTCAATATGCTGTTTTCTTTCTTCAGTTACACAGCAATTGGATTATTTTCAAACCATTTAATTAAAACTAATGGTTGATAGTTGTTATACAGTTCATGCCTTATTCAATAATTCCCAGAGCACCCTTCAAACAAAGTCAAAGTTCCTCAGCTGAACACCTGAGGAAGCTGAGGCATAGGAACAACAGCCAGAAAAGTTGAAAAACCATCAGGCAGCACACCAATAGCAAAAGTATATTCCTGTAGAGGTCAGTGCAGAATCTGATCAAAACCTCTAATTATTATTATTATCATTATTATCTTGATGATGATGATTATTATTTTTATTTATCATTATTATTATGAGAGTGAACCTTTCCAGTTTCACTGTACAGTATTGAATTTATGATATTAGACCACATTTCTGTTACCCCTGTCTACCCACAGGATCTCTGAAAACGAAATGCTACTAATTTGTGAGGCCTGGGGAAGCTGCCAGACTTAATTGCAGATTGGTTCTGAATTTCCCAGTACCTCAAAGGCATCTTCACGGGGCACATTTTGTTCAGGTCTGTTTTTTACCACAACACTATGCACAGTAACTCCAGAATTTACAGAACATACCAGTGTCTCCATTTTCCATCTTTTGCTCTAGCTCATTACTTAAAAGTAACAACTCTACTTATAAATAGTGACAGTGAAACGAGGTTTACTGTTCACTCTGGCAGAAAGGGCAGCAGCCTCCACAGCATCTTGTGAGCTCCCCGACACGATGACGATCGCGACCTTTGATGCGCTGGGTCTGCCCCCGTGGGATTCTGACATGGCATTCTGGACCACAAAATCAATGGCATTTCCTAGGAAGAAATGAAGAGAGAAATGAGAGATATAATAGAAAAGTCACAGGAGACTATAAAACTGAATCTTCTATTGCTTTAGTGTGTTATGGTAGCAGGTAGTGAAAAATATTTATTCTTAAAGGACTCCTAATGTCTGATTTATTGCAACTACATGAATGATCTCAGCTTTTAAAAACCTTCCAGTACTTATTAAGACACCCAAACACAGGAGGACCATCCTTAACTCCATCCCTAGACCATCCCAGTCTCTGCAGCGATGGGAATTTTTTCCCCTTTCCTTAGCCACAATAACAAAGTTACGCTCCTCACTCACACAGTTACCTTTCCCAGAAGCATTGCTATCCCTAAAGGATAGAAGACATTGTAGAGATTGTATTCCTGCTTCCAACTGCCGAGCAACACTGACATCCAGTGGCGAGCTGATCCACAGCTTGGCATCATCCCGAGCTGTTCACACAAGTTGTTCTCACTCCTATAGAAGATCTAGTGCTTCCCTAATTTCATCGACCTTCCCTACAGGTGTGAAAAGCCTATCTTGCCTCCACACTACCAGCAACTTCTCTGAAATTTAAACTCTGTGTAACCCATAATACAACTGGGCGATCCATATTAAAATAAAAACAAAACAAAAAAAAACACACTAAACCTCACAAAACTTGCAAAGAAATTCTACCTGAGCTACCAAATCAGAAACTGGCTTAAAAGGGAAGCTGCTGCCCCTTTGTTTAACATCTGTGAACACTCGGGCAAATTTTTGTTGATAATTATGACCTCAGCAAGAGCGCATTTTTTTAGTACTTGCATTTACACATGTATTTGCACAAATATTTACACTAGGAATCGTGATATGCAGCTTTCTTAAAAGCTCCTTTGGGCTTGGAAGTTATCAGGTCAGGAAGTAGAAATGAAACCAGGTGACTGATGTGACATTCGGGGCAAACAGTAACTGGTGAATAATAAACACTTGCAAGAGTACTTCCTCTGAGTAATCTGCAATAACTGTGGAGCAAAAATAGGTTTGCCTGAGGAATTCACTGGACAATTTATAATAAAAAAATGCATTTGTAAAACACTGGAAGTCAGCCTGTAGACAATTCACCAGCAAAGCACACCTTAGCACACCTCAATATTTTGTACACTTGATGTCTTCTTGCACCATGTCACCCACACCTTTTCAGTGATAGACGCAAAATCCCTTTTTCCAAGCTGCTGCAAGCATAGACAAACTTTAGGAATCTCACTTTGCACATTGATTATTGATAAGGCTTGGAGAGCTGGGATTGTTCAGCTTGGAGAAGGCTCCAGGGAGACTTCACTGCAGTCTTACAGTATTTAAAGGGAGCTTATAAAAAAGGATGAGAGCAAGTTATTACAGTGGCAGGTAGGGATAGGACCAGGGTAACAGTTTTAAACTAAAAGAGGAGAGATTTAGATTTGATGTGATAAAGAAATTTTTTACTCAGAGGGTCTTGAGGCACCAGTGGAACATGCTGCCCTGGGAAGTTGTGGCTGCCCCATCCCTGTCCCAGGCCAGGTTGGATGGGGCTCTGAGCAGCCTGGGGTAGTGGAAGGTGCCCTGCCCATGGCAGGGGGTTGGAATGAGATAATCTTGAAGGTCTGTTTCAAACCAAACCATTCAGTGACTCGATAACATAGCAACAGCAGTTGGATATTTAGTGAAAAGTCAAAATTTTGAATGTTTTTCTACTTGCAACAAAACACATTTTAAAACAGCATTATTAGCTGGGTGATGGTGATTCCATCTCACAAACTACTATTCCTGACTACAAAAAAATAACTAACCTCAGGTATTGACTCATGTCCTACCCAGCTGTCCAACAATCCTTTCTACAAATGATTTTGTGTCTGTCGAGGTAAATATTAGATACAGAATGGCACATTAGCTAGAAATAACGAAGGATAAAACAAAATACAGCAAATAAATACGACTATATTCAAAGTCCCTGAGAGTGCTCTAGGATGATCACTGTGCCAGATTGACTCATTTCCCTTTGGTCCTACAAATAATTACGACAAAAAGTATTTCAGTTTTGAACTTTCAAGTATATTTTAGATTAAACTTTTGCACAGTAAAAATCATAAATGATTTTTCATTCTTTTGTGAAATGTACTTGAAATTTCTGTATTTGTTTTCTTTAATGACCCTTTGACTTTTGTGTGGTTGGTGTGGTCAACAGACACTCCAGCTCCATTATTCTTCTCACATTAATTGTAAAAATGTTCAGAAACTCCATATATATTTGCAAACTGAAAAAAAATCCATTATTTTTATCATTTCTCATAAAGAAATCAAATACCATTGTAATAGAACCAGTGACTATTTCAAAGGCCCCAAAAGCAGTTATTCAATTTAATGCATGGAAAATTTGGTTTAGCACTGTTAAAACTCCTTGGATTTCTCCCTTTATTTTGAAGCCAGCTCTAGAGAAGAGAGCCAGGTGTCTGAAGACATAATCAAATGAACACTTTTGTCCTGCTAGAAGGATTCAGAAAGTCTCCATCCCAAGCTGGAAGCTGTCACTTCTCAGCTCTTCGTCTCTCCATCTCACCACCGAGGGAAATACCAAATCCCTCAGAGGCCACAATAAAAACTATTCACTGCTAAAATTAACCAACGTGAACGTTTTCGTACTGTGAGACTGCAACGCAACAGAAACTTGACATTTTCATACTAGTAAAGAAAATACAAGTATTTACACTGAATTAAACAACATCATGCACAAGGCTTTATCAAGATTGGAAAGGGTGTTCACAGCATGGAAATGTAAAGACAATCCCAGACTGGTTTGGGTTGGAAAGGTCCTTAGAGATGATCCAGTTCCAGCTCCCCTGCCGTGGGCAGGAACATGTTCCTCTAGCCCAGGTGGTTTTTCAGCCATTTTAGCCCTTCCCTCAGCCCACCAAAGGTGGTGAGACCCCAGCAGCCTTCCAGCTCAGTCAATAGGGTATGACTGCCACTCATTGGGCATGTCCAGGGAAAAAAGTACAAATACATAAAAAGGGAAAACAAAAACCCAATTGAACCATATAGGCTACTTTAGTAAAGACAGACCAATCATTTCAAGCACAGAACAGCATCTTCTCCCCATCCTTCAGGCCTCATGTTTGGAATAATCATTAAACAAAGACTATGAGCATTTGATGCTGAAATTCTGAGAGTCAGAAGAGGCTTTTTAAGAACCTTTTCCTGGTTGACTTGACACCTGATGGATTTTAAAGTTAGACTTGTATTCTGAAGTAACAACTCAGAATGGTTCACACAGAGGTTCCTGCAGGGACTGCAAGTTGATTAAATGGACATAAACAAGCTTTAAGGACAAAAGACAATCTGTTGAATAGGGCTGGAGGTGTTTACTTGGAGTCTACAGGGAATTACACTAGATTCTGTCTTATTGAATAGTTTCATTAATGATTTGCATGGAAGAGTTAAAGTGTGTAAAAAGGCGTGTTAATCTGAATCACAAATATTGGATTGGGAGCAATCACGGACATGATGGGATTAACTGAATGAGCACAAGATGCCCTAGAAATATTTGAAATATACCCAAGAAATAAAAATGAAGATTCATCCCAGAATTAGCCAATCTGGAACACACAGACATTTAATGTTTTGGTGGATGCCTCAGGGAAAGCAAAAACTTCCTAAGAGCAACCTTTGCAATTATTTTCTTTAATTTTTTCTGAAACAAGGAATGAAATGTAAAGCCCCTTGAGGTTCTGTGGAGTTGTGAGGGACGGGGATTCCAATTAGATGGAGGTTCCTGCTGGGAACTTATGAATCTGTGCCTTAAGTAGCCTCAGTGGTTTCTCTAACGTTTCTGCATAATCTTGGCCTGAAAAGGTACCACAAGAGATCTTAATCACTCACAAGTCCTGGAAGCTTCCTGGGAAGGAAACAAAAAAGGAATGGTTCCTCAGAACCTGAAGTGATACAGAAGCAGTCAACACTGTCTGGATGGTGGGTATTCCAGACTGCAACTATTTAACCAAGAACTTGTCTAAGCAGGAACAATTCCCCACAACAATAATCATAAAATCATAAAATCACAGAACGGTTTGGGTTGGAAAGGACCTTAAAGATCATCTCATGCCAACCCCCCCTGCCATGGGCAGGTCCATAATCCTGAAGCTGGTCTTTGTATCTTAATTTAGGCTCTTCACTTGGCACTGAATTGGGATTTTTCACTGAAAATAGAAGATTATTTTCATTTTGAAACAAATAAGCTATTGAAAACTAATCCCACAGTGTTTTAAGTTGTCAGTTCTTAGCACATGAATGTTGATATTTTGGCATTAACGAATGTTGATTAACGTGTGCTGAACTTTTTGTGAGCAGCACAAACCTGTCAGTCCAACACCACTGAATGGAACAGGCCCCCAAAACCTCTCCTCTGCTTTCCTGTCTCTGTAGGTTACAAATCCTGCATTTCTCTTACCACCAAGGGCTTCTGAGGAACCCAGACTCCACCAGGAGCTCATTCAATGCACAAACCTTGTAAGAAATGAACTAGAAAAACAAAGCAAACAAAAAAACCCTGAAGGGCAGTAAATTACAAGAGCTCAGGGAAGATATTAGTGGTACCCAAAACTGGCTTCAAAAAGGAGCTGGCACCACCAGTTCAGCAATATTTGTGGGGAACAAGTGAAAGTCTGTGTCTGGGTGGGAGCCCTCTGATCAGGACAGCTGCTGGCCTTGGGTGACAGGGGCAAGATTTTGGAAATTCAATATAGGGTGCATCATTTGGGGAGAAATGTGAAAAAGGAAAATGCTATGGGGGGGGCTTTGCTTCCAAAAACACATGGGAGGTTTAAGAGCAAGACATTTATACCTTCCTAATCCTGACAGCAAAGCTGAATGCTGCTAATTAATAATGTTAGTAACAATGGAAAGTTGAAGGAAAAATATAAATTTAAGATTTCTTTTTCTTGGAGGGGGTGAGGGGGGAAATATTTCTTTCCCTAAAGATGTTTTTATACAGCTGAGCCACATAGAACATACTTCCTCCAAATTGTGAGTCTGAGGCAGGAAAATGTCAGCCTAAATGAGCGACTTTTACTAGGGCTATAAGGAAGCAAAATAATGTTTTTATAAAGTGTTAAGCACTATTTACTGTAGGGATTGCTCAATCTGCTCCCTGTGACTCTCCTAAACACCCACAAATGCTGAACAGAGACACATTTACGTGATTCTCAGTTCTCTCACACACATCACTTTAGTGTTTAGTTAGCTTCCTTCTTTTTTTTTCTTCAGTTGTTTCTTATGTGAAGTTGTACACGATTTCATGATGTCTGAATAGCCCCAGAGCTGCTTCTTGATACGTTACTTGAGCCAAAATTCGCCTGATGTTATTGAATGGCCCCACTGCACAAGCATGGGAAAGATTTGTGGTATAGGCTGCTCTTTTTTGTTCTTTCTATGCCCTCACATACTTGGTAGTTTTTCATTATTTCTTACTACTAAAATCTCTCTCTCCTGGAGTTTTCTTATGGCTAAATGATGCAGGAAAGGGAATGCTTTCTACAGTAAGACTTCTGCAGTGGCAGCAACAATTGCCCTCTGCACACAGAGCTTTTTGGACCAAAATAGCATGATTTGGATCAACAAAGATGGAATAAAGATTTCACTGAATTGTTCTTCTACCACAGGGCAGTCAGTGCAAATAAGAAGAAACAGCTCTGGTCTGATAGCAATGATATTTTTTGATGGGTAAATTCAGATCAAGGAAAGACTAGAAAACATTTCCTAAGAAAATGCAGTGTCTAGACTGGGCCATCTACACTTGTCAAGCAGCCTCTGCATTTCCTGAGGCCCGAGCACAGACAGAAGGGCCTGAGTGACCCTGCACTTCCTGGGAATGCTGTCTCCTGCACAGCCAGCCACATTCACTCACATCACAAGGTGCAGGACAGCACCGCAGTGACTTATTTTCATGACTTCATTTGGGAGGAACTACTTCTACTCCATTCTGCTTTGGTTCATTATACCACATCCCCGATCATGGTCTCTGAGCATTTTCCAATGAGACATAAACAAATCACTAACGAGGATGTCATGTGGCTGCCTCTCCCATTTCATTTCCCAAAGGCCATGTTTGCTCTGTTTATCCTGCAGTTCCGTGTGGCGTTCTCTACACATTACATGGAAGGCTTCACAAAACTTATCTATTTGTATGCAACAATTTATCCCACAATGAGCCTATAGAAGTCTCATCAGCCATCTGGTATTTTTATTTCTCCAGGCTGAGAAAGCAATCAGAGCTAATCCTCCTGCGAACTATGGAAGTCAGGTTTTATTTCGCACTTTTCTGTACAAATAACTCTTTATAGTCCATAGACACCAAAAATCTGTGTATTCCTCAACTCTTATAGGATCCTGATGCTAGGTGGCTGCCAGGGTAAATGTGGTTCCTGTCCAGAAGAAGAAAATTCTCAGGGTATCTGGTGAAGGATGCTGCAGAAGAACCATTTTTTGCTGAACCTTGCAACTGATATTTGTGTGTGCACCAATTTTCCACAAACTCAGTGGAAAATCTCTGATGTTTTAGCACATAAAAGTTGAAGTGGACCCTTCTGGTACAGAAAATGGCATTTCACAAGTAAATCTTCAAGTAAGCTGAGGTGTTGCCTTAGGCAATCCTTGTTCCCTGCTCCCTGGCACCATCCCCAGTCCTGTGCCAGACCAAGTCCCTGTGGAACCAGCATGGCAACTTGGATGAGGGAAGTGGTCCACACAGAATATAACTCATTTTTCTATTTTTCAACCAGGTGGGTTACACTGGCTTAGCACAAACATTTGGCAAGGGCAGCTCTTAAAGTCAGCATGAGCAGTTCTGCTCCTAAATGTCTCATCTACTTACCAGCACTGAAAGGTTAATGATCAAAGTCTTTACTTTTTAATTATGCTTTGCTTGCTTGAAAGATAATGAAAGCAAATCCTGAGCATTACTTCAAGGCCTCTTTCCAAAATACATTAAAGACAAACCATAATTTGTGTAACCTGTGAATACATTTTAACAGAGCAAATTGAACCATAACAAGAGGTTGAACCTTAACAAGAAATGCCACCACAATGACATAAATTGGTGCTTGTAGCCAGCCTGTATTTAGCATTCCTTGGGGTTTTGTTCCCCTCCTTGTTTAAAGAGCAATATTCACAAAATCACTCACCTAGTCGGGTAGGACCTTGCTCCCTTTGTTGAATGGACTGCACCATCTCTACAAGCTTGTCGGTCTCTTGAGGCACGTTCCATGAAATTTCTAGATTATTTTCCCTGGCATACTGGAGAACTGACACATGAATTGAAGAATTGCCTGAAGCAGAAAATAAACACTTTAGGCAGTGGATGTAAATGTCTTAAAATAAATGTAAAGAAGACGTTGGTATTTTGATTTACATTAGGCACAACAGGAGAGTGGTTTTCCATCAGAGTGTGAAAAGATCAAAACTGAACTATTCTCAGGTGAAAAAATATGCAAGGACTGCTGGAAACACTCCCTTTTCTCTCAGGAGTCAGCATGCAGTATTTTAGCCCAGATCAATATGACAGTAACTGGAGAATTTAATTTTATTGATCTCCCTTCAGTATTATTCCTTTTCCATTTAAAAATTGTCTAAACACCCCCCTTAGTTTGCTTTTAACGTGCACCTTGTTTTGCACAAGCAGTAGATTGATGCCCCATTTGTCAGATGGGCCAAGCTCCCTGGATCATTTCATGCCCAATTCCCTCTCTCATACAGCACTGGAGTGATGTGCATGGAACAAAGTGAATCCAGGGAGCCTGACCTGTGAAGGGGAATGAAGAGAAATTCCAAATTATGCTCCTCTCTGATGTCCTGATTATACATTGTATAAGAACTACGAATAAAACTATTAATAGAGCATTTATATAGATAGTTAAAAATACCAGATTTGCAAAATTGAACCAGGCAATATGTTGTTTATAGTGATTGGCTGTACTTCTCTTCATGGCCTCCTACTGAAGGTATTTATGTATAGAGCACAATGAGTCTTTATCAATACTTTGTAAATACATGAACACTAGCAATAACAGCAGTTGCTCCATGGAAATGGCTTAATGCCAGATCAAAAAAATACAATTCTGATTAAAAAAAAAAAAATCCATGTTTGTTAAATACTACTGGGAAAACACAGGATGCTGTGTAGCCTCTGCCATGCAGATGGACTTAGTACAACACACACAATGTCTTAAACTGCTCCCTGTGCCACATGATCCCTTCGTGTACACAGGACACAAGGCATTCTGCCAGGGAGGCTGCACTGATAATGAAAGATAAGGAATGGCCTAATCAGAGATGTATCCCCTTATCAGCACACACTCTGCAAGTACAGTGAGCTTAGCGCTCCCAGAAAGTGTCAGCCATCCCTCATGGGTCAGGAAATAAACATTGAGTGGTCAGTGTTTTGAGGGACTGGAATGAGTAATTTAAAATTAGGAATTGAAAAACCTCCACTGAGGGTTTGTCCCCTACAAGCAAAAGAATAAAAAGCATCTTTCTGTGTTTGAGCTGAAAGGCAGATACATACGGATCACAACACTTTCAATAAATGCTCGCACAAAGTTTTTCATTTCCTCAAACTCTGATGCTCCAATATTGGAACTTCCATCCAGAAGAAACATGATATCCATGGGTTTGTTGCACAACTCTAAGGATGAGAGGGGGAGGGAAAAAAGTTATTTTATATATAATAACCAAAAGTAGCACCTGCTAATGTGGTAGGAGCAGAAAGGGTAGGTCCAGCTGTATTTTTGGAAAACAAAGCAGAATAATGACCAGTTGAAACAATAAGTGATGCCCCTTTAATGAAAGCTTTGAGATTCCTATCCAGTGGGATATCTCAATTCCTGTTTTTCTACCAATTCTGTTTTACTTTCAGGGGCTACACCAAAACCAAACAGCAGATGATGACGACAACAACAACAACAAACCAACAACAAAAATAAACAAAAAATACAGAATACTCTCCTCGCCCCTAAGCAAACAAAAGAAAAAAAGTATGTGAAAAACTCAATAATGTATCTTCACAAAAGAGAAAGTACAATTTTACATTATTCTAAGCAGAGAATAATAATAATAATAAAGAGAGGAGAATGTTTTTCTTCTGGCACTCTCCAACCTGTAAACCAGCTGCTGTACTTTGCTGTACTTTGCTGACAAAAGGAAACAAGGACTTTGAGCCTACAGAAAACAGAGTGCAGGGCTAGGCTCAGTTCTGCTGGACTGGGGCAGCATCCTCAGGCTCCAAGGAAGATAAATAGCCCTTCCTTGGCATTATGACAGCAAGACACCAAACCAGATGAGGGAACCCTTCAAATTTCACCGATACACAGGGTAAAAGGAGGAGACCTGACAGAGGAAAGAGGAAATCACACAGAAGATTCACCCAATCTTACCTGTGATTTCGGTCCAAAATCTCATCCCACGAGAGCAGCATGACTGCAGCACTAATTCAGGTGCCTCTTCAATAAGTCTGTTGTAACTATTCAAGATAATTGGCTCATTAGGCTGACTAATCTTTCTGAGCTCTTGGATATTGGCACCGGGGGTTATGCCTATAGGAATAACATTTATGCTCCTGGGAGGTCGTGTGATAACATCAGTGGAAGGACTGGATGACACCATATACACCAAGTGAGGAACATCTTGCCTGCCCCCATTCACTGATGTAAATGTGTGTTTGGAAATATAATCCAGGGCATTGCCAGTGTTGGTAGCCCCCCCTCCCTGGTAGGGTATACTCCTCACTTTCTCAATAATTTTTTCCTTTGACTGTATTTCCCTAAAGGAATACTCCAGACTGACAGCGTCTGAATACTGCATGACTGTCACGTGAATATTTTCCTGTCCCACGTTCATTCCTGTGACCACATTCTCAATGAACTGCTTGACTTTATTGAAGTTTTCCTCCCCAACATTGTCAGATCCTTCCACAATAAAAGCAATATCCAGCCTGTTGGGATGGGACTTTTCTGAAATAGGTGGAGGGGCTGTGAGTCCCAAAGGGGGAAATATGACACTGGACATGCTTGGAGAGGATGTTGCTGGTAACAGAAGACTTTCTTCAGGTCCAAGATCACACAGGTGATCAATGAGGAAATCTCTATTATCCATTAGCTCCAACACATTGCTCACTAGGAAGGCTCTGCTACCTGGAAACATCTTTGCCATGAACTTGACTTGCTCCACGTTGATATGTGGCCCAATCCCCACAGGCATTACTGTGATATCTCTATCCTTCAAAAACCCAAGCATGTCGCGGATTTTTTTTTGAGACTTGCTCGCTACAAATATCACTGCAATTTTGGCAGCATTGGTCCTTTCTGCTTTTCCAAACACATGCAGTGCAGTGTATTTAAAGACCTCATAGACAGATGCTTCTTTATCACCTGTGTATTTTATGTTCTGGACAACTCTTCTCATCTGGGAATTTGTTTTGATATCTTTAAGGTGAAGATAGATGGTGGGACCAGCCCTATACACCAGAATTGACACTCTGATTTTTTTCTGGGAGATGTGGAGTTTTTTCATCACACCAATTATGAAAGTCTTCAGCTGTTCAAAATCCTCCTCTGAGAGTTTGTTGGAGCCATCGATCAGGAAGGCCAAGTCCATCATCTTGCTGCATGAGTATGCACTGGCAGGTAGCTCAATGTCTTCCTCTGGAATAGGTGTTGTCAGAGTTAGGGTGTTCTCCATGGGCTCACAGTCCACACAGGTTAAGTTCTTCCCTTCACAAAGACTATAAAAATCATCAAATCAGAAAAACATCAAATTTAACTGTAAAAAGCAATGCTTATAACAACAAGTCATCCACACATTATAAAAGAACGCCAATACAAAACCAAACATCTCAAAACTACATTGAAACCAAAACATGATGTGAATAATTTTTTCCCCCCACCCCAACTCCCCACATGATATTGTACACCTAAGCCCCCCATGCTCACGGATGTTTGTTTAGATCCAGGAAACATGACCAACTGTAGTGTGTTCGTCAGAGGAAAATCCTTAAAACTGACTTCAGCAGAAAGGGTAAAGTCTGTATCTGGAAACTGTTTAGGAGCCACTGAGCATCAGTTCAGCAACCTACAGGCCACTGGTGGACTGAACTGGCTAATCTGGTTTGCTTCACAGGAACCAAAACATGAGGCAAACTGCAGCTAACACCAAGTAAAATCCTAGAGCAGGAGAGATATTTTACCTCTGATATGACTCAGCAAACTCTGTGCAGAGGCCAGATTTACACAGATTTTAACCTTACTGAAATTAACAATTTTTTTTCTACTTCTAAAGTGGTCTACACTCCTGGTGGTTTTTTTTCCTGACCTCATTTTGGTTTGGATACAGCTTCGGCACATGTTCATCTCCACTGTTTCTTATGTCTCTCTTACCTTCCTGTTATTTACCATGATTTCTTTTTCACTCCAGTTTCTCATATTAAATGCTTTATTTCAACCATAGATGTTACCTCTTTTTAGTCCTATGTCTTCCCTCACCATTTCTACTCACCTCCATTAGTACATTTTTCCCTTCCCCTTCCCAGCTCAGCTCCCAATTTTCTTTTCCTCCCCTACCTCTGCCTTTTCCACTATTCATCCTTCTGCACCACCATGAGCTTTTTCACCTGTCACCCTCCACCTTTTATGAACTCATTTATAATTCATCCATCCTTAGCAAGGCTTTAACACTTCTTCCCTTCTACTTCCTGGCAGCATGTTTGTCTTTACTTCCTAGAATCACAGAGGGGTTTGGGCTGGAAGAAATCTTTCAAGTGTATCTAGTCCAACTCTTCCTGCAATGAGCAGGGACATCTTCACCTAGATCATATTGCTCAGAGCCATGTCCAACCCGACCTTAAATATTTCCAGGGATGGGACATCCATCACCTCTCTGGGCAACCTGTGCCAGTGTTTTAGCAAGCCCTTTGTAAAAAACTTCTTCCTTATATCTCTCGTAAATTGAACATCCTTCAGCTTAAAACCATCACCCCTGGTTCTGCCCCAACTGGCCCTGCTAAAAACTTTGTACTCATCTTCCTCATAGGCTGAAGCACTGAAAGGCCACAAAGAGATCTCCCCAGAGCCTTATCTTCTCCATCCTGAATAATCCCATCTCTCTCTGCCTTTCCTCACAGGAGAGATGTTCCAACCCTCTGATTGGCTTCGCTTCTCAGAGAAAAGAAGGTGACTGCACTCAGGCACAGGGTGGAACAGAACCAGTTCTCCTTGTCTCTATATCCTCCTTGTCTTACTGGACAGTCCAAGGAACAGAGTAGGAAAAGGTTACAAAAGAGCAACCACCAAAAAACACTTGCTTTACTCTGCCAAGGGTGTAAAAACTACATGAGTCAATACTGGAAGAAGGTGCCATTTTCCAGGAAAACACTTTATGCGTGGCATCTTCATTTAAGTTCTCTTAATTTGTTATGTTATTTTCAAACCCATTTTAGTGTCTTCCTAATTGTGAATGCACAGCTACTTTTGGCATTAACATACAGCAACAGAAGATTTTTTATTCTAATCCTAATATGAATGAGACTCTTCTAGTTTCCAATTTCCTTTGGATGTTTGCTATGAAGTTCATTTTTGTGCAATATTTTCTATTGTTTGTACAGATGGTGTAGGCATCTAAATTAGGTGACAGTTATGCAAAAGGATGTTTCCCTAGTGAGGTAAGTTTTCCTAATGTTCTGAAATCTTTTGTGAGCAGCATCCAGTGTATCAACATATAAGATAAATTATTATTAAGAATTACAAAATTAGAGAAGAGAGACTCATTTAAGACGACTCTTTTTTGACCTTTTGATGGAATTCAGGGCTCTTCACATATATTGTTTAAAAGTATGTACTTAATTGATCAGCCTAACAGTCTAATGCCCTGGGTTTATAGCTCAGTTGCACACTAGCCCTGGCTAGAGACCAGGAATTGAAAGTTTGTACCCATTCTGAGCTTCTGTGAGGTTCAAGTTCGGAGCTAAGGTGCTGGTCTGAGCTAATAGCTGCTTCAGTTTTACAACTCAGTTTCCATTAAATCTGATCAATTTACAAGTTGGAAAACTCTTTTATTCACAGCATTATAAGTCACTAGTGAAAATATCCATCCATGGTCCCAACATCCAGAGAATGACAAATATTCATAATATGCCACGGGGCATTAAACAAAACGCAAACAGTGTCTGCTGCATTGCAGCTGAAGGCCCTCATCTTGCATGGTGCACAGCATCACACTCCCTGCCATTCATTTCATCCTGTTTGGAAACACCTGTATGCAGGATCAGACCACGGGTATCACCTTAATATCTCATGGAAATTGGTTTTCCAGTAATGGGACACAATTCCAACTGCTAATAATCTCAGCAAGTTGTAGACTGAGTGCACATTCAGACCTTGCACTACACACAGGAATTTTTCAGCACTGGCAGAAGGAAGGAGTCTGACAGCTTTATTGATGTTGAATCACACATTGCACAAAAAGAAGTGGATCTGAAGCCAGTAGGGCCACCTACACATGGGAAAAGGCCTTTTTTGAAAGGAATTTATGGACTTCACTTGCTCCTATTCAGCTGACATCCTATAATCCCTACCACTGTCACTGAAAAGCTTCAGCTCTGGGTTCTCTGTGAAGGGGTATTGACATAAAAGACGGTTTCCAAGCTTCTTTTTGAGTGGTACATTAAAGTTACATCCATAAACTTATTCATGAGGATGTTCTTCACCCCTGACCCTTCATCCTACACAAGAGGGATGCTGGTTCCCTGCACAACCCCATCATACCAAGATTGACAGCGCTCTGGATCATCTCTGTTCAAAACTACTCTCCTTCCATGTGGGATCCTGTCACCTCCAACTGCACACACGGGACAGTCTTCTGGACTGACACAATCCAGGGACAGCTCATCAAGTATTTTCCCTGTTTCAAAAGAGCAGAGCAGTGTAAAGATGCCAGTTGTCATAAACTGTGCCTCTAATCATGGGGTTAAAAACAAAACAGTGCTTCTCAGGTGGGCTCAAACCTCCTGAATACTCTGCATGGTGTTGTGGCTGCTGCCAACTTGACACAGAGAAGTATCTCCTTTCCTCATAATGGCTTTTATTTAGATATTGAAAGCACTTAACCCAGTGTATAACCTGCAACAGCCAGCACCACATAGAAGGTAAACATATCTTTAGAACAAAGCATGGAAGATGTCAGGGTATCAGTAACATCAAGGGGAAACGGCATTTTCCATTTTACATGTATATTATTTATTTCTCCTCCTATCCTCTGCCTTGTTCTGATCAGAAATACCGGGGCCCAGAATACCTACTTGGGGTCTTAAAATACCTTATTTGCTTCCCTTCTTCTCTTTCTTCTCCCTGTCCCATATTTCCTGTATTTTTTTCCTTTCCCTTTTCTACTAGGTAATTGTTGGAATAGTTAAGCTGGAAGCTCATGTTCTTGGGAGGATGCCAGCTGGGCACTCTCATGAGCATCTTGGAGGTAATAAGCAGATGAAGGCAATGGGTTTCACTGCTGTAGCTGAAGCAGAGCATTTCACCAATTTCCAGCACAAATTCATATCCTACTTTAACCACAGAGTCAACAGTCTCTGTTGCCACACAGCCCCTAATCCTCCAGTCCCATCAAGATGTTCCCATCCTCTCTCATCCTCGCTGGCAGGGAGTCATCCTCCTCTTCTGGGCACCACTTCATGCCCTCCACACACTGTGCCCATTTCACAAACCCAAACCAAGATGCCCAATCACCTTCCTCCTCAGGTAGTAAGGAATTGTGGTGAAAACACATCAGTGAACCTGTTAAGAAGAAAATCTGTTTAAATAACTCAAAAGATGGACTTACCTGCAGGACAGTGCACATGGCATCCTTCCACACACTGCAGAGGACACTCCAAAGCCTGGGGGTGTTGGCATGTGACAGGACAAGCAGGTCCACAGCTGTTATATCTCCATTCACACTGATAATCTAATTCCTGTTTATTCAGGTCCTCACAGCTTTGTGCTATGCAGGGACAGAATCAGAGGCAAAAGAAAAAAAAAGTCAAACCAGAATGTATATCCACCATGCCTCTCAGAATTATGGCATCAAACATTGTACAAAGTGCAAAGTGGACCACATATATCTAGAAAAAAAAAAAAAGAAAAAATATTTCCACTGTTAAATAAAGATTTTTTTTACTACATTATTGTTTGACTACAATCAGGGCAGGCCACCTCTTCACAGTTGCATCTTTTTTCACACAATGAAATACTTGCTCTAGACCAGAAATTCTTAGGTTTGATAATAGCAAATGCAACACAACCTCAAACTGTAAACTTTAATTAATGCACATGGATATATATATATATTACTGAAATTATTTCTTCCTCTGGATTTTGTACCACAGGCTATTACATCCCCTAATTGATGGAATGGGTTTGCCAGGTACAGAGATAGAACAGGGGGTGGGAGTGTCAGAGGGAGCTGTTAGCCCAGCCCCATTAACACGGAATTCTCTGGATGTCAGTGGGAGCAGAGCTAAATCTGACCAGTCTGGGCCAAAACCTTGAAGGTTTTCACCCAGTTCTGCCTGACATTTTCTGTACTTACGGCACAGAGTCGGTGACCTCCAGCGAACAGCAACCCCTTTCTGCGCGCAGGCGTGCGCGTAGGCCGCGACCGTGTCACAGAAACACGCACAGTCCCCAACAGACTCACAAGCACAAGTGTCATACAGGCAAATGTCAATGTAGGGCTCCGGATTCACCTACAGGAGAGAAACATAGGGCACAGGACACTGAGTCCCTTCATCTCCTTCCTGTACACATCGTTAACCCTCAGACAGTTTGGCTGCTCCACTTGTCAAGGGTCAAGGCGCCACATAAATCAGTGCAAATCTTTCTGCTGATGTCAGCAAGGACTGCAGTTTGTGATCACTTAATATTTTTAAGCCTTGCCCCCATGCCTCTCATGCAGCAGCTTGGGTATAACACAGCCTGAATAGCATTGCATTGGCTCAGCTTTCCCTTCCCTCAAATGTCAACTCTTAGGCATCAGTTCATGTGCAGTCTCTGGACTGTACAGTACAATTTCCCTTAGGAAGAAGTTATTTCATAGCTTAATAGGTGCGTTTTCCCATAAATATGCATTTCCAACAAAGCATCACCTACAGGACAAGGTGAGAGATGAGAACACCAGCCAGCCTCCACCAAGTCCTATGTGCTGTCAACACAACCACACTTTTTCCCTCAGCTGTAATCAATGCCAGATCATGCAGCAACGAAGAATGTGAAATGTGTGACCCAATACTCACCAATTTTCTGCATTCTTCAAAGACGCTTCCAGACAAAATGCTGCATGATGTTTCTACCATCATCTGCTTTGCTATGTTCCCACCACACAGTGGAGACATCAAGGTCTGTTCCAGGTTGGGCTTAATATTGTAAGAGGCAAGAAGAGATTGCATTAGCCTTGTATTCAGGACCTTGGGATTCTTCAAATTGAAGTAAGACACTCACTAGCAAGGGAGATTGTTTCTTTGAGTTTCTTTGAAGTTTCAACCTGTTGTACAACACACACAGATCCTGCTGCAGCAGAGCAGATCACCACCTTGATTTTCTCCAGCTCTTACTTGTACCCTGAAGTTCTAACTCAGACATTTAGATGACAGGAAGACCCAATGTACCAAACACCCATCCTGACAAATGATCATTCCTAACTCTTGAAAAGGTCCACAAGACTTACAAATATGATCAGATTTCAGCAGACAGTACCCAAAGCCGCTTATAATAAAAATAGCTCAGTAATCTTCCCTCCTCCCATTTAATTCATCTAAGGATGACTAGGAGCACTAGTATTGACATGGAATTTAACACAGCAACACCCTGC
Organism: Nicator chloris; assembly: GCA_013400495.1. Taxonomy (NCBI): domain Eukaryota; kingdom Metazoa; phylum Chordata; class Aves; order Passeriformes; family Pycnonotidae; genus Nicator; species Nicator chloris. Next base: position 250,544 of record WAAE01014310.1, on the reverse strand, counting down.
AGGTCCTGTCCTGTGCCTAGGACACTGAAATGAGAAGCTGCTCCTTCTCAGTCTGACCCTGTGGCCTTACTCCTCAGTACTGCAACTTTTTACTGAGCTTCAATCAAGTCAAATGAAAAAAGTGACATTCAGAAAGGTAATATTGTGGCTATGTCACACTTGTACATAATTAGCAACTAACCCAGAAGATTTCACGTGATCAAAAATAAATGCTTCAGTGTATTTTTCTGGTAATTTAAATCTTGTAAGAAAAGATCTAAAAAATGGCTTTTTCCACCCCCCGCCCCTATTCACTTGGATAAATTTTCACAGAAAAAAAAAAGCATCAGATGAATGAAATGCTTTGTTTTACAAATGTCAAAACAAGTTGTTTTCAAGATGTTTCCCTGCACATTTCATTTGGAAATATGTTGGGCTTTGTTTTTCAGCTATATACAAATTTATTATTCAATTTCATGCTTTCAAAACTCTGTATTTGGAAAATAGGAAGTAGACTCTTATGTGTAATATAATTAATACCCCAAGAAATCTCCAGCACTGGGACATAGTTAACACTTTCAGTTAACACTTTCAGAAAGCAGCTACCCTCCCCAAAATTCACATGCAACAGTGGATGGCAAAAAGATCTCCCATCCCCTCCTGTATCCTGCCTTTTTTGTTCAAGCCTTTCCAACCTGAAAATAAAAACTGAATGCTCTTTACTAAAAAAAAAAAAAAAAAAAAAAAAAAAAAAAAAAAAAAAAAAAAAAAAAAAAAAAATAAAATTAACTTGTGCATTCCATGGTTTGTAATGGACAGACTAAGATTTGGGATATAGAAATTTGGGTAGGGAAAAATGAAATTTTTATCCAAACTCCCTCTAAAAATTACAGCTCTTTTTTTTAGATTAAACTCTAAAATGAGATTTCCAGTGATAGCTGTATTTCAAACATCTGGGCTGGATAACTCTAGGAACAGTCTCTACCATACAAATTGGATATTTTAACATTCCTCTGAAGCCAGGCAGGCCAGAAGCTTCATATAATTTAATTGACCTTTTAGGAGATTTAAAGAAATAATATTATTTGGCAAAAACATGGAGGAAGAAGTTAATTTCTACTTATTTTAATCCTTTCAAAGCTCTTTGTCCACTCTTCAATGATACTGTAACCCATACTAATTAGTTTTCACAGCTCACTCACAATCACCTTTGCAACATCAGCACAGCGGGAATTAACTTTCCAAGAATTTCCAAAATCAACTGGATCTACTTCAAGATGTTCACTGCTGCTGGTCAAATCATTGTTTTGGATTCCATCAAAATTTCCACACAGACCACACACTTGATCCTTGCAGGGAAAGAAACACAGAAAGCATTAATCCTACATCTGTAGACCAGCTCAGGGTTTTGTTAAGAAGTCTTTTTAGCCTGGTGCTTTAATGCCATGAGGTTTAAAACTTGAATTACCCACGGTCGTGCCAAGGCTACTAAAAGAGACAGAGTCTCTTCCAGAGAATGTGTAGCTCCCATTCCCACTCTGCTTTGCTGAAAGCAGGACCATGCTGTCCCCAAGGAGTCCAGCAAGCAGGACTGCTCTAATCAGCAGTGCCCGGTGGCTCTGTTTGGAGTATGTCCCTACAACCCCATTTTATTTTTGGAGATCACTGTCCTAACACTATCCCCAGTAAATCTGGTTCCTTATGCTGCTCTTCTTGAATGAAGAAGAAATCCCTCAAGGCATGGTTACTCTGAGGCCCACAGCACTCATTCCTTTCGTCATAACTCATCTCCAATGACCCAGGATTTGGTTTGACCCCTTTTAGTTGAACAACCAGGAAAATAAGGCAGTCCTACAGTATTACCAAACAACCCCTCCATTTTTGAACAAGTGCCTAATATTCCATGAAACTCTACATTAAAAAAAAAAAAAAAAGAAAAAGCTGTTCCCAAGGGACAGGTTAAGTGCATTCTTTAGTGAGAATAAGAAGTGAAGCAAAAAGACTTACTTTGAAATTGCCTTTTAAGATAATGGAGACTCCCATGGCCAGGTCCCAGGTCACACTGATGCTTTTGCCCAGTAAAATGATGTAATAACGGCCAGATTTGATGACATCTAAATTATCATTTTCACCCTTAGGAGGTACCCTGATGTTTACCTGAATGAGAGAAACACATGGTGCTATCAGCAGTGTCTCTAATTATTATTTAAGGTAGGTGATTTTCCCAGTGGGGTATGTTAATAGGTGCCTCCAATCATATTGTTCTCCAGAGAGTTTCTATAAACTATACAGATGCTCCAGAGAAAACCAGAAATTTGGGATACAAGTACAGTATTTCAATCTCATCCCATTTCCAAAGTCTTTGAATGTGGTCCCAGGGTACACACACAGATGCCAACATATGAAGCAGGGCTGATAAAGACAGGGTATACTCAACTAATTACCAGTTTAGTATTGGTCACTGGTCCACTGAATAATTACATGTTGCTTTGGGCTTTTTTTTTATTTCAGCTTTTTAGGAAACTTAACAATTCTGCCCTTCTGGTTCCAGTGTAATGAGAACTGGGAGAACCACACATATCGGTGGCCTCTGAAAGACCAGTCTTATTTTGGAGTCAGGAAGGACTTTCTTCCCAACCAACTGCACCAACAGGAAAAATCCAGAGAGACTCTTTTCAGTGTCTATTCATTTTTTCCATCACTTCCCCTTCCCATGTGTGCCTCTTTCTTTTTCCATCTGGCTGCAAATTCACTACCTCCAGCTACTAAGAATTTAAGAGATTAATTTAAAATGCTCTCTTTCACACCACAAATCCCTTTCAATGGGAACTCTAATAGGAATATTAACCACATTTGGAAAGAAAAGTCTGGCATGGCTGTTACTCTAAGCACCATTAATGCATTAACTGCTTAGTTCTGGAAGAGGTAGATGAAAACTTTCAATCAGTACAAATAGCAATTAAAGTATGGGAGAAAGAAAAGCCTAGAAACCATTTACCCACTCCCCTACTTTGAGGGCAAAACATTTCCTTATCCCACTATTCTTTCTTGCTCAATTCAGTAAAATCTCAGCACCATAATTTAATTCTTTTCATCTGAGTTATCATCAGAAACATTTATCCCAGATAAGACAATTTACCTCTTCCATGGATTTCCTAGAGAAGGTCTTCAATGTCTTTAGGGATGATATTAAAAGATATTTTAGGTACTGAAAGCTTTTTAACTTTCTCCTATGCCCAACATATTACTACACAGTATAGTCACTTGACCACTTAAAATTCTAGAACAGTCTTTGTCTTTCCAAATTCAGAGGATTCCAAAAAAAAAAAAAGAGGACAAAGTTGAGCTGGGACGTTAACCTAAATTACAGAATTTTTTATGTTTATGGAGGCTTTTTGCCCAACCATGAAGTCATAAACTTTTGACCTTGCAAACTTGCAGATTTGTTTCAGAAAAGCAAAAATTATTTCATTTTTTTGTAAATGTCAGCCAGAACTGTAACATGTCAATTAAACCCCCATTTACCAGCAGCAGTAGAAGCTGCTCTTAAAACATATAATCTTAAAACAAGGTTAATTGGAAATATTTTAATGGCCAAAAAAAATACCTGATTCTTCTGCTTACTTCTAAGGATTCTTGTGGAAAAAGAGTGTAAAGAGTCATCACTGAATTTGCCTAAGAGTCTCCATATCTGTTGGTTTTCCTTAATGTCTCGTTTGGTTGTTGTTATTTCTAAGCAAACCTGCTCTAGATATTATTACACTGAGCCTTAAACTCTCTGAAAAGACAACAAAATTCACTCAGGGTCATGTGGACAGTGCTGTAATACAGACCTAGGCCTTAGAAGGACAGGCTCTCTCAGGAACAAAATACCCTCTGATGCTGGAGCTGCTGGATGCTTAAATCATTTGCTGTTTTCTTCTGGCCCTTTCTTACATATCCAAATTAAATTACAGCTTTCCTGAAAATCTGTCACCTAAAGAAGCCTTCAGACAAAGCCCAGCTCGATGGAATGATCCCTGCACTGCTATTGACCCTCACCTAAACTGGGGATTCTTTAGCAATAGAAATAAAGAACTGGACAATATGTCTTGTGTTCATTCCTGCAGCACCCAAAGGCTTGCATGGATCCTGTTCTCCCAAGGTGCACTGCACAGACACCTTTAATAAAGGTCAGGGTTTTGTGCTCCTGCCAAGGCTCAGTGGCAATTGACAGGCAATTCCAAATCTGGTACAGCTTTGTCCATTAACCCAAAACAAGGCAAATGCAGAGTGGTTTCACATTTCACTGGGAACATTCTTGCAAATCTCTGGTCCAGATGCCAGCTCAGAGCACAGGACTTCTGAAAAGGCAGTGACTGAAACAATCAGCCACTGCAGCTCTGCAATGGTGGAGCTCACAGGCAGCATGAATTGTTACAGTGCTCAAGGCAAAGGCCTGAACTCTGCCCTCTGGAAAGCTCATTTCCTGCTGGGAAGGGACATGGGAGGTGGAAGCAATTCTTGGTCAATTCTTCCATGTTTGTTAGGAGGAAAAGAAGAATATAGTCAGGTAGAGATTCCATCCAGCATTTTAACAGGGCAAGCACAGCTGACATTTCAGTATCAACTTGTTTGAGCAGTGACTCTTTGTTTTGTGCATGTGTGCTCAGTCCTTCAGATTGCTAAATTAGCTCTGATGTTTTACAAGCCACAGATCAGTGATTTCTTAGCCCTTCCTTGCACTTCAAGTTGCTGGAAATAGGCTTTGACAAGAAAAGCCTATTTTCTCATGTTTAGAAAGGGTCCAGGGTGCCCAATATATGATGTATGTGGAGTTGTTGGAATGAGTCCAGAGGAGGCCACCAAAATGATCAGAGGGCTGGAGCACCTCTGTTGTGAAAACAGACTGAAAAAGTGGGAATTGTTCAGCCTGAAGAAAAGGCTCCAAGGAGACCTTATTGCAGCCTTCCAGTAGCTAAACAGGCTACAAAAGAGCTGGAGGGAGACTCTTTACAAGAGTCTGAAGTGGGACAAGGGGGAATGGCCTCACACTGACAGAGAGCAGGTTTAGATTGGATATTGGGAAGAAATTCTCCCCTGTGAGGGTGTGAGGCCCCGGCACAGGTTGCCCAGAGCAGTTGTGGCTGCCCCATCCCTGGAAGTGTTCCTGGCCAGGCTGGATGCTGCTCAGAGCCACCTGGGATAGTGGAAGGTGTCCCTGCCCATGGCAGGGGAGTAGAACTGGGTAATCTTTCAGGTGGCTTCCAACCCAAACCATTCTATAATTATCTGAGAGAAACTGATTGGCACCAAGCAGAAATACCAAAACAGCCTTGTATCTCTGGAAGCAAAATAGATAAATATAATCATGCTAATCTGTTCATTTTATGATCAAGAACCCCTGAGTGTGAGGTCATTCATGCCTCACCTTAGTGAACAATCTGAAATTCTTTTCCCAAAAAAATAGAAAGGAAAGAGAAAAGAAAGAGTACATACGTTTCCATTAAACAGCTCTATTTCCCCTCCTTCATACACAATGATAACCCTTTTGGTGCACTTTTCTCCAGTGAAGCCACAACCTTCATTTGAAACAAGTATCTGGAACGTTCCAGAGTCACCCTTGCAGAAATCCTATCAGAAAGGAAAAAAAATGAGTCAGTAATGCAGAGTATTTGAAAAACATATACAGGAAAAAAAAAACAGAGAAAAAAGAAGCCTCAAACAACACTGTGTAATCTGTGGTCAATAGGATATTGGCATGCCAATTGTTCCCAAGTTCATTTAGTTTATGCTTAGCACTGATATTCATGTGTTCCAGCCCTTAAAGAGAGAGGCACACTCTGCCAGTGACACACACATGTATAATTTGGAGAGTATTTTCTGGCAGGAAGAATCCACACATGCATAATTTGGAGAGTATTGTCTGGCAGGAAGAATCCACAATGCTACAGCATCTGTCATATTTAAAGATGTATGATGGGCACAGGGCATATCTGAATACACAGACAGCTTAATGTATTGATTTTCTTATAAGTCCAATATTTCTGAGATCCTTGGAGAGTTCATGCTACATTTATATGATGATTCATATCTCTCTGTCCTTTTAGATTTTTTTTTTTTGGTTGTGTTCATTTTTTTCAGTACACACCTTTCAAGAAAAAGGCCCTGTGTGCAGCTCTCTGTGTCTGTCATTTAAGGAAAACAGATCTAAATTCCATTTTAAGTAGTTTTGTGGTAGCATATGGTATTGCTGCCCATAAGACCTTTACACAGAGCTCTCAGTGGTGGCAAAGCAATCACTCCTCAAACATAATCCAGCTGGCATCAAGGTGGGAGCATATTTCAAAGAGCTAGGCAGAGGCAGGTTCATCACACCTCCCTCTCTAAGGAGAACTACAAGGAGGAATGTGCCTCATGAGGACTCAGTGGGGAAAATAGTACCCACCCAAGAAACACGTCCCACTGTAACTGCAGAATATTGTTGTTATCAATCAGCAGCGAATCCATCTAGTTTTAGACAAAATTTTCAGATAAATCCTTGTTTGCACCGACATTTCTAAGCACGGGATAATTTGCGTGTAGATGAGACTTTATCTTTGTTAAATCTAAATTCTGGCTGCTTGCACAAATCAAAAGTTGGTTTTAGTGTGCTCTGCCTTTATCCCCCTCTCCTCCTTGCTGTGAGGAAAATGGATATTGTCAGGGGACTCCAAACAGGTGGTGCCTGGAACAAGACAGGGACCATGCTGAAGGGAATGAGCAGAGCCTGTGCTCTGGGTGCACTTAGGGAAGGTTCACTGAACATTCACTCAGCCAGACAGCAAGCTACCACTACAGCGTAAAGAGGAAAAGAAGAAAACATTGATTTATGGATAGCCACAATTCCATTTTAGAGATGGGATTCAGACAGCTTTGCTCTGTACCAAGGTGCTCTCATAAGGTTCACGATGGCCAGCCGGACACACGAGAGCCTGATTTCTATAGCATACAATGCTTCAAAATTCTCAAGACATCTCTGAAGACATTAATAAGCTCTATTCTTCTCTACTATACATCTGGCTTAGTAATCAGAAAGAGTTAACTGTGATTTATCCAACCACGGGGCTTCTTACCTGGTGCAAAACTCTTTTTATATGATCAGGCAGCCTTAGCATTTGACATGCTCTTACCTGAGCTAACACATATTGGCAGTTTCCTGGAAACTTGTATTTCAATCCATCAAATGTCAAGTAATGAGCTGTACCAATAGCAGTGCAGGTGCCATCACACAGATTTTTGGTGCACTCCCACTTCCTCCCCTGGCACACGCTGTAACAGAGCAAAGCAGGCAGTGACAGTTGTCTTATCTCAATGTAAATAACAAGCAAGAGAATGCAAAGTGCTTTAGGCAAAGTGAAAGTGCCACATTCTCTGCCTCCAAGAGCTCTCCATCACCAGATGAGCAGCTCTTTCATTAACATAAATCAGCATATGTCAGCAGTGGGTACATAAATCCAAATAATGTATTAAGATTAAATGAATAAGGAATGTGTGTCTCTGATTCTTACAAGCTTCATGCAGGACTCTATGTGGTCTGAATTTCCCTGTTACAAAATAGGTCAAGACAAGGTCTGCTGGAATATTCTTTTGTACTAAAATTTTGTTTAGGGTATGCTGCTCTGCTCCAAGTACCCTTTCAGCAAAACACAGCATCCACCACTCTTGCCCTTTTCCAGAGGTGCTCTGGAAGACCACAACCTCACTACAGAAGCTGCAAATATGAAAGGGGAACTTTCCCTTGACATCCACAGGTTTTTGATCAGTGAAATAAATTGATTTGCTAACTAGCAAAAGACTGAGCAAATAAAATAAAACCCAAAATCAGTGGAAAGTTAGAATAGCATTTGACAACAATATCTAATAATAATAATTTAATAATTAATAACCAATAAATTGCTGGAGGATGGCAAAACATTCATCCACTAAATGCTCCATGAATGCACATGGACATCATCACTGCCCCAGGAGTTTTCTAATCAAGCTCTGTGAGGGCAGTGAAAGAGGAACTCTATCCATGCTTTACAGACATAAAAACTCAGGGATAAAAAACTTGAAATACTTTGCCAAGGTCAAATTGCTACTCAAAGAAAAAACTGGGCACTGAACTGAGTTCTCAATAATGCCTTAACCTGAGCATAGACATTATTTAATCCTGGTAACATCTCACATCATAACAAATGTTGTGCAAGATATTTTCTTCAAAGAATGAAGTTTCAGTGACATGAAACCTCTTGCACCCTCTTCTCTATGAATTCTCTGCTAATAGTTAGACAAGAGCAAGATTTTGTAGATATGTGCGTGGACAGATTATAAGGGATGTGGGGTGGTTAAATTCAGATTAGCAAATTTCTGCTGTGCACTGCTGCACAAGTGTGACTCCAAAATTTTCATTGAGCTCCACAATGAATTCCCAATACATTGCATAACAGAAGGTTTGCCACTGGCTTCGGCTTGGAACCATTCTGTTGTTCATGAATTAGGGTCTCCCATATGTCAAGTTGGATGTAAACGCCAAATCTGACACCTCTGGCTCATATATTGCCTTTGCAGGTGTTCACATCTGGCTAAGAACAAGTGAGAATGAGAACTCCTGCAACAGCAGTACAAAAAAGCAATAACAAAAGAAAAGGAAAATCTCGACCTCCAAAACGCAGACTCTCAATCCTTATTAATTCTCAAAGCAATAGTAATTTCCTATATCACTTTCTAAATGACATTTGACTTGATATTTGCTGAGAACTATCAGGAAAATTTTCAAAGTCACATAGTTCAAAAGAGCCCTAATGATATTTTTGAAGGGACCTTATTTCCAATTTTACTTTCACGTTCATGAAAAACACCTAAAATTTGAGGGAGAACTTTTTATCAATGAGAAAAAGCCTGATTTCTAACATTTCCTCGACCCTAATATTGAAGGAAATTCTAGGTATTTGAGGAAATATAATTTACAATGGTATTGCCAGAATTAACAAGAATGAAGCAACATGGTTATGACTACTTTGAGATCAAAGATTATAAGAATAATTGAAAATAAAAAGGCTGATCATGGTTATTGAGAGGAATCTTGCAAATTTCTTAACACTGAGGAGTTTCACACTGAATTCTTCTTGTTTCAATAAAACTTTCATGGTGCCTGTTTTTCAGCTGAGTTGCTTTTAACTAAATGCAATGTAAGAAGTTTATAGAATATGTATCTAGACAAAAACATTAATTTCTCCTCCATCTTTTTCCCTTTCAAGCCTATGTTCCCAGGTTTAATTACAATACATGGATTCACTATGTTAAATGTAGTTGCAAAGGAAAGAAATGAAACAAAACACTAGGAGGTCAATATTGCCATAGAAAACCTTCATCCAAGGCTCACCTACATTAGTTAGGAGCGGTCCCACTAGGTAAAAAATGCAAAACTTGAAATCACTTTTATTCAAAGAGCAATGTACCAAACAAAAATCAAGCCTTGGACTCTCCAGTGGTGCTGATTCTCTAACTCCACCCCGTCATACAGAGGATGACAAACACTGCTCCTGGGGTTGCCACAGAGCTGGGCAGGGATATTTAGGGTAGAATGCATAACAGATTCTCAAGTCTGAGTTCAAAAAAACCCCAGAATTTTCACACTGCTGGTGGCTAAATGTCCTACACTCTGGAATCTTGGAGCACTGAAGGAAAGAGCCACCATTCCCCCCACAGATGCATGGAAAACAAAGCAGTGCAGCCAATGTGCTGTGCAGGAGAAGCCAAAAGTGGCCCACTGTACTTTACCACAGACTGTGCTAAGGGCTTCCCTCCATGCAAACTGAGCAGCCCAGAACTCCCCTTTGGACCTATAAATCCTTTTCTAGCAACCAAGCAGGATAATGCTGAAAGACACAGAGCACTCACTCTTTTCTTCTAATACCAGTTTTCCATCTATTTCCATCTTTTTTAACATATCAATGGATAGAGCACTCTTCTGAGATATAAGAGGTTGACCCTGTCTCTCCCTAATTCTTTATCATTTGCCTGAAGAGCACCTATCATACTATAGCTGGTGCATCTCACCCCTTCTGGCTAAAAAGGACTGATTTGAAAAGCCTCAGACAGCCAACAAAAAGGGAAACACAACAGCAAAGCTTAGTGACAAAGCCCAGGCTCCATTCCTCCTACCCCAAAGCATATAGGTCCTAAATTATCTTGTGTTGCAAAATCCACTATCTAGTGCCTACAGAGGAGTTGCACAGACACACAACTATTTGTAGGGCATGATGTAGAGGCTGCCAGACATTGCAAGGAATTTTATTGGATCTTTATGCAACACGCAAAGGGAACGTGCTGTCTGTGCAATTACTGTGCTGCAAAAACTGGCTTCCTATAAAAGAGATCTGTTAAGCAAACAATATTTGTTGTTATCAGAAACACAGCAGGCCCCCTAAAGAGAAAAAACACCCTTCCAGGGGCTTACCAGGTGTTGCAGTCCTTAGTCACTGTTTCTCCCTTGGAGTATTCTCTCCCATTGTGGAAGCACGGGCACCTCGCAGGAGCAACACACTTGTTTTCATGTCGCACCTACGCAGAACACACAGTTTGTCACCACATGGGGCTGTTGGTACATGGCCATGTGCAGGGCAAGCAAACAGCCAGGAGCAAGCACAGAACGTGTGGATGAAAAATAAAAGCAAGACTGAAAGGAATAAAAGAAAGGATGAATGCTATCCAAGGTAAGAAAGTACAGTAGTACTAATACTTTCAGCCATTAACACAAATCGAGCTGTAGGGACATAAATCACAATCTTATGGGTACATAAATCACAGCTTGCTCCCACCATCTCAAGCTGCTGGTAGAACACATGATGTTATAGAAGAATGTCACAATAAGAAAGTCCAGGATGCAGTGAACCAGGCTAAGTTACCCTTACCTGGGTAAGGGAGAGCAGGTGAATAGCTTCTCATACACAAAAAAAACTGGAAAAGGGCCTACTAGAAAAGCAGACAAAGGGCCCAGATGGACTAAAAATGGAAATAGGAACATCATGGAGACCAGAAGCCACAGTGCCTGACCCACCCACGTGCAAATGCAGGTTCTGTTGTCACAGACAACAGCCCCTTAACAAAGCAAATCCTCTATCAACTCTCCTCTGAAAATTGCAGTAATTGCTCATTTTCTTTCAAATCCCTATTTATTTCCTGGAAGGCAGGGTAAATATCAGTCCACTTGAGGTATTATTCTGCTCTCTCTGCAACAGGCCCTGTTGCTAGGAAATGGGACATCATGTTCTATTCATATTTTCAGTTTCACCCTTCTGATCTGAGTTTCTCTTTGTGTAACAACAAATCATTTGTCTCACTTAAACAAAAAACCCCAAAACAAACAAAAAAACTACAACCAAAGAAAAACAAGTAATGCCTTAAGACTATTCAGTTTTTCCATTCCTTTTCTGTTTTCTTTTTCTGTGATTACTTTCCATTTTGAAGACCTCCAGTTTTAGAGAATCAAATATAACCAAAGCTGGCTATGCTGCCTTTTCACTCAATAGCAGCTCTGGCAAAGCCAGGATTGGCTTGGCTCATTTCTTCAAATACCTAAATGGAGAGCTCTTCCTCTTCTTCTCATTCAAAAGTCACAAAATATCACCTTCCCACTTTATACTCTTTCTGCAAAATCATTAAAATAGTTCCTTTTCTACCATTAAATATGGGCCAATGAGATCAATGTAGTCTGAACGCCAGGTTAATAAAGAGGAACAGCTTTTGCCTTTTCCTATGGGGACCTAGAACTGCCACATGGAACAACTCATAAAAAAGATTTCACAGCCCAGACACCCTTCCTTCAAATGCAGCTCCATGTACTCTGTGGCGTATGGAGAGCTGCATTATGCCAAATAAAATCACTTCAATAGAAGCAAGATGGAAACAAAGAAATGCTTTTCTAGATAATGGAGCTGCAGCTCTGCCTTCACCTTTACAAAGGATGGTGAGAAAGTCCAGAGAAGACCAGAAAGAAGAGCTTCATACCTTCTTTTCTTCCTTCCTGGCATTTAGGAAAAAAAGCAGGAATATGACCTCACACACATGGCTACATTTCTGATTTTTTGCAGAGTGTTCAGCAACACAGTTCACAATACACTTGAGGGCTTACCTCTGGATACAAAACTAGGGATTAGACATCTGGTTAGTAAAAAAGAGAATTAGAACCTCTTCTCCTTGCTCCCTAAAAACTGGTACAGATTAGTATTAGTATTTTTATCACATCTAGTGCAGCAGCTGTAAAACCACCAACAAAAGGGAAGACCACCTTGTCTTGAACACTGACAGAGAGGGTGAGTCGGATTCAGCAAGCAGGACACAAAAACCCAAAATGGACTTGACCAGAAGAATGATCTTTTTTTTATGCAAAACTCAATGAATTATGATTTTCCTAACAGTAACACACAATCTACTGAGCCTATTAACACCCCATCCAAAATCTGGGGCACATCTGGCAGCCTGCTGCCATGCTGCACTACAAAGGACCATGTGGTGCTACACTACAAGGCCAGGGGCACTATTCACAAGCAGCTGGATTTTCTCTGGAAGTCTCTCAATCCATCAACAGGCTGCAGTTAATACAGGAGATTTAGCAGTCCTGAGTGCTTGAGATGACACAAGGCAGCAGCACTGGGGAGGCAATCACACGAAAAGACAGAGGTTTGTAAGGAAAACATCACCTGTTTGCACCATTAAATGCCCTTAGGATGATGCTCTGCATCCATGGGTTACAACTGGTTGCCTACCAGCTCTCCCATTACTTGGGGATCAAATAGAAATGTCCATAATTTCCTTGCTCTACCTTATTAATTGCTAAACCTTGAAAAATCTTGCAAAATGAAGGACAATATTACAATAGGTTTCAGAACCTTTAAGATTCTCCTTACCCACACTCATAGGAGGTGATTGTTCCCCTCTGTTCTGCACTGGTGCAACCTCACCTTGAGTCCAGGGGGCAATTTTGGGCACCACAATATAAGAATATAAAGCTGTTAGAGAGTGTCCAAAGGAGGCTACAACAATGGTGAAGGGTCTGGAGGGGAAGCCACATGAGAAGTGGCTGAGGGCACTTGGTCTGTTCAGCCTGGAGAAGAGGAGACTGAGGTCAGAGCTCTCAGCAGTCCTGCAGCTTCCTCATGAGGGAAAGAGGGGCAGGCCCTGAGCTCTGCTCTGTGTGACCATGGACAGAACTCAAGGGAATGACTGGAGCTGTATCAGGGAAGGGTTAGCTTGGAGCTTAGGAAATTTTCTTCCCCCAGAGGGTGATGGGGCACTGAACAGGCTCCCCAGGGAATGGTCACAGCCCCAAGGCTGCCAGAGCTCCAGCAGTGTTTGGACAGTGCTCTCAGGCACAGGGTGGGATTGTTGAGGTGTCTGTGCAGAGCCAGGAGCTGAACTGGATGATCCTTGTGGGTCTCTTCCAAGTCAGGAGATCCTATGGTCCTGAAATCCATCTCAATAAACCTAAACTTTGAACTCTCTTAGTCAACACAATTTGATGAATATCCCTCTGTCAAGGGAAGCTCAGAGATTACTCTATTCTTCCTGATACACGTATGGATTTCAGTGGAAAGTCAGCCAAAGGTATGAAGAAGCATGGGGTTAAGTAAAGGAAGTGGGTCAGATTAGAACTCAGTAGGTAATAGGCTTTAGAATGAGACTGCTTTAAGGAAGAAGGGACCTTAAAAATCATCCAGTTCCATGGGCAGGGACATCTTCCACTATCACAGGTTGCTCAGAGCCCCATCCAACCTGACCTTGGACACTTTCAGGGATGGGGCAGCCACAACTTCTCTGAGCAACCTGTGCCAGGGCCTCAGCACCCTCACAGGGAACAATTTCTTTCAGAAATTTTTGTTTTAACTAAAACACCCTCTCACCCTTACTGTGCAAACAAAGACAAGTCAACAACATGTTAGAAGATCAAAATGTGCTGGTTTACACTTGACTTCTCTTTCTTATGTTAACTGCATGTCTCTGATGTTTGACATGCCCACTTCCTCATGAAAACATCGTAACATCGGATAAGCCCACACTGAAAAATATACAACAGAGAAATCAAAATAGTCAGGTAAATTTCAGTTGAAAACAGCAAGAAAAAAAACCTTCCAAACTTTCCTGGTTAAGACGTTTAGGGTTTGTATTTTTTTTCCTTTTCTACTAATGTATCAAAGTTTTTGAAATAGTTTTATTTCAGCAGTCAGAATGCAATAAAATATTTCATTGAAATTTTAAACCTTAATTTTGTTGGGAATAGAAAGAAACTAATTTCCTACTTTTGGAGGGTCTGGATTTTGCGCTCTCTGATTGTTCTTGCTCCTCTCTTTCCACAGAAAGGTGGTTAACACTCCATTTGTATATTTATTAATATTTCCCAATGGGAAAAACTGAAGCACAATAAACTAATCTGAGAAAGCATATTTTTCCCCACACTTCTGCACATGTGTTATGCTTTCTCTTTTCTGCTGTGCAAAAGGGTGACAAGTACAGAGAATTTCCCACTTTTCAGATGATCAAAGACAGAAGAAGAATTATTTTTATGACATATTGAACGTTTGTATTTGCTATAAATCAAAACAGTATAAAATACTAAGTCAAGATGAATTAGGAAACTTACTTTTCAGTTGAAAGAAATTAGGTTATGTCTTCAAGCTAATATATTAACTGTGAGCATTGATAACTTTCATATGCTACTGTACCAGAAAAGTAAGAAGGCACAATTTCTTCCAGCATGATAATATGTGCAAATATTTATTGGAACACATGCTGAGTAATCTGTTACTTGCCACAGACCTTCCTACAAACAGCAGCTCACCTCTGTGAGTGCTTGTAAATGAGGCAGGATTATAGAACACCAGTAAGGGAGACTGACCAGTAAAATGGTAATTCCTTTTTCCAGTCCCTTTACTGCTCACCTCTGTTGTACAAACCTGGAAAACACAGACTTTGACTTTGATTTGACTTTGTTGAGCTTTGTCTCTGTACTCCCAGAATCTCTGTGTTAGAAAAGGACAGGATGGAAAGGAGATCCTGGTCACCATCCCAAATCCTTCTCTAGTGGGGAAGCACAAAAACTCATTGCAGAGTGCAGAAATCAGAATAAAAGGCTCTCCCAAACCTCATCCCATTGGGTAAGGAGAAGAAACTTCTCTTTGAGAATGGGCTGGCAGCTCCTGTGAAGCCAGGAGTCAACACAGGCCTAACAGGACACACCTGAGCAGGGGCTGGGCTAGACCTTGACTTTGCATGGCAGTGGTTACAAGATCATCTCTCCATGGGCTTATCCCATAGTGGCTTTGGTTAATCTCATGATTTTTACTCTCTGCCAGAAGGGAAGCCAATGAGAACAAGTAATTCCAGGCTGAGTTTAGTGAAGATTAAACAATACTGTCATCTAGTGGACAGAGAATTTATTCACTTTTTTTTTTTTTAAATACTGAGCCCAATTCTTCAATCCAAAACCTGACAAACCACCTTGTTGAACTCAGGGGTGTGTTTCACATCACTGCAAAGTCAGCTGGAGTTTCCAATTCCAAAAGGCCAAAAACTGTTCTGGTGGCAACAATTTTATGAAACAATTGTTTGTTCCAACTTACTGAAAAAGAATATGAAATCTTGTACTAAACATGAAGGTTAATTACTGTGGGGGTTGGGGTTTTTTTTCCTGTGGAGTAGTTACTGTAATTTGTTTTCCACAATTATGCTAAAAGTGTACTATTACCTTGTCCCAGAACCAAAACCAAAAATCTCAAGTTTCTTCTTTGAATCAGAGGTCTGAATGTTAGATGCAAAGAAAAAGCTGATCACCTTGGAGCTCTTGGAACTTTACAAGTACACAAGCTTTTTAAATTTTTCTCATCTCGCTACCATTTAGGAATATTTTTCACTTAAGGGGCAGACATCTACAGACTGAAATGTGAAAAGAAGCAAAATTTGTTTTTAAAATTACGGTGAAAATTTATGGGTGACTTTTCTATTTTTTTCACCAGATTCTACTTTTTGTCACCCCCAAGACATTTCACAAACCTAAGCTTTTGCCTAGAGCACACATTTTATTCTGGAGTAGAATCTACATACATAGATGTGTGTTTATCAGCAACATACAGCAGCAACGTTCAAAATATGTGTTCATATTATTGCTAGAAATTGCTGCATAATGAGTTTGGGAGGAGCTGTTTTTCTAGTAAGATAATTGAAGGAATTTGGGGGTAGAAAACACTTAAACTAATGATTAAATTAGAGAGTTGCAGTGGGACATAACCTTGGATACCAGAAAGCCTCTTTTCAGTGGGGGGGGAAAAAAAAAAAAAAAGGTGTGTTTAGTACAACACCTGCAACTTCAAGACACACTCTGGCATAATCTTAGCAAGTTTCATATTCCACATTCCTTCTCACAGGGAACCTTCAATTTGGTACAACCCACAGGAAGGCAGCTGGAGAGATGGAGACTTGGCATGGAAGAACCAGTATCAGCAGGAAGGGTGGCTGGATCAGAGAATCCCAGAACGGGTTGACCCTAAAGATCACCTTGTTCCATGTCCCTGCCATGGGCAGGCACACCTTTCACTAGACCAGGTTGCTGAGAGCCCCATCCAACCTGGCCCTGAACACTTCCAGGGATGGGGCAGCCACAGTTGCTCTGGGAAACCTGTGCCAGGGCGTCCCCACCCTCACAGGGAACAACTTGTTCCCAATATCCAATCTAAACCTGCTCTCTGTACGTTTGAAGTAATTTCCTCTCATCTTGTCACTCCAGGCCCTTGTCAAGAGTCTCTCTCCATCTTTCCTATAGGTTCCCTTCAGGCACTTCAAGGCCACAACGATGTCACCCCCAAAGCTTTCTCTTTGCCAGGCTGAACAATCCCAATTCCCTCAGCCTTTTTTTGGAGGAGAGGTGCTCCATCCCTCTGATCAGCCTGAATATGGGTGTACTTCTGTCTCCCTGGCTGAGAAAGTTCAGCAAGACTGAGGAGTGGTTTAGGAGCAGAGCTGAAGGAAGACATAAACTTGTCTTCAAAGCAGGCTTTAGAATTCTGATTATTAACCATTTTTACAAGCCAAAGTTCATCTTCAATTAAGATATACTAATACACATTCTTTAAGCCAGCCACAATTGACCGTCAATACTTCACAACCACTTATTCCCAAGCTGCAAGAAGACTGTTGGTAGGAGAGAATGAAGGCAAGAAAGCAAGGAGAATCTGCTTCTTGCTGCTGTATTGAAACCTGCTTACCATCCCTTTTGGACAGAGGCATCCAGATATGCAGCCATGGCTGATGCACTCCAGGTCATAGTTCTGGCAGGTCTTGGTACATTCCACTCCTTCTGCTCTTGGGTTGTCGGCAGGACAGATAATTTTTTCCATGGGGAATCTGCATGTCAAGCTCCTTTTTACTTTAAAAAAAAAAGAGTTTACAAGAAGTGCAACTAGAACTGAAAGTATTGTTGGTAACGTATTTTTCTAAAAGGTGGATCAACACTTTGATTAGAAAACTAATTTAGAATATAGCCTGGAACAACACCACTGTACATGACATGACAAAGAAAACACCCCTACTTCCCCTGGAGTGACCTCAGTTAGGCTGTCATGAAAGCAGGTTTTTAGTACTGAAGCAAAAAAGCTGCACTAAACATAAAAGTGCAATTCCAGACTGCAGTTTGCAGGGGCTATGCAAACACCTCTAGGCACTGTACAAAGTCAGCAGAAAATTGATATTCTGGGAAGCAACAGCATCGTATATTATTGTATTTAGACCCATTTCCCACACAGAATATAGCTACACTGGTGACTGTAAATAACAGTGCCCTGAGCTTCAATACAAACGCTTTGAGACTTCAGGATATGACAGAAGATCAGAATGTCCCAAGAAACTCCAGGATATTATTTCAAGTGGTACTAGCCATTTGACTCTCTGATGTTCTGTAAGTCTTTACATCCTATTATCAGGAAAAGTATGTCTTAGGGGCATTAAGGGAAGAGTTTGGTGAGATATTCACCTGGAAGCTTCACCTGAAACACAGGTGACCCAACCAGTGACACTGTCACTGGTGTCCTAGCAAACAACATTAAGCAGGTCACTGTACCTAGAGGCACTGACAGTGTTTTTCTGTAGAAGGTGGTTTATCCTGAGAAGGTGCCAAGAACAAACTATAACCTTTTGTCTCTAAGGCACTGGCAAATATGAACCATAAATTTCCTCCAGACCCCATGTACAGGTGCACTTGTCAGTGCATCATGAAAGACACCATGTTTGGCTCTACTGGTGTTCCCATAGGGATCGTAGGTTTTCCTGAGCTGGAAGGCACTCACAGGGATCATCAAGTCGAACTCCTGGATATTCCCAGGCCTCCCAAAAGCCCCACGAGCCCTGTCCTCTCTGAGATGCATCCAGTCTCAAACCCCCTATCCCATGACAATCCCATAAGCTCCAGCCATGTATCAGTGGGAAAGGCCAAAAGATCCCAGAGTTGGCCTTTCTCCAATGCTGCAAACCCCAGTTAGATGCTAGAAGTGTTGCCTCTCACAGCCTTCAGTCAAATGTTTGATAAACCTGTCCACTGATGGGAAACATGGCAGCTGTCAGTCTCCAGGAGGTTCCATGGAGATTCCTGCTGGCTGGAAGGCACACTGGAAACTTGGCAGCAGTGTAACCTTCAGGCCACTAAAACCCTCATTTGCACCAGAAAAGAGAGTTTGCATCCCACTAGTGAGAAGCAGAAGGTATAAAACTGATAAGTTACTAATGTCTTGTGTTCCTCAAACAGCAGCTGGGGACCTCAGATCACTGCCAAGGCATCCTTTAACCTTTTCAGCTCAAGAGAGACTGCAGTGGCTAATTATAATTATAACTTTGAGAGGTGAGATTCAGTGAGCCCTGCACACTCCCACACATCCCTTTTGTTTCCATCCTGTAAAAAAGTTTTTAAAAAATCTCACAATATCACAGCTGTTGCAACCTCTGGGATTTCTTCTCCAATCTACACAACCAAGAGACAGAAGAGAAAAAAATTCAAAATAAAATATTGATTTTTTTAAGGCATACTAACTTCTGGGAGATGGCCTCTCATCAGCAAAAACATCAGCCAGGAAGGCACCGGGAGCTCTGTTTGTACTGCAGTGCATGAATCCATTCTCACAATAGCTAAGAAAAACAAACAGAGCTTATATTTAATGAAATGGCATTTAGCTTTCACTCATGCTGATTTTCAGTCAACAGGGAACTTGTCAGAATACAAAACTACACCTCAGTGGGGCTGAGCTGTTGCTCTCTATCCACGGTGTCTACCAACATTAAAGGCAAACTTTCCTTAAGGGAGTTGATGGGATACAGTGGCATGGCAACCCAGCTGCCTGCTGGCCCTGTCCTGCTGGATCCAGTGCAGCTGCACAGGGATAAAGCTAGGCAAGACAATAGTCAGGTTTGCTGTGGAAGGAGGTAAGGGACCACCTAGATCCTGAAACTTGGGATTTTTGTGGTGGAGAGGAAAAGAAGAACACACTGTTCCCAAAACCAGGCCTGCCCAGCAATTGCATTCCCATTCCAATGTAGTGCTGCTCAATTTAACAATTAGAAATGTTTTTTAATACTTGTATCTTTGACAAGAGGTAATTAGGTTTTAAAAGTTAAAAAGTGCAGCACAGTACATTAAAGTGACATTTTAAAAGCCCACAAAGTATTGTCAGTAATTAAGCTCCATTTCAAACTGGCAGGAGCTGTTCATAGAACAGGGCTTAATACTGAGTAATTCTAAGTAAAGTGGGATTTGAAATTAAGTGGAGAGAGATACAACAGCAAAACTCACCATTTGGCTTGTTGGAGGCAAAATCTCGTTTTTGCAAAATCCGCTAGTTTCAGGGTATGCACAGGAACTGACCCATTTAACAACTCAAGCCATCCAAAAATCGGAGTGACGGTGTGTAGGGCAGGGTTAGGAACAGTGCACTTACCACATGGAGTAGTGATCCGAGAAGACATCCTCTGGCTGGAAGATCTCCCCATCATAGTAACAGGAGCACTGGGACTTGGGCACACACTGCTCGTGCTCATCCAGGTAGTGTCCGGGGGGACAGTAGCACCCCTCCAGGCAGAGCTGCTCACAGTCCTCCTCCGGGTAGGACAGGGATCGGCACGTCTGGTTGCACGGCGTCCCACACTGCTGGTACACCTGGCCTTCAGGACAGGCCATTGCTGGTGAAACACATGAGGGAGAAGAGCATTTGATCCACATCCAGCTAAAGGAAGAGCTGCTTAAAACAGACTGGGAGGCTTGGGATTAAAAGATATTTGCTCAATACTTGTCAATGGAGTGTTACACTATCCTTCCTTAAGTGCAGCATCCGTGTAGCCTAAGGCACTGCTTACATATACACACAAACAAAACCTTACTAAAGGAAGTTCCCAATAAACGTCAGAATTAGACTACACTGCACTGTGTTGGAAATCCAGCCACAAAATTTCACCCAGAACATGAAACACAACTCATGTCCAACCTCTGTTATATATCTGGATCACAGTCAAGATAACCTAATTGAAGCTCTCCAGTATTTGAAGGGAACCTACAAAAAGATGGAGAGACTATTTACAAGGGCCTGGAGTGACAAGACCTAGGGGAATGGGTTCACACTGACAGAGAGGAGGTTTAGGTTGGATGTTAAGAAGGAATTCTTCCCTGTGAGGGTGCTGAGGCCCTGGCACAGGTTGTCCAGAGAAGCTGTGCCTGCCCATCCCTGGAAGTGTCCCAGGACAGGCTAAATGGGCTTGGAACGACTTGGTCCAGTGGAAGCTGTGCCTGCCCATGGCAGGGGGTTGGAAAGACAAGGTCTGTAAGGTCTCTTCCAGCCCAAATCATTCCATGATTCCATGCGTTAGGAGCGTTAAAAGTGTCACGTACACATTCACACCTCTCTTCCTTTGCAATGTCTTTAGGGTCTATTTGTTCAAAATAAGAAAAAAAGTAGTAGAAAAATACTTTTCTGTTTTGGTAAACAGGAGTGCTGCAATACTTTACAGCCTCGCATCCCAGAAGCATGCTGAGATGTCTATGAAAACAGATGCAAATAATGAAGTAATTTAGCAATCATGGAGCCAAAGCTTGATACTAATGGGTTTTGATGATGAATTCTTTTATATGGAGACTAATAGACTAATTACAGCCTTTGGAGCCATTTTGGCTTCTTTGTTTATAAAATCTCCACTTCTGCAGGGCCGATTTTGAGGCATTCACCTCTGCACACATCAGCATCAGCACTAGGTGGCAGCTATGACAACACATTACAGAAGACAAGAAAACGAGCTTGTTTCATCAAGAGTTTGAATTTACAGGCCTCCTGATAATCAGGATTTACACTGTCGTTTGTAGCAACCTTCCACAGTAAACAGTAGTAAGGTGATGAGGAAGGATGTTCAGGGAAGCAGCTGCAAAGTGAAAGTTGGCACATTTGTACCTTGCCGAAGCCAAGATCAAAGGGTTACAATGAAAGCCCTTCCTCTTGTCATTCCTGCAGAATGGTGTGATAATCCATACTCTCTTCTAGCACACATCCCTGGGAACTCTGGCAGCCATGGAATAACAGGATGGGCCTGCAGCCTCAGCCAGGTGTTTGCTGCACTAGCAAAGCAAGGCCTACATGCTGACCAGTGGCTCGTGGTCACCTTCACAAAACTCTTCTGAAATGAAGAATTACTCCTGCCTACTGAAGAGAGACACGGTCGCACCAGCTTCTCTTGAGGCTCCTGCAGCCCCATACATGGGATTGTAACACCCGAAACTGAAAATCTGGCCCAGAAGCATCTAAGGTGACTCGAACCCTTCTTAAGAGCAAAAATCTCCCAAGTCTGGGACTTGTGCACAAACTGCTTAATATACCTGTCACAACACAGCCCAAGAAATGTGTGCTTATCAATATAGCAAATGCTTCCTAACTCTGGACTGAGCAGAAGAGAGACTCATTCACTGTTACAGGAGCCTTTGGCAGCCATTTACAAAAATGTGCTTCCAATTTACATAAACCTGATCTTTGCAGTAAATCAAACCCTGAACAGGCACAGCCCAGGGCTGAGGACCATTTTAAAAATAACTTTCATCACTAAAGGCATATCCCATCAGGACAACCATGAGGCCTCAGCCAAAAGTATTATTTGCTACACATGAACCTCTGGAAACATGGAACTGATTTGGCAGATATCAGATGGGTACATCAGTTTATGATTTTCAAGTTTCAAAAAAGGGTGAGATAACTGAGCCCAACATCCTGCCCTACTTTCTAGTCAGTGGTAACACTCCCTGTCGACAGGGACAACTTTGCAGTAGATTCCTTTCTTAGGTAAAGCTTTGTAATTCATGTGTGGGAATGGCTTCAAACTGAAAGACAGCAAGTTTAGATTGGATATTAGGAAGAAACTTGTCCTTGTGAGGGTGCTGAGACTCCGGCAGAGGTTGTCCAGAGAAGCTGCGGCTGCCCCATCCCTGGAAGTGTTCAAGGACAGGCTGAAAGTGACTCGGAAAAACCTGGTCTAGTGGAAGGTGTCCATTGAAACAAGATTATATTTAAGGTCCCTTTCAACCCAAACTATTCTAAGATTTTCCTTGCTCATGTATCTCCTGAAATTTTCAGAACATCTCCTGTTTTTCCAGTTATGCTTCCTAATGCCATGCTTACACTCCACATCCCAATACATTGCTCTATCTCCTCCCAGCAACATCTGCTTTTAACAGGAAAAAGGCAAGACAACTGACCTGGGAGAGGCCTGTTTGTACACTGTGTAATACACTGACACTAAAAAAACCCATCCCATTATTGACAGGAAAATGAGAGGAAAAGGCAAGGTGCATCTAGTCCCTGTGGATGGCTCCTATAAAACCAAAATAGCTCAATGCTGTGCTCTGAAGCACAGCCTGTCCCAGGAATAAGAGGAGAAACAAGTGGGAAAGCACTGGAAAAAATGTGTTTGCATCGAACAGCTCATGCAGCTTTTGTGGGCGGGTTTTGAAAGCAGAGTCAGAGACAAACCATGACCGATTCCTCCAGTAACACAAGGTGAGAATGTTGCCACCTCTGGGTGAAGGTACACCCTGCCAGGACTAGATTTAACACAGCTTCTCCACCATGCTGAGGCCCACCATGTACTGTAGCCATCCTCAAATCTGCTCAGAGCCTGTCCTTAATTCCCTACTCCAGCACTCTTGGATTTATCCTATACAAATCCTCTTACAGAAGGCATGCAAAGCCACAAACTGCCCCAGCACTACCACATTAAGGAAAATAATGGGCTTAGCAACATGTCCTAAAATCTGAAGGAAGATCTAGGGACCTGTTGACTGATTTCCCTGTGCCACAGAACAATATACACACGAGACAGGTAAACATAGAAATATTTGGGTTGGAAAAGACCATAAGATAACTGAATACAACCATTAACCTCACACTGCCAAGTCCACCACTAAAGCATGCCCCTAAGAGCCACGTCCACTGGCTTTTAAACACTTCAACATATGGTGACTCAACAACTTCTCTGGGCAGTCTGTGCCAGTGCTTGATAACAATTTCCATGAAGAATGTTTACATAAAACCTAATCTTAACCTCCCTGGTGAAACCTGAGGCCATTTCCTCTCCCCTTGTCCCTTGTTCCCTGGGAGCAGACCCTGACCCCCACATGGCTGCACCCTCCTGTCAGAGCTGTAGAGAGTGAGAAGGTACCCCTGAAACCTCCTTTTCTCCAGGCTTAAACCCCCCCCTTAGCTCCTCCTCATCAGATTTGTGCTCCAGAACATTCCCCAGCTCTGTGCCCTTCTCTGGGCATGCTCCAGCCACTCAATGTCTTTCTTGTAGTGACAGTCCCAGAACTGCCCCAGGATGTGAGGTGTGGCCCCAGCAGTGCCCAGCACAGGGGACACTCACTGCCCTGGCCCTGCTGCCACACCAGGGCTGGCACAGCCCAGGTGCCACTGGCCTCTTGCCCACCTGGGCTCCTGTCCAGCCGCTGTCCCCAGCACCCCCAGGGCCTTTCCCAGCTTTGCAGCCCCTCTGGCCCAGCCTGGAGCTGCAGGGGGTTGGTGTGACCAAGGCAGGAGCCAGGACCTGGCCTTGTTGACCCTGAGACCCCTGGCCTGGGCCCATGGATCCAGCCTGTCCAGATCCCTCTGCAGAGCCTTCCTGCCCTCCAGCAGATCCACACTCCCACCCAGCTGGGTGTCATCTGAGAAATGACTGAGGGTGCATTCGATCCCCTCACTCAGATTTTTGATTAAAATATTAAACAAAACTGGCCCAACTACTGAGCCCTGGGAAACACCACTGGTGGCCAGCCACCAGCTGGGTTTAAATCCACCACCACTCTCTTGGTTCAGCCATTCAGCCTGGGTTTTACCCAATTTTTTACATTTTTTCTACATTTTTTGAGAGACATAGTCCTTCACAATGTGACCTGTCTGCTCCTCCCTTGCAGCATGAAGGAAGGGATTGGTTCCAGTGGTTATTCATGGTGGGCTACAGGGGTACA
The DNA here is from genome assembly GCA_013400495.1 of Nicator chloris. Lineage (NCBI taxonomy): Eukaryota > Metazoa > Chordata > Aves > Passeriformes > Pycnonotidae > Nicator > Nicator chloris. The sequence continues at coordinate 226,039 of WAAE01014310.1, read as the reverse complement.
AGTCAGGTCTTAAATAATCAAACTGCAACTAAAATAATGTCAAAGAAAGGGGAGCTGAATGCACTTGATAGCTTGACACACAGCAGAAATGCTGCGCTACACTAATGACTTTGCTCCCTGACACTTATCCACTCCAAATCAAGCAAACTGGCTTTGCCAAGTCATTTCCCAAGAAATCGAATCTCTGGGGATGAAGGTAGGGGTGGAGCACACATTCAGTGCACTGGACCATCAGCACAAATTACACAACCTGCACATTCACATCTCAAGCCCATTAAGAAAGAGGGATTGCTCTCCTTCATGTGACAGGAGATGTCTAGGGCACCAGGATTATTTAATGGGGGCTGATGGATCTGCAATCAGGGAAATCGTCACTTTGTGAGAGCACAAAGCTCTCTGTAATGCACAGAAAGGAAGAAGCAGCTCTGCACTATTAAAGATTAATTGTGAAAATTGACTTGTTCAATTACAGAAAGAGCAATGGGGCATTATCGCTGCTCTTTCTTTCAGCCTCCAGACCTGCAGAGTTCTGAAAGGAATTTTATTACATTACTGTTCCACTATCTGAACCTTTACATAAACTGGGTAAAATATTATAAAGCCGTGCAGCAGTGTAATATAAATTGGGTTTGTTCTCACTCACAGCAAACGCTTTCCAGCCTGCCGAAGTTGTGGTTACTGACCTTGCAGACCCTACCAGGTCAAAGGCCAGAGACCTCTCTCTTTTCCACTTTCTATACACTCAGTTTATACGTGTTTTTTCCACTCTCTGCTTGGGAAGAACTAGCAGAACAAATCTGGAGAGCTGCCAAGCACACATGCTTTCCCCCAAATTTTTCAATTGTCTTCTTTCCTTAATAACAAAGTTGCTCAGGAAAATGGAAAAACATTCACTTCACAAATATTTATGGGGAAAGTATGCCTGTGCTCAATCAAAATTACATGGCAATGGATTTTTTCCTATCACATTGACCTAACAGAGAAATAAAAGAAATGAAAGGTGTTGGATTCTTCTGCTCCAGCCTCTTGGCAGTTTGGCTATTAGTCTTGCCCTGGATAAGAGAGAGATGTCGGAGAGGCTGTGGTACCTCTGTTTTTGGAGATATTCAAATTTGTCTGGACAAAACCTCAGGCAATCTACAGTAATTTAGCCCTGCTGTGAGCAGGGATGGCCCCACAAGACTGCCAAAATTCTCTTCTGATACAAGTTTGTCTTGCCCTTTTGTGCTTCCTCCATAGCCCGACATTCAGCTAAAGTCAGGTGTCACTGATGAGGTCAGGACCCGGGAAGCTTGGGCCTCAAAAAAAGGCAGTTCACGGATTACTATCAATCATTTGGGAGAATCCTACCCTGGGACATTCAGAAAGTTTCCGGGTGAGTAGCTGAAAATGGAAATCCAGGTAAAAGTTCTGTGGAGCTGTGTCAGATCACCACTGCTCTCCCCCTGTGCTGAGCAGTCCCTGGAAACACCTTTTGCATCCTTACCAGTGTGGAGGAAAGATTTACTCTCATCATTTGCCATAAGGAAAATCTGGCATCTCATTCTAGATCTTTCATCTAATGTTGCCAGAAAAATTCCTTCAGGATGAGGAACATAAGTGGGCTTGAGCAGCAGTGCACTTACGGCAGAAGTCGGGTTGTCTCCACTGGACCAGGATGCTCTTCCTGGCACAGGCTGCTGCATAATTAGCAATGGCAGAGCACAGGCAATCCTTGCCACTGGAGCAGGAGCAAACATCAAAGCGGCAGTTCTTCATGTAGGGAGTGGGACTGACTTCATGGTGACAAGGTTCAAAGGCAGGAGACATCAGAACTGAGCAGGAATCCTCAGCATATTTGGCTAAAAAGGGAAAAATGATACACTCACACTGAATCCATCAATCCAAGTGGCTTTCAGGGAAAGCTAGAGGAGCCCCAGTATGCATTTTCTCTTCCTTTTAAAAAAGAAAAAAAAAAAAAAAAAGCCCACAAGAATAAAACAGGATCAGGCAGGCACCTGATCCTGATAGCACCATAGCTCATATGTCATGAGCTCTACTGGAAGAATAATGTTTCACTAGTAAAACAAATCAGGGAAAAACAATGCTTTTATATTCTGTTAGCACTATTTCTGGTGCTGTAATTCCTTTCACAGGGCTTTTGCCTTCTGCTGCCTTTTTATATTTGTAAAATTAAACTAATTTTTGTTTTCAATTTGCACAAAATATTATATTTTCCTTAGGAAGCCTGTATTAATACAAGTCTCTGTGTAGGTTATTTTTGTTGTTGTTGTTTATTGGGTGTTTAAAAACATATATTACATCCACCCTGGTGGCAATGTAAGCAACATTAGCTTCTTCTCTTTTTCTTAATTTTCCTCTTTTTTATGTAAAGGAAAGATCACCATTACACATTAATTTTGGATAGAGTTCAGTACCTAAATGAGGATTGAGATTGCAGGGGTCACTGTCTTGTTTTAACAAGTCCTGGCAATCTGCATTGAGCTTCCAGGAGTTTCCAAAGTCTTCCAGAAGGGATTCCACCATGCCAGAAGGTGTAAGAAAATCATCCCCTTGGTTCCCATCATAATTTCCACACAGCCCACACATCCTTTCAGAGTAGACTGGAGACACCTAAGGAACACAATATTAGTCTGGTCATCTTCCAGAACAGGTTACCACTGTAGAGCAAGAATTTTTTTTTTAAGGAATGAACCATACACAATTTAATAGTCAAGAAAATTCTCAAATACACATCAAAATACTACAGACACAATGCCATTGTACTGTATTTTAAAGTTCTAACAAAAATGGTACTATTAGTAGCAGCAGGACAATTTTTGCACAGTACAGTGAATTTCAGAGGGTGACTAAGAGAAAAATAGCTTATTTTTATGCTTTGATCAGCAGTCCAGTTTAGTCTTTCCCTATTCTCCCCCTTCATTCATATAAATAAGCAGGGCAAAATGGCAATTTGGGGAAAGAGACTGCACCTGGGAGCATTTCACATTTTAAAGGAAAATTGGATGATGAAGGAAATTTAAACAGGCTGTTTTATCACAAAATTGAAGCAATATTGGAGATGTTCCCCTCAACACTGAGGACCCTGGATAAAATAAGGAATAAACTAATACCACTAAAGCTACCCCACACTAGAGATTCCTCCTGCCCAGTGGAACTTCAGGCACACTAAAAGCAGAATTTCCAACAATCCACAGAGCAGGTGCACTTTTCACCCTGTTTTATTCCTGCTGCAAATCAAGGGGCAGCTGAAAGGTGACCCTAAACCTAGAGGTAAACAAGGAGAAATCTCCTAGGCAACACCTGCAACACAAAGGCACCAATACCTTTCATTTTAGTAGGAACTGTCAGTTTTTGTTAGGAGTAAAGCTCTGGTACATTACAAACGCTATCAACTACTCAGGAGCTTTGATGCTACCTTAGCTCTCTGTATCCATGTAGTAGAGTGCTGGTTCAGGCAGGCTTGCAGGAGTAACCAGTGAAACAAACAAAACAAAACAAAAGATAGAAAAATCCACATTTTTAAAGAAAACTGTTTTCTGTATAAATAAAAATAAAAACCATCATCCAAAAATATAACCTGATACTACCCAGCATTCAAACACAGGGGTCAGAGAATAAATATGGGGCATCAAAAAGAACAATTAGAGGATAAATAGTCTTTCTCCTCAGAGTACTACTACTCTTTCACGTAGTCTGCAGACAGAACAATGACTCAGACAAGCCCAAATTGTGGAGTATTTTGGAGTGGAAGCTCAAATCACAAATATCAGGCAGTCACAGAAAGGGGAGCCTTCTTGAGGAACACAGAGAAGGAATTTTTGCCAGAACAAGGTAATGGAAGTGTATCACTTCCTCCGATTGTCAGCAATACTTGGCAACAAGGTCAGTCTACAAATCCAGCATAAAATAACTCCCCAAAAGCCATTAAAGAGATGCTTTAGATGCCCAGCAAGGGAAGAAGCACATAACTGGAGAAACTTCCACTGCTTTTATGGGTAGAGCACCTGGAGCAGAAAATTAGGTTTGTTTTCAGTGGGACAAAAATTTTGCCAGGCTATATGGGTCTCTGATCAGGGAGAAAAATAGTTTGAATACTGAGAAAGCCAAAACTCCTGATACGTGCCAAGAGACTGAAGTGGATTATTTTAAGATCTAAAAGAACTTTTAGGACCCTCAGAGCACAGAGACACAGGTTAAATCAAAACAACAACTACAAACCATAGATGCTTTCTAAAATTATTCCAGACCTTTCTTGTCTGTTTTCTTTTCAACTCTTGAACTCAATTCTGAACTGGGTTTCATAAACCTTTGTGCTGTGCCAGACATGACATTTAAGCCAGATTTGGGGGCAGGCATGGAGAATGCAAAAGCAATGCCATGGTTCAAGGAGGGCAATGTTTAACACTCAGCAGAGAATCCCAGGGAAACTGGTTTTCTTGGCAAAACTCCTCTCTGTGAGCAGATCCCTACTACAAGGGGGGTTCAAAGGCAGCAGAGCTGTGGTTACAGCTTCCCTACAGATCATTTCTGTTAAACCTGGCTCGGGTATTTCTACACTCTGCTGTCTCTGCAGCACCAACAAAACCTAATTGTTAATCAAAACTGACTTCAAACATTCCTCACAGTAGAAGGAGCATGCAACATCTTCTATGAGCTGATTTCTATTTCCTGGAAATAATGAGTAACTATGTCCCTGGGGGCCTTTTCTTCCCTTATTTTAAGTCATTCACATCCGTTGTTTTAGACAGGGCAGTGAAAGCAAATAAAAACAAAACTCCAGTTTGGAGGGTATCTGCTGAAAAAAACACAAAACTGTTTGTGGTTAATAATAGCTGTCATTTCACACACACACACACAAAAATTTAAAAAGCTACCAGGCTGCTGTAAGATGAAGTGTTTGTTTCTGGAACACAAAAGGACCTGTATATCACTCTGGGGGTAGCAAGAGAGAAAGGAATTTCTAACATGCAACACAAAGCAATTTCTGACTTCAGACAAGAAAATCTTTGTACATATTTGGGTGGAACAAGAGACGGGGCAAACAGGCAGAAATAAAACAGACAGAAAAAGTACCTTCACTAGGAGTTCTCCATGACCATCCCAGTCAATCTGCAGATCTTCCCTGTAGGCGAGCCGAACTGAACTCCTCACCATGCGCTGGACACGGAGGGCACCTGAAGGCAACCACAGGGTGTCAGTGAGCTTTTACAAGGTGTAGTGACAGGACAAGGGGCAATGGCTTCACACTGACAGAGAGTGGGTTTAGGTTGGATATTGGAAAGAAATTTTTCCCTGTGAGTTTGGTGAGGCCCTGGCACAGGTTGCCCAGAAAAGCTGTGGCTGCCCCGTCCGGGAAGTGCCCAAGGCCAGGCTGAATGGGGCTCAGAGCAACCTGGGATAGTGGAAGGTGTCCCTGCCCAAGGCAGGGGGGTTGGAATCATACATGTTTAAGGTCCAAACCAAATCATTCTGTGATTCCATGATTTCAAGCTTCTGATTGAAAAATAATAATTTCAAAAAGAATAGACCAACAGTGACTTTCACAGATCTCACAAGTGCAGATCAGCTTATTCTCCTGATTTTAGAGGAGCCAAGTCAAGATGTGTCTGCTGCATGGAGAGAAGCTAAAATGACAGAGCTTCTAGAAGAGACTGCAAGTGAAATTTTGGCATTGAAAACACTCTTTGATTGAGCTGGGCTAAGGCATGTCTAAAACCACTACTAAACAGGAGCCTTTCAGTGGCTGGCCAGGGTCAGCCTGTGTGAACACACCTTGCAGCAAAGGGATCTGTACATCCTGTCCATTCAGTGAAACTCCTCCTCCGTGTTTCATTTTAATGACGCTGTTGTCCATATCCCGGATCCGGACAGAAGCAGAGCGAGTGCACACGGCATCAGGATCATCTGCACACTGCAGAGAAAGGAAAATCGGCCTCGAACATCAAGTTTGCACTTTCTTGGTGACTTAATCCCAGAAGGCATTTTGGCATCTAATTTGGGAGGTGTTGAGTGTCACACTGGTTTTAGAGATCTGGTTTCTGCATCCCACAAACAGCAGGCTGGCAGCCTCCATTATCCCACTAATCACACACCAGAGCTAAGCTCCCCATCTCAGAACTTGGAAAGGGATCTGTGGGTGTTCCACCAGACCTCTGGGAGTGACCCACAGCAATGATCAGCCCCATAGCTACAGCAGGGGCAGGAAGGCCACCTGACCCACACAGCCTGGGAAACATCCACACAATTCACATTACCCAAGACTCCTGGGGTGTTTATTTTCCTGGCTGTGGGATACCAGATGAGGAACAGGGATTGCAGGGGCCCCATGACTCCTCCCTGGTTTCGAAAGGGAAGTTTCAGTGGAAACCGGTCCTGCAGGTTCCCAAGCACTGCTGACCTGAGAGCTGCACTATCAGAGCTCTCTAATGCAGGAGACAGACGCAGATGGTTTGGAGAACTGTCACAGCCCATTTCTCCAAAGCCTGCAACTTCCCTGGTGCTGCAGAACAGGCTGATACTCCCCTTCCCTCCTGTCGGTCTCCTGTCTCCATTGCACCTCTCCCTTCTTTCAGTTCCTCTATACCCATCCCTTTCTTCCCCTCTGCTTTCTTCAAGGTCCTTTTCAGTCTTCAGATGTGGAGACTTTGTTCAACTTTTCCCAAGCACAACTGGCCAGTTCATTTAATGACTGTGCTAACCTCCCTGTGACATCCCCCTTCAGTCTCCAGACCTCCCTGCACTGGCCTGGCTCCCTTTCCAGCCTCTCTGCAGCTGCCTCTCACACTTTCATTGGGGAAGGCAGTAAAGAAAATCAGGAGCTGCTGTCTGAGTACAAAAAATCACCAGCCAATCTAACTAAATGGGAGGGGACGCAAGGCACTGCCCTGCCAGTGCACTCTCCTTGCTGTCCAAGGAAATGTCCTTTCCCCACAAGCATTAGGGAGGCACCAGCAGCCAGGGTGCTTCAAAAGGGGTGCACCCTTGCCTCTGTCTGCTTGTTCAGCGGGCAAAGAGTCGGTGAGAGTCCTTTCTCCAAACCTCATCACGAGTCTCCATCCCCAGGCAGGCTCCTGGGAATGGTGGTGAGGAGAAGCAAAACACTTATTAACTAAGGAGAAAGACTGCATCTGTTATTTAAACTAATTATCTCATAGGGAAATTACTTCTGTTGGCCTGTGCATCTGCAATTCATGTTATAGTCCCACAGCCCTGCCCCCTCTCTCAAGAGCGTTTGCAGAGGCACCAGCCAAGGCTGCTGTTACCTGAACCGTCTCAATGATCACAGAGAAGGAATTTTCCACACAATCCTTGGCAAATAAGTACTGGCAAATCCCACTGAAGGTGAAATACTTGTTGTCAAAGCTTTTGAAATGGGACTGGCCAGTGACAGAGCATTCCCCTGGAAAAAGCAAAAAGCCATTAATTATCCCAGTGACAGTTGTGAGCAAAATCCTGCTCAGCCCCCACAAGCTTCTGAGGGGGAAGACCTGGTGGAACAGGTTGTACAAGGCCCAAGGTCCCCACAGACCAGAAAGCACCAGGAAGATCCTTATCTCACTCTTTATTTCCATAAGGCACTACCAGTAGTAACAGAAGAACCAACAACAGCTGGGAAACACAAAGTAAGTTGCAGTCAAGAGCTGAGATTTGTGCCTATGGAAAAGCCTATATTCTTTTGTTGGGATGCCTTAAATACTAATAAGTTATTTTAACATAAAATACCTTATGAGAATGAAGAGCTGGAAGATAATGTCTGTGGGAATCCTTCCAAGGGTAGAATTTATATTGGACTTTACATTTCAACTAACAGAAAGTTAAATATAATTCTATAGTTACAATAGCTACATCTAAAGTCCTCACTGAAAAATGTGAAAACCTGGCTTGACCACCTTTCTACTAGAAAAAGGAGCTATTTAAACATATCAACATTTGAAGGTGTTTTGGTAAGCTGTGCATTTTCATTTGCAGGAAGGCAGTATCCAGATACCACAGCTGGGATTTAGTACTCCGTCATGCAAACACACAGAAAGGCTCCAACTTCACAGAGCTTGCAGAGAAAATCTTCCATATGAGAAGACCATCACACTTAGAGATGATCCCGTGGCAAACAAGGTGGGCAGCCACTTCCTCATCCAGAACAAAATTCAGGCGCTGGGCCTACACTGGCCATCAGCAGCCAAAGGTTGGAGAAAAGTTAAATGTTACAAGCTGGCAGGTGAGCTCCATGAGTTATTCTCTCTTCACTGCCTTTGAGTCCCACAGAAGATCTGTCTAATGAACATCATGTGGAAATTTCCCTCTACAGCATATTATTCAGTGTTTACTATCTTAAATCAGCTGGTGCTAAAGCACAGATCCTGAGAATCCTGAGCACCTCCTGGATGCTTGTCATCCCTTGGAGTTTGATTTCCAGGGCAACAAGGAATCAAGAGGACAGTTTTGTAGCACAGAGAACTGGGGACTACTATCTAATACAAGTCCCAACCTTTGGCATTGCTCCTGAAAGGGAAAATTCTTTTCTGTGGCCAAGTCTTTTCTTATGGGTCCCTCTGTCTATTCCATTTGATGTAATGCATCCCATGAAATTTCCCGAAACCTTCTGCCTTCATAATTATCTCTGTTATGATATCAGCTTGAAAGCCTCTTGGTAGTTCCAGCCAGCTCCAGCTGTGGATTCACCTTATCACCAAACTTACAGCTGGGCAATTCACTCCCACAATATGAAAACAATCTTTCCTGGCAAAGAAGATGGTCAAAAAAAAAACAGAACTGCCTAGAGTTTATACGAGTAACTACATAAAATTTCAGGACACATGATTTTAGAAATATTTGTGGTAACTAACCAACAATGAAAATATGCTGCAATATTACTTCAAGTAGAGACAAACAGTACAGGTAACAGTATAAGTTTGGCTACTCTGGAAGGCTTTGCTGCCCTCCCATACTGTCTCAGCACAGTTTATAGAGTTTTTAGCAGGCACAGGTAAAACAGCTACAGGTATATAACATTTAGTCTTGAACAAGCCTAGCAGAAAACTGATTTAGATATATTGGCAGAAGGTACAAAAATAATCTCCCTTTCTTTTCCACTTCTCCTCATTTGGAACACCTTCCCAATTCAGAAAAAGGCTGCAATGCTATATTGCCTGTTGCACAGAGCTGGATATCAACAACTGTTTGCAAGCCTCAATACCAGATTTATCTTCACTACTATAATCACTATGACAAAAACGTGGCTGGAGTTAAGGATAAAAATTTGGCCCATGGATTATTCATCACAGCCCAGAGAGCAAGGACATTAAAAGCTAAAACCTAAGGAAAAACTGCAGTTAGAAAGGCACCTATTTCTTGTTTGTAATCATGCTGCTGCCCATTAGCTAAAAGATGCAATAAATCAGCCTGGGCTGTGTCCCTGAGGCTGTGTTTTAGACAGTGAGATTCTCTGCACTTGGAGAGATCCTTAATGAACAAGCACAGCAGACAGCTCACTGAAAATGTCATCTCTGTTTTGAATATTTGCATTCACCACCCCCCATCCTCTTCTTTAAGTGCTGGTACTTTGGGGGAAGTGTTCTTTTGGTCTAAAGCAGGAGAAAACGGAGCATTGATGGGTCAGGCAAGTTTCATGTTACTAGAAAAAGATGGACTTTTTGACACAACTCCTTAAGACTGTAGCAATTGCCCTAATTTGTGAGGGTTGCAGTCGCATCTCTACAAAAACCACCAAAGCCCCCAAATCTGCTCTTTTCCTGTCCAGCCATAACCCCAGTGTGCAGAGCTGCCTCTCCAGTCTGCCAGCACTCATGGAAGGCAGGGCAGCCACTTTTTCCCCAGGGCTGTAGCTCCTTCAGCCACAACATGACCATGAGGGAATTGTCATGGTCAATAAGGTACAATAAGGAATTGTAGGTGGTCAAAGAAAGTCAGGAGTGTTCCTCTACCTGGAAGCCAGTCCTCTGAACATGCACTCTTATAATTGGCAAACTAAGTAATCAAAGCAGGAATTGGCCTTCCTACACAACAGGATTTTTCATTGCTACATGTAAAGCACACCGGGCAATGTCTGACTTATCTCAGGAGAATTTAAAAGTAAGATCCCAACTGGATTGTACTGGAGCAAGCAAGGAAGAACAAAGATTTGCTTTTTTGGGTGAAAAAAAAAATGTAAGTGAGGCATGAGTGTGAGTGATGTAGGCAAGGCTTGCTTGTCAAAACCTGAAAAGAGTAAAGCTAACATACCTGGGCATTCCCCATTGCTACAGATCCATGTGCCACGTCGACAAATGCTAGGACAGAGATAGTAGCAAGTTAGGCAAGAGTACATGAATATCCATCTTCTGTTGCACATTTTTCCCAAAATACTGAAAATGGTCCCCTGTCCCAGGGAAGTAAGATCAGTCCCCAACATCCCTTCCATCTCCCATAAGCTCATTTCTTAATGTATTCATCCCTTCTTCCCATCATTTGACAGCAATTGCTGGTAATATGAACGAGTATGGTTGCAGAACTCAAGGACTTCTGGTTTTCCCTGCCAAAGCTCTGTGTTTAATGGAGTTTTCAGCTACATTCCACTGATGTGGAATGAGTTCAATACAGTCCTCAAGGTATATCTATCAATACAACAGAATCACAGGGAAAAAAAGTTTAAGGGACTTCTAGAAAAATCATTTCCTACAATCCCCAATTCAGAGAAAGCAATGAGAAAGCTGGATTAGGAGGGTGAGGACCTTGCCCATTTGAGTGTAGAAATATCCAAGTTGAGGTCCCACAGCCTCTTTGAGCAGCTCTGCTAATACAGAACTGGGGAGGGGAGAAGAATTTTTCTTTGTGTCAAAACAGAATTTCCTTTGCAGCTTGTGTCCATTGCTTCATAATCTTTTGCTGTTTGCCTCTGAGAAGAGTTTGGCCCCATCTTTAGGCAGTGAAAGTTCCCTCATTAGCCCTTAAACAAATCTATTCCCCTTTGCTTCTTATGTCAAACTCCCCTGCTGTGATCATCTCCAGTGTCCACCACAAGCCTCTCTGCACTCCTTGTTTCAAGAGCTACTACAGTCTTCTCATTCCTTTAATTATCCTAGCCCTTGAAAACCATTTGTAGGGAGATAGATTATTGAGGATGTTAAATGCAGAGTCACTGGAATGACATTCTCCACAGCAGCATCAAGTTTGAATAACAGGAAGCAATAACAAAACACAAGGAATAAAAAACCGAGCTTGTCAGGCTACAGTCATCTCCCAAGAGCACCAAGGTTGAACAATGTGGCCAAGCTCAAAGCTGCAGAGGACTCCAGGGAAAAAGACAAAATGCTAAGGTCATGGTTATGGCCCAGGTTCTGGGACACGTGGTGCAGGTGATGAAAAGCTTCTGATTAACAGAGCTGATGCACAGACCACCCTTCTTCTGCACATAATGGTCTTCACTGAGTCCTCCTTCTGTGCTCTAATTGGAAAACTGAATAAAGAGTTGTCTGAACTCCTTGCACAAGTACGTCCACACTGAACACAAAACCAGATCAGGAATATGTGACTAATTCCCCTTCCTTTCTTAAAGTGCTGGTTTTCCCCTCCAGTCTGTTACTCAGGAGTGAAAGAAAAACCATGAACCATGCTAGGAAGACTCATTAGCCATGTGACAAGTTCCAAGGACGTGCCTTAGGCTAGCTCCGCTTGGAAAGAAATGGGGTTTAGAGGTTAAATACATGTAGGAAGTCAAAACAAAGACACCATGTCTGACACTACCCAGACATGGGAACCTGCTGGTCTGTCTTATCCACAGGAAACAGGTAGTTCTCTGCTCTTTGAAGGAGTGTGACCCTCATGTTGTTCTATCAGATCAAATATCCCTTTAAAAACAGAGCTGATTTTGCCTTTGTGAACAGCTCACTTCTTGGAAGGGGCTGGCAATTCCAAGAAGAGAGCAAACCCTTTGCCAGTGAAAGGAAATTTTTTAAAGGTAGAGAGATTTCTGGAAAGATAATGCAAAACAGTCACTGACCAGGGTGCAGTACTTATCTACAGCAACCACATCAGAGCAGCACAGGCTTTACCATGAGTTGCAGTCCTGGGAGATGGTGAAGCCAGGAGGGTAATGTTTTCCAGAGTGGATGCAGGAGCAGTCAGAGCTTTCAATGCAGTGTTCACCATCAAGGAGCAGCCCCTCTGGATAGGTCAGATAGCATCAGACACCCGTATCACACACACAGGGACAGAAACATAAATACAATTAGATTTTCTTGTTCTTCATATGCTTTGCCAAGACTTCATATGCATTATTATCCATACTTAGTCACAGAGAGCAAAAAAAAAGGAATTAGGCTTGCCAAAAATCCTCACAGATGCAGGTGTCTGCTTTCTTTCTAGTGCTGCCTCTCCCTCAGACGTGCTGAACAGAGCATTCCTGGTGCTACCAGAAAAGCTTTTTGCTTAGTACATCCTCAGGTCCAGAATACATGTTGGGACATAGACAAATCAAACACAGGGAGCACCAAGTTGATAAGAGCTCGTCTGGGACCTGACTGTTGGAAAACCCATGAACTTCACTGGCTGCAGTAAAGGGTGTCCACACAGGTTTTGTATTTGTCATAAGAGAACCAGTGAGGCAAAGCGGGGAGTGAAGAGACAGATTTGGACACCATGTAAGTCTAGAAGAGAGTCTGAGAGAAAGAAGCCACTTCTGAACTTCTGCAGAAGCAAAAAGCAAAAGGGCCAGATTCCCAACTTAGGTCCAGCTGCTGAGGTTTCCATAATACACAACTATAATTACATGTTCTAGAGAGAGAGTTCTTTGTTCTCCAAGAATAAACAGAGGCACAAAAGAGTTACAAGACTTTTCTAAAGTAGAAACTTGTCCTTGCTTTTATTGCTAGATTATAGTGCTTTCTATTCAATCCCTATATTGAGAGATAGTTGATATTCCTCTATTTTCAAAAGAGCTGCTGTGGCAAAACATTTGTTTTCTTGAATACCCCTCTCCCTTCTCTTTGAAGGACTCCTTCCAATTGCCTGCAGAGATTTTGGCTCTTTTCCCTGGCAGCAGCAGTCATCACTGACAGCAAGACCCAGGTAAATCTCCTTTCTCCTATTCTTCCCATAGAGCTGCCTGGAAAGATCTTGGCTGTTGAGAAAATCCTTCCAGTGAGAGAGAATCACAAGAAGATCTGAGCATTTAAGAGTGCTGTGGCTCTCCAGAGAGCACAAGAAAACAGAATGCCTGCCTTTTTCCTGGCAAGAGTAATTCCATTTACAGCAATTAATGTAACCATGAGGGGCATTTAACAGAGGGGAAAAAAATAAAAAAAGAAAGAAGACATTTGTCAAACATCCTCCAGATCCTGTTTGCTCTTGGAGCACTGGAGGGAAGCTAAGTGAAGGTAGAATCATCATCAAAAATCCCTCTAGTCATTTGTCAGATCCTCCTGGTTTTCTATCAAACTCAAATCCAGGTTCTTCTCTTCTGGCTGTGCAACAAATAGCACTAAAAGTTTCAAACTGCTGATTGTTATTCTCCTGCCCTTTACCCTTTCTGTGGAGCTCCTGCTTCTCTGCTCCTCAGTTCCTCTCTCCTTAGACTTTCCCATGCTGAACAGACCAATGCATCTACCAAAGCAAAAATACAGCAAGAGCCCTTGTGCAGCCAGTGGATTCATCTCCTTCAGCTCTCTCCAACACTTCCAGGACAGCATAAATACAGTAGCTGGATCCCTCACAACAAAATAGTCTCGGGAGTCTGGTTACATCACCTGTCACCCTCCATGTGCACCTTCACAGGTCCTGCCACACTTTGATCCTCCAGCAAGGAAGAGACTGGCAGCTGAATGGGAAAGGACCAAACTCTGAATGCAGTGACTCCTTAAACAAGGCTGACATTGTCATTATTGCCTTGTTTTGGAAAGCAACTCTCTGCAAACCTCCATCGTACTTGGCATCTTGTACAAGGGGACACTAAACACCTCTGTGCATTCACAAAGCCCAGACAGGGTGAAATGCAGAGACAGTCCTATTCAAAACAAACAAAGCACCCAATGAACAAAATCAAACTAAAAAAACCAGCTAGAAATGGAAACATATGGAGCTTTGGAGCCAGGAATCAAGCTCTCCTCCTGCAGTTGTTTTAAGTACAATAGACAGAAGTGGAAGATTGGCATGGCTGGGCTGTTCCCTTTAATCCAATCAAATCTCCTGTATGGAAGATTCAATAATAAATTAAATTATTCACCTAAGTCACAAAGACAATTTGAAATTGCAGTGCAAGCTCTACACGTACTGTTTTTCTGCAAGAAATTCCTTCAGTGTATTCTCTGCTGTTTCTTCCCCTAACTGTATTTGCCTCTAACCCAAGCAATTCAGAAGGAGTACATCAAGGGCAAGCAGTCTCTCACCAAGAAATAAAGGCAATCCTGGAATATTAGTTGGTACTGATTTTCACAGAAACATTTACTTTTTAGTTGGCTCTGAAAAATGGCCATTTCATGGAGTGAGCATACAGGCACTACAGAAACTGGATTATTCTAGGGCATGGTCCCAGAAAGAAGAAGTGTTTCTGATTTCAAGAAAATTTAAGGGAAGACACAGCTTTCCTTCTTCTAATAAAATAGGTAGCCTGACTGCCAAATGTTTCTCTGTAAATAACCCAGTAAATAAATTACCAGGGCAGCTGCAGCCATCAACACATTGTCCATGACACACTTCATTGATATTCAGGCTCTGGCAAGTTTTGGCACATGGGGATACACACTCCTTATACTCCATGCCAGCTGGACATCTTGGCCCTGAAACAATTAAAAGAAATTAGAAATGCAAATTCCCCAATAACTCTTAAACCAACAAATCCCTTCATTATCAAAGGCTGAACCACAGAGACACAAAAGGTCACGTCAAATGATTCCAAATGATTATTTCTTTTTTAGAAGCAGAACATTTTAGAAATATTTGATTTTCAGTTTGATGCAACATCACCGTCTGTCAGGTAGCATGGTAAATACTCAGAGGTTAAAGCCAATTTGTTTTCTAATAAAATTGAGTCTTAATAATTAAACCCAAGTGCATTAAGAATAATCAAACCTGGGGAGAAGTTTTGCAATAATATCTAAGCAATTTGGACAGACAGTTGTTTTGTACCTTTAAGCCATGCACTTATTCCACTCATTTGTGAAATTATCCTGTTTGGTGTTTTCAGGGAGAACCAGGAGACAATTAAAACTCTGAGATCCCATCCTCCTTCTTCCAGAGAACCACCAGCTCAGGATAACTCCCATTGGTATCTCCACTGCTGCCATTATCTAGGCCAGGCCATTATGCAAACACACCCTATTACAGCCATTCCTTCTCTTCGATGCATACACACACCATGCCCTACAAGACTGCAGGGGCATGGAGTGGGAAGAAAAGGTTAGAGCCTGCCCTTTCCGAGCAAATCCTCTGCTGAAAAGGTGGGAGGATAATGAAGGAGTGATCTTGCCCTGGGTGCCCTGGGCTCGGGCACCAACTCACACTTGCACAGTGTGCCCAGCACTAGGGCCCTTCCCACACAGCAGAGCATTCCGTACTTCCATCATCATCATCTCCTGAGAAAGCACCATAGCACAGACAAACGGTGATGGAAAATTAAGCCCCTGCTGTGGCAGAGGGACAATTCCCTCTTTACTGACTCAGGAGATAAAACCAAACTGTGGCTCGTGAATTTAAGGGTTAGAAATGAGCTCTAAAGCCCCTGGGATCACAGAAAGGCTCATTTCACTTGTGGCTTTTAATCAGACTTACAAAGAGCCCCAGCAAAAATGGGTTCTCTGGCTCACACCCTGAGCAAGGAGACAAGCTTTAATAGATCTCTTTCATGTCCCAATGGAAAGGTAATCAATTACTGCTAGAACTCAGACTGTACAATCCCTAGAACAAGCCTGGCAGCATCTTGCTGCCCTGACCACAGTCTGAAGTTTTCTTCAGTGGCCTATAACCAGAGAACCAAGTGTTGTCAGTACAAATCAGTTAGTTTACCCCCTGAAATCAATTCACACAAACATGCCAAGGAAATTGTCCTTTCTCATAACAAAAGAATACAAGAAAAATCACTGAGAACATGATATTAGTGGATTTTTTCATTTAGTTTTTGAATGCTCTCTATTAAACCACAGTTCTCCAGTGGAGGTATCAGCAATAGGTGCAAACATTACTTTTCCTCTATAAACACAAGCCATCTCAGTCAGTCTATGCACTTCCTTGTTGCAAAACCTCAGCACAGATGCAATCAGGACCTCCAAAGCCAGCAATATTGGGCTAATAAAGGCAGCAGTTCAAATGAAAACAGGATCTCTAACCTAGACAAAAATTGGCTTAGAAAAGGCAACATCTCAATTTCAAGGCAATTGATTCAAGCAAATAAAGGGTGAAACAATTGTCTTTATGCAAAAACATTAGAGAGCATTTCACAAAGATGCTAACTTAAAGATACAGGCTGGAAAATGTCATACATCTGAACCATATGTGAAATAGCACCTAAACATCCTAGTCTATACCTTTGTGTATCAAATAAGCCTTCACTGACTGTGTACATTGTGGTGGGACATGTAACAGCTCAGGATCTTCTTTATATACGGTTCAACCAATACTGCCTTGGGGACAAAAAGTTCTAGAAAAAGGTGAGTGATGGAGAGCTGAGAGGGGGAGTGAGCAAAGGCACTTCCTATAAATGAACCAACCTCCTAAAAAAGCACCAGCTGCTTTTAGTTGCAGGACATAAATTTGCAAGACAGGCACAATCTTATTGGGGATGAGCAGCCTAGGAATAAATCTGCCAGCTTACTGCACGAGCTCTCCTCAGGCCAGCCCTCCAAAATGACTCCGTGGTGAGCGCAGCTCCTCGCGTACTCCAGGAAGGCGGGGCAGTGACAGTCCACACCCTGGGGACAGGCACAGATGTCCCTTTCGCAGAGGCTGACGTACGGCTCGGGATCCACACGGTGGTGGCACCGGGAGAAGGTCAGAGATGTGCTCAGCAGCTGGCAGGTTTCCAGGACGCCCTGTGTGAGAAGTGAGGGGCAAAGGCACAGAGAGAGAGCAAAGGGGACAAAATTACTTCCTATAGTCTCAGGAAGATAAGGGAAAACTCAACTTTTCCAAACACACCGTCATCACTTTTGTTGAACAACATCACAGCTCTTATTTAACAACACCAAGCAGTTAATAATAGTCAAGAGCTAATAGTGAGCTCTACCCATTTATTCACATCCATGGATACATTAATATACTGATTATTATAGAATGGATTATCACATAAGGGATGTTTCACACAGAAACATGTCAGTCAGTCAGTCAGCAAAAGGATGGAGGCATTCTACCTCCTCTGGCTTCCCAGAAAAGAACTGGATGGTGTCTGGATTCCCAGGAAGATGCACACAGCAACAGAGGGGAACTGAGGTATGTAGGAAGGAAAACAATCAGGCAACCTTTTGGATAACAAGCGACCAGAGCAGGTGTCCGAGGGAAAGATTGAGTCTGACTGAAATCCCAAGAATGAAATTTGTTTTCCACTTCTGGCCACACGTTCCCATTGCTCCTGCTGGCTTGTCCAAAGCACAACAGGTCAATTTAGCTTGGATAAATAAGAGAACAATAGCCCAGGGAAGAAAAGCAATTTGTTCTGCTCTTCTCCCGAGTTAAATCAGCGTGGTGACAGCCAGTGTGAGGGGAGAACATCACAGGGAGATGGGAGGAGGGTATCAAGACCTCTTCTTTCAGACAGCAGAAATCTAAGAGGAAACTTAACTGTATGTGAAACAAAACCTGAGGAAAACTTAGTGTATGATTAAGTTCTCCAGGGGAGGCTCCCAAATAAACTCTTTCATGCACATTATGTCAGTTCAATGAGTCTGAGATCTTCAGTGCAACTTTTTGAAAGGATGGCACTGAGTTTAGGTAAACGAAAAAATGATTTTCTGATCCAACCCAAGCACAAAGAGTTGGAACACAACTTTCTTCTACTTATTTGTCAGTGTTTTATGTAAGCAAATGTAACCATGGTGTACTTTGCAGGTGTTATACTCAGCGGTTAGATGGGGGAGGCATATTCTTCAGAGTGGTTCCCAGCTACAATTCATTACTTCTAAAACACTTTATACATACCTGAGGTGACAGCACATACAAGCTGTTGTCTAAAAAAAAAAAAAAATAACAAAATGAAAAAGCACCTTGTTTTCTCATTTTCTGGGAGATGAAAAATAGACAGCAAAAAAAAGCCCACAGGAAAAGATCAAGGTGTCTTCTCTGAATGGCAGCTGTGGTGCCTGTATAGGAAAACTGCTGAGTAGAAAATACCTTTTTATTTTGGCTAAAGGGTGTTTTGTTCCGGTGATCAACTCAAGCTAGTACATGTCTGAGCCAGGACAGAATTTCTTGCTTATGAAAACAAACCAACCAGAAACGTCTGGTCCATTGGGAATGCATTCCAAGTTTAGCAAAGGGCTCAGGGAACAACCACATTTGCCAAGAGCTTTTGAGCTTTCTGAGAAAGGACTCGGGAAACTTAAAACAGTGCTAACTGAGAGCTGGACATGGTGAAAATCAGAAATTCAGCTTCAGCCTGGGATAATTCTGATGCCCAGACAGCACCCACCATGCTGAATCAGATGGGAAAAGAAAAAAAAAAAAAACAAAAAGAAGAGGGGGAGCAGGAACTACCTAAATGGTGGTTGGTGCTGCTCTAAGACTCACAGGAGTACAAAAAAAGTTGAAAAAGTGCCCTAAGGGTGGAAGTAACAACAACAGAAGCAGCCAAGAAAGCTATTAAAGCAGTGCTTGGAGATGAAACTGATAAAACCAAAAGTGAGCTCAGAGCCATTCAGAGGATGAGCACTACAGCAACTCCTGGATCAAAGCCTTGATCCAGATAGTATCAAGTGCAGCAGAAAACCAGTATATGCAATAATCCCACCTAGGGGCTGAGCTAATGAAGTTTCTTAAGGTGATAGCCTGTTAATACAACTCAAAAAGTAAAACTCAGACTGTATATTCCACTAAAAGGAACATTTTAGATGGGAGTGACTTAAAAAATAAAGGAGATTACACACCAAAAAAAATTAACCTATTTTTCTTTTCCTCCAGTTCTTTGTTCTTGGATTTGTTCATTAACAGCATCGCTAAAGGCTGAGCTCCAGCTGATTATCTAGAAACCAAGTGATATATGTTTAAAAGCAACAAAGAGTTTTTTTCTTTATGTAAAGGTTTTCTTGCCATTCAAATTTCGTCAGATTTTCCAGTGATTTTATGCAAAAAATTATAGCTGAAATTTTCCCATCTTTCAGACATATCTCAACGATCATGACAAATAAGCTGAAATATGGGCAAATCCAAATAGATACAAGCAAGAAAAAAAAAAATCACCATGAGGGTACGGTCAAAGAGAGCATATGGAACCACCACCCTTGGAGATATTCAATATGTGAGTGGACAAGGACCTGAGCAGCCTGACCTAGGATGGCCAAGCTGGAAGCAGGGAATTGGACTCCATGACCCCTTCCAACTTTAACCATTCTGCAAATTATTTTTATTTTCACTCCTTCCTTTCTTTAAAACTCACTGGTCAGGCTGGACTAAGAGAGGTTATTATTCTTTAGATTAGAGGACAGTGGTGAGTATTAGATATTGGCAGCCTCAGCCACTGCTGTAACATTCCTGCTCATGGAAGCTACTCCACACAAAGAAATACTTAAACCCAGCAGACTGGAGAGTGAAGCCTCAGGCTGAAACAGTGCTTAGGGCAAATGCGGCTGCAAGATTAAAATTAGCAGGACTGACTGCAGTATCTGAAATGCAGGTGCAGGTCATAAAATGTCTCACTTTCCTTCTGCACAAGTCCTATTTGAATTGTTTCTTTAAATAGGTTGGCGGGGTCCTGGCACTGGCAACCCTCAGTAACCGCAAAACTTGCTGACCTTCTTTCTGCCCCAGGCCCACCACACAGAGTTGGAGGTGGAATTTTGTACATTCTTCCCATTTCTGTGGCATTGCCTTCTGCTGCTGCATGAACTGCATTTGTCTACAGCTCAACAATTACCATTAAAGAGAGAGAACCTAAAAAATAACAGAAGAAATCAAGGTCACCCTCTCGTTCCCTTGAATTTAAACCCTATGGTGTACAGATATGCATATGGTTTCCCCAGAACACTCAGGAAGGGTATATTTTG
The DNA here is from genome assembly GCA_013400495.1 of Nicator chloris. Taxonomy (NCBI): domain Eukaryota; kingdom Metazoa; phylum Chordata; class Aves; order Passeriformes; family Pycnonotidae; genus Nicator; species Nicator chloris. The sequence goes on along the minus strand of WAAE01014310.1, from coordinate 205,859 downwards.
GTCCCATAACCAGGTATAATTTTTCAGAAAATATACTTCATGGAGAAAGATTTAGCTTCCCATCTCTCCAAATTAAAAGCATCCAAATCCAGTATGTTTAATGCATCAAACATTGGTTGTACGTTTGAGCAGACTGAATAACAACAGAAAGAAATCAATTCCCTTGAATGCTGATTAATCTGATGAAGAAAAATGAGATTTTAGGTACAGTGGGCCTCATTTTCACCCATGTAATGTATTAATATATTGTTTAGAATTATTTGGGATGGAAGGGACATTAAGAATCTATAGTCCAATCCCCTGCCATGGGCAGGAACACCTTCTATTAGACCAGGTTGCTCCAAGCTCCACCTAACCTGGCCTTGAACACTTCCAGGGACAGGGCTGGAACTCTAGACCTTTGCTGGACCTGCCACGGACCCCAACCATGAAAAATTATGGTCCAAAGTTGAAAATTTCAACTTGTTTTCAGATCTGGGAATGAATGCTATTTCTTTATTACATATGCAAGCATTCCATGGGATAATGAGGGAACTGTTTCTTACCAACTGCAGTAAGAGCTGAATTTCAGCAAAAGCAGAAATAATTAATTTAATAATTTTCACATCTAACATACTATAGGTATAATTTCCTGATAAGAAAAGAAAAAAGGAAACAATGTAGTGACCTCTGGCCTCCACACACCATTTCCATTAGAGGTGAAATCTAGAAAACCAAGGTAATGTATAAGAACACAGTAATCAATTGCAATGCTTTAAACCATAACATTTTTGTTTTCAAGGCTGCCTTGTTGCTACAGTTCTCCAGATCATCCATTTATACTTTCAGATCCATGTTACCCATGCTGTTGGTCATCTTAGAGCCTGTTAAATTGCAATACTTTGTTGAACAGCCTAAACCAGAGAAAAAAGTGGATCAGACAATGCAGCGAGGTGCCTTTTTGGCAACTAAACATGAGCTGCAGAGGGCAGGGCATGGTAGGAAGGCTTTCTTCCTTCCTCCAACACTGCCCAGTTTGGAATGCTCTCTGGATCCCAAGGCAAGGTAGGTAATCACACTAAGTGTGTGTGTGTTTTAGAGGTGGAGGGCAGGGAAAGGCCCTGGCAACAGTGGGGTAGGAGTGTGAGCTGGTTCCAGACTTTTCAGCTGACACACAGAGCCATTAAACAAGATACAAACTTTCAAAAAAAAATTTTTCAACATGTCTTAGGATTTGAAGATAAAGGAGAAGCAGGGCTTTCTGATTCCACTGCATAGAATCATACAATGGTGTGGGTTGGAAGGGACCTTAAAGATCATCTCATTACAACCCCACTGCCGTGGACAAGGACACTTTCTACTATCCCAAGTTGCTCAGAGCCCCATCCAACCTGGCCTTGGACACTTCCAGGGACCCAGGGGAAGCCCCAGGCTCTCTGGGAAACCTGTGCCAGAGCCTCACCACTCTCACAGCAAAGAATTTCTTCTTAATATCCAATCTAAACCTGCTCTCTGTCAGTGTGAAGCCATTTCCCCTCATCCTGTCACTACAATTCCTGCTGAAAGAAGCCAGAAGCCATCTCTCCAACAATGCTGTTGGCCGGGGAGGGGGGCAGACAGAGAGGGTAAAGAAAACCACAGAGCTACTCAGTTTGGGGACACTGGGGTGGGAGGAGTGCCTTGAAGCAGAGCTGTTTTTTCCCTCACCTAACAGCTGGCAGGGAGGGAGGCTGGGAGACCAAGGAGATCTACATTCCTGAAGCTGAGGCAAGCAAACAGAGCACACTATTAAAAAGCTCTACATTCTTCAGGAGGCACTTGTTTGGCTGGACTTCTATTAATAGTGCTGTGTTTATTCTTGCATAGTGAATAAATTAAGGCAATGTTAAATGCTGTGAGCTTATGAACTCACACGAGAGAGAATATAATTTCATTCAGTTTGTGGGAAGGAAAACTTTATCCACAAAGCATCTATATATAACAGTATCTGTATAAAACCCAAATCAGTTGTACACGACCCATCAGACTGGATTTCAACCTGTATGCCACTCCCCAGCCTCAGCTGCAATGTTGACACTTTCTAAACATTAAACTTGCCTAAACAGATAAAATTCCAGGGAACACAACCAGTCACAAGACCTACCCTTTCTCTAGAGCTGGAACCAGGTTTAAAGAATCATAGGATGGTTTGGGTTGGAAGGGACCTTAAAGATCACATATCTCCACCCCCCTGCCACGGGCAGGGACACCTTCCACCAGACCACATTGCTCTGAGCCCCATCCAACCTGGCCTGGGACACTCTCAGGGATGGGACAGCCACAGCTTCTCTGGGAAACCTCACCACCCTCACAGCGAACAATTTCTTCCTGATATCCAATCTAAACCTCCTCTCTGTCAGTGTGAAGCCGTTGCCCCTTGTCCTGTCACTCCAGGCCCTTGTCAAGAGTCTCTCTCCATCTTTCCTGTGGGCTCCCCTCAGGCACTGCAAGGCCACAACGAGGTCACCTTAAAGCCTTCTCTTCTCCAGGCTGAACAATCCCAATTCCCCCAGCCTTTCCTCACAGCAGAGCTGCTCCATCCCTGTGATCACTGTGGTGGCCTCCTCTGGACTGGCTCCAGCTGTCCCATGTCCTGTTGAACAGCCCTGTCCCTAAAAAAGCCTCAGCCAGGTTGGAACTCTTCATGCTTTGGTGCTTGGCACCACACACCTTTACCCAAGTCAGCTGCTCAGGCTGCCCCAGCCATGACAGAGACACCCCACAGACACCTCCTCTACCCAAGCAAGAAACATTAGCTGGAGATTTCCAGCCTGAAATCACTGCTATAACTCCTCAGCCAGTTTTGCAGGTAGTGAGGCTGAAGTGCTGAGGGGCACAAGCATCCTTCACTGAATTTCACAACACACCTGAAACATCCCCATCCAAAAGCTTAATGGAAGTATAAAGAGTCAGAACTCTGCAACTTGTCCAACTCTTAGTTAGCCCTTTCCAGGCAGCTACGAAACCAGCACTCAGGGTGCCTGGAGAGCAGATATATTCCAGGAACCACTACCACTCTTGAGAAACTATTTGAGTCTAGTTTAGCAAATACCTGTCTCCAGGATTTGAACAGTGAGAAAAATCTAAACCTGGTATAAATATAAACCTGGCACCCAGGAAATCATTCTGATTTACAACAGAGTACATGGAATCAGCTGTAACCCCTCAAGGGATGAAGGCTCAATTTACCATGACACTCATAACCTGTTAAAACCACATGCTTCAGTAAATATTCAAAGCTACTTTCTTCCCTGAGCTGGGGACCATCTGCCTGCATCCACACCCTGTCTAAGGGAAACAAGAAACTTGTTTGTACTTATAAAAGACAAGAAGAAAAAGGTTGATGCAGTAAAGGGGGTCACAGAGTTGGCCAAGGCAAACAGCTCTGTGTTTCTTCAATAAATCAGCACTACTATCCGTACGCATAGCTGAAGGAACTTCCTCCTGGGAAGGGAAATAGCCTGGTGACACAGAGCTTTTGGAACACCCACAGAAAACATCTCCTCTGTCAAAAACAGCCTGGCTGGAGCATCTCCCTCCTCTGCTGACTCCCAAGTATATAAACTACAACAAATTCACAAATACCATTTGGGGAGGCAGTGCCCACAGAGGCTTCACAATTGATGCTTCCCTGCTGGCACAATCAGAAAGAGAATTAATCACCTCATTCGACAGGAATCACTGAAACACACCTTTCCCAAGTAACATCATCATTTCTTTGGCAGTAACTCACACTTCAGCCTCAAACAAGCTGTTGTTTTCTTAGTTTATCTGTTCAATGGTTGGGGTGGGGGGAAGGTGGTTATAGATATATATATATATGTATGTATGTATAAATCAATATGTTACAGGTTTAGGCTGGATATCAGAAAAGTTCTTCCCCCAGAGGGTGGTGGGACACTGAACAGGCTCCCGAGGGAATGGTCATGGCCCCAAGGTTGTCAGAGCTCCAGAAGCATTTGGACAATGCTCTCAGGCACAGGATGGGATTGTTGGGGTGTCTGTGCAGGGCCAAGAGTTGGACTCAATGATCTTTGTGAGTCCCTTCCAAATCAGAATATTCAGTGATTTCTGTTCTTCTGCCAAAGGGCAGACAAGTTGCCTTTCAGGTAGGGGAGGACTGAAACTGGAATGGCATCTTGCAGCACCAACCTTCTCTGCCATATCAGATGAAATGTTGCAGGTGTTGCTCGGAGTCTGCACTCTCTTGCAGCGCTTGTTTTCACTGTGCAAAGCCCAGGAGTTGGCAAAATCGTAACTGTTCCCCACCAGGGTCCCTGGGAATGAAGAAGAGGAGAAGCAACATGGCTATTTGAGGGGTTTTAGCAACAAGAGGGCATTACTGGCTGCTATTAAAGTGATAGTCTGCCGAAAGCTCTCTAAAAATATAAACTGTTGTATCAAATGGATTTTTACTCCAAATAGATTGATTGTAGGAAAGCCACTATCAGTAATATGGATTTACTTCTGCTAAGGATGTCTCTAAGCTCAAGGACAGACTAAAGCCTGCAGAAGGCAGCTCCCACCTCCCTCATGCCTGCATGAACATGGTGGGAGTTGCTGCTGGTCAGGTACTATCTGCAGAAGCCAAAGCATGCCTGCACATCTTCTTACCACTTAAAAGTTGTCAATAAAACACAAAATATATTAGAGAGGCAAACAAACCCAGCTGCTTGCCCTAATCAAAGAAAGCATTAGCACTCTTGATTCTAGCTAGCCTTGATTCCTCTCCTGTCCAAAACTAAATCTTGTGTGCAAAGAAGCTTAATATGCACCATCTTGGTGTGGGCTCATCCTCTTCCTGGGTAAGGTGTCCTGAAACACGCTCCTCTATCCCAGGACAAGCAGCTCCTGGCCCAGGCTTAGCAAGATTTGCATCCATTTTGCATAAAAGCAAAGCTGAATGAGTTTGTACGGCTGTGACTTCCCCGGAGATGCAAACCACCTCTCTGCTGCTCTTGCTCCATGCTTCTGAGAAGAGCGATCCTCCCAGAGAGGGAATGTTTCCTCCACCCTCTTTTGCCACCTATTGCCTTGCTGGTTCCAGGACTATAGACCTGCTACTAAACAATTTTGTGACCCTCAGTTGCTTTTTAAAACCCTATTGTGGTGCCTGTAAGAATATCAATCGCCAGTGTTAATACACTCCCAAGACCTTGTGCAGAGGATGTATTGAAAGACAAGCCTGGTTGTATCTGAAAACCAAAAGAACCCAAAAGAAATTCTTCCCAAATACACCTATAAAATATTTAATAATATATACATGTATAGATAATAAAGATTCCATTGAGCTCCCTGTTTAGTACAAACACAAGAAATATACAGACTATTAAAACTATTCCTAAACTATGGGGTAGTCATGAAAACTGCACTGAGAATGCTAAGGCAGAGGTATTAAGATCTGTAGACTTTTTGTAAACTATAAATTAGGCGCTTTTAAAGGTAGCATGTATTAGGCCCACAGCAGATTTCAGAGGAGGACTTCCAGGGAAAGGGGATAAAAGACACAAAATTTTCAACTATGCAGCCAGGACATGGCACAAGAAAAGAAAGGCAGCAACAAGAACACAACCCTTTAAGTAACCACATATTATAAACATGAAAACAGCAATGCAAGCCAGCCTGAGGAGAAGCAAGGTGCCAAATTCCCTTTTGCTTGCAGTAAGGCAGCCTTTCCCTAGCAGGTGTGTAACAGGAGCTGGGCTCTGCTCTGAAGTAGTGTTTCTCTAGCCATGGATGCACATCCATGACAGGATTCCTGCTGGCAACCATCCCCAGGGGCCCCTTCACCCACAGGCTAATATTTGAAGGTCAGGACAACTGTTGGCCCTAAAATACTGGTCACTTGTGTTTTCACTTCTCTCCTCCCATTACATTTTTTTCTTCTGCTGTGCTTGTAAATTTATACCTCTCATCTGGTTCTTTTACGCAACATTTGCATTATGTGATTTTAATTCTTTGTTTGCTGTAGTCTGTGACTCACACTTCAAGTAAGTGAAGGATCTGGAGAGTCAGCTGTGTGAGGAGCAGCTGAGGGAGCTGGGGGGCTCAGCCTGGAGTAAAGGAGGCTCAGGAGGGACCTTCTGGCTCTGCACAACTCCCTGACAGGAGCGAGCAGCCAGGTGGGGATCAGGCTCTACTCCCAGGGAAAAAGGGTCAAGATGAGAAGAAACATTCTCAAGGTGTGCCAGGGGAAGTTCAGGTTGGACATCAGGAAGAATTTCTTCATGGAGAGGATTGTCAAGCATTGGAACAGGCTGCCAAGCAGGGTGGTGGAGTCACTACCCCTGTAATGCTCAAGCAATGACTGAACATGGCACCCAGAGCTCTGGTTTAGTTGACAAGGTACAGATTGCTCCAAGATTGGACTTGATGATCTTGGATGTCTTTTCCAACTTAAATACTTCACCTATTTGATGAGGCATCAGGAAGAAAAATGGGAAGGGAGAAATATCCCTAGCACATCTGACTGCTCTGGGTAGAGGGAAGAGCAGCTGCCAACACCTCTGCCTTTCCCATCTCACACCTCCATTTCCTTCTGCTGAACAACTCGAGAAGGGAAGAAAGGAAAGGCAATGGAAGAGACCACACAACAGCCTAAAAAATAATCTGGGGTTTAAGTGGGCAGGTGATGCTGTCAACATAATCTGGCACTGCAATCCCACCACACAGTGGGACTGCCCTCGTCTCTTGCACAGCAGAGTTCTGTTTTGCCTTCTGTCCCTTCTGTGGTTACCACCTGGAAGCACCCAAGATTCTGAAGAAACAACTTCCTCATCAGAGCCCTACACCCAGAAACCCTCCATGCAGCCTGGGTGGGACTTTGGCTAAAGCACTGGTTTTGCCTAAGACTTGCAGGAAACGCATTGAAAATAGAAGTTCTCACAAAACATAATGAAAATAAAGGATTTGGACACAAGTGCTTGAAGTAGGAGTGCCTGATATGGACCACAGGACAGATCCCAGCAGGTGAACTGGCTGCTCAAAAGCTGAGACCCCCCAGGCAGCCAGCTGGGGTGGAATCTCCTTTTAGGATGCCAGATGGGTTCAGGAGGCAGATACTAAAGGACAACACGAATCCCACCTGCTCCTAACATCCCAGAAATATCATGACATCCATGACCTTGCAGAGGTCTTTGAGAAGAGGGCCACTCCCCCACCACCAGAGCAGAGTCTCCAGGGGTGTCCTGCTGGACTATGCCTTTAGTGCTGCAATTGCTGCCCTCACGTCTGCCTCCCTTCAGAAAGATTTTCAGATTGGTGATGGCCACTCTTCACAGCAAAATCCTTGTTCGCTATGATTATCTGAGCCCCCAATCACCAGTTCCTTCTGAAATCTGAAACTGGCACCAGCTTGTTTACTTTGACACTGATGGTCAGGCAAGCAAAACACCAGGAATAACCACCTCATGCTCCAGGCACAGAGTGGGAAGCAGGAACCATGACCTTCTTCCCTGGACCTCCTGCAGATTTTCCATATGGCCACAGGCCTATCAGATAACTCTCCCAGGCCGTGTTAACTCATCTATAAAATAAATGCAAGAATTTGGTCGAGATACTACAGTCCTGTGAGTCTTATTTGGTAAATAGAGTCTCAGTTGGTAAATAACCAACTTTCACATGTTGGTTACTTATCATGCAAGGGAGGGGGGGGTGGTTGTAAGAGTGGGGTTTTTTTGCTTGTTGTTTTGGGAGCTTTTTTTACACTGTTTTACATGGTTCCAGACAAGCAAAACTATTGATAAGGCTGCCCAAAAACTGATTCATAATTTGCATCAAATTAATGATATGAAATAACAAACTCACGGGCTCTAAAACCTTTCCTACTCTCTCCAGTTCAATGAATATAAAATCAATTGGACAGGAGGAGGAAAGAGCCATCTCCAAAACTCTACAGCCTAGTGATGCAACCACACTCCTCACAACAGAAATGTCTAGCTTCAATTCCAGACCCTGAATAAAGCACAGGGGTTAGGAATGCAGGTTTCTGGCATCTCACATGAATGCCCTAAAACAAAGACAGCTACAACACAAGTCATCTTCACCTGTACCATTTGTAATTCCCTTGGGAATCTATTCCCTTTACTTCCAATTGAAAATGCAAGAAAATGGGATCACTGACTCAGCTTAAACAAAAGCATTCAACTTGCCTAAAATCATATTACTGATATCCTTTAAAATGTCAAGAAATTTGCATTCAGAATGACCTAAACTTTTGTTTGCTTTCTTAGGCAAAAAATTAAAATATTTATTATCTGCACTACTATCACTACTACTATCACTGTGAGTGTGGAATATGCTTTAAAAGCTTCTGGTGCCAGGTACTAAACACTGAGAAGTCACATCTACACTACTTCTGAAATCAAATCATTACCTGAAATATCAGATTTTTCCTTGCAGCTACTGCCTGCTTCTAGGTGTTTAACGTTCATTGACTCTCCTGGATATATATATTCATCATAAATTCTGCATTTCAGGAGCTTAAGCCTGGAGGATGTTGCTCACAGCTGGAGCAAGCTTTATCCAAAATTCTCTATGGGTACTGTTTTATCACAAACATCTTTGTAATTTGGATACCAGATTCCCAGAAACCTGCTTCCTGCCAGCACCAAGGAAAACATAACAGGATGCTGGATTAATTTGGGCTGGGATTTTTTTTCCTTCCACTATGCTAAGTGTATGTGGCATGCACAAAGAACAAAATGATGGATTGAGATCCCTGTGTTGGATTTGAATGATCTGTTTAGCACAAAGAGACTTCAAGGATGACCTACACACCACAGCACCCATCACATCAATACAAGAAATGGCTGGATGTGGCACTTACTGCCCCACTTGAGTTGGCAAGGTGGTGTTTGGCCAAAGGTTGGACTTGATCTTGGAGGTTTTTTCCAGCTTTAATGATTCTGTGCTAAGAGTATTAGACACAGACTGAGGCTACAGGCACACAGATAAGCTCTGGCAGCTTTGTGCTGCAGCCTCATTCACTGGGGAGGAATTTCCTCACCATTTATGCAGGACAAGAACATGCCCTGAGACCATTCACACACTGCAGGGCTAAGGGGATTCAGCACCTTGGTCCTGTGTGCACATCCTGAAGATCTTCCAGGATCAAATTGCCTGTGCTGTGTCAGATTTCCTCAGTCATGCTATGTAAGTCATCTCTTCTGGTCTGTGCTTTCAATCCCCAGCGGTAAAATGCTTGTGACAATGGTCAGAATGGTCACAGCCATGGGCTGAAGGTAGCCAAAAAGGTATCTGAGCATCTAGAAGGAACACAACTTCATGTTTCTGATATGAGCAAAGGCTGGCAACCAGTTAGAAGTGCATGCTGAGCTCAGAAAGCAGAGCCTGTTCAACTGGCAAGTTTAGAAGCCTTCACAGAATGGCCGTAAAGGACCAGACTTTATCTGGCAGGAAAAAAGCAGAGGGGAAACCCTTCATTAGGGTCTAGGAGAAAAATAAGCAGACAAAAGACCAAACAAAAAGCCTAGAAAGCTTCCAAGACATTTCTTTTTAGATTTCAGCTATGCTTAAAGTGTGAGAACAAACTCTCAAGGTTTGGCTTGGTTTTGCTTCCATATCCAATAAACAAGCAAGCCCATAGAATAAAATCAATGTTGTTTGTCAGTCTGGACAGGACATGAGCACTTCTCCAGAGGATGAGCTATTGTAGGAACCATGTCAATGGCAGTGACTCAGCACCCCAGCCTGTCTGAAGGGCAGTGTGTCTGCAACTCTGGGAAACTGTTCTTCACCTAGTGGGTGGTGGGGCACTAAACAGGCTCCCCAAGGAAATCGTCACAGCCCCAAGGCTGCCAGAGCTCAAGGAGCATTTGGACAACATGGTGGGATTGTTGGGGTGTCTGTGCAGGGCCAGGACTTGCTGATCCTTGTGGGTCCCTTTCAACTCAGGAAATTCTATGAACTCCAAAACCTGCTGGAGAGGCTTTTTGAGAGGGTTCAAGAACTAACACCTAAGGCCTTCAAAGCTTGGTCCCACCAGTATTAATTTACCAAGATATCAATTTTATTCTCATCATTCAGAGCTCCAGGACCTCAATAGCTGAGCATCCAAAGAATACACAGAAACAGTGTGTGTTATTCTTTCATCAGATTCTCATCACTTCTCCATTTCCACACTAAAAACACAGTGAGGAATCAGAAGAGCATCATGTCAACAGCACATTTGAATAGATTATAGAACAGGAGTATAAATATATCAAGAGAAAAGAAAAGCAATTACAGCATTCATTAAGTTTTAAACACCCTTCTGCTCTTTATTTACTTGCTGTAAGTGGTAATATCCACTCACAGAGCAGGTGCTTTGCCTCTTCTTTCACCACTACCCTAAAAGCAATCTAGATATAATCAATGAAGTTCTATATCATACTCCACTTTCTTAAGGGAAAAATCAGACTAACTCTGTGTTATTAAACCACAATAATTTCTTTCCCTAGAATACAGAAAAATCATATTTTCATTTGTTTCCAAATGCATGTTATTCTGAAGCTCAAAGATCTTAATGCGTCTCTTATCAATACAAATCCATCCCAGAAATCTGATTTATTAGAACTGAGGCCCAAATCTGATAAATTCTAGGTTTTAACAGGAAGCAATGGACATACCAACAGGACAATTCAGTCTGCTGGAAACCTTAAGGTAACCCTTCATTGCCCTCTGATCACTAAGTCCTTACACCAAGCTCACATCCTGGGATAGGCTGACCTTCAGGAGATCTAATCAGCCTGAAAGAACAACTAAAAACTTCAGCAAAAAGAAAAGGGTAAAATTCTTCACAGGCTTCCAAGAGGCTGCCTACTTTTTCTGTTTAAAGAATATTACCTCTCCCAGCTGTTTGTGTTGCCCCCCACCTGGCAGCTAGATTCAACAGTAAATTAAAACAAACAAACAAACAAAAAAAAAGTGATCTGAATTATTCCATAACTGAATTACTTGGAGCAAGTTAAGAAATGCTCCAGTGAACCAGCAGAGCTGCCAAGGAGACAAACAGTGCGTGGGTGTAGTGACGTCCCTCACTGATACAACAAATTCAAGCATAATTCAGTCTAATTCCTTCTAAATTAGTTTAAATGAAAGGTCTTTTGTATCACTGGAAAAACTGGCAGAATTGCTGACACACAGTTCTATTCTTCAGGCTAAAATCACAGATCTGCATATCCACACAGGTGGATAAACAAGAGGAAATCCCTGACTTCTGTAAGAGACACAGAACACATTTTCTCTGTCACCTCTATTATTTTACAGCTCCTCCAAGCAGAGCCCCTGTAATGGACTTCATTACATTCCAAAATCTGTGGCTGTGAACGGATTGGTTTTTTTAAGAGGGAAGATACAGCCTCCAGCATGTAAAACAAATACAGCATGAAATACATTTAAACATGAGCAGCAGAGGGGCCTTTTCTAAATTTGAACAATCCAAAGCATTACAGTCGCCTTTTTTGCTCCTGCTTTTACTAAGAGTCTTACTACTATTTACTGTCTCAAGAAAAAGTCATAAACTTCATATCTCATCTCATTCAGGTATCAAGGGATCCAAGCCCTGGCAAGCAGTTCTGTGACCAGAGTTTGTTTCTTATTATTTACACTGCTGAAGGACAGATTAATCATTTTACCATACCATGAGATTTTTTTTTCTGTACACTGAAACTATGCTTATGTATCCTGAGTGCCAGTAGGACACATCTCTGGAGCACTGCCAGGCTCCTTTCCAAGCTGCTTTGCCTCCCTTTCTATCTTCTGTATCATTTATTTTTAATACACACTTCATATTATCAATCTAATGTATTAATGTATTAACTAACTTCAAACCTCTCCTCTTCAGGTAAGTGCTCAGAACTAAACGACACTCTGAAATACCACAAATCAAGACCAATCCTTCAAAGTCTCATTGAGGGCTTTTTAGAAACTCTGAGTCTTCACACAAAGGTGTACTGAGCAGCAAAAGCAGTCTTGCCTCTCATTCTCACAGGAATTGGTGTGATATAAGGAGCACCTCTAATCCAACAGCCCTTACAGATGGGGAAATGTCATTAAAAGGTAAACCCTTTGTAGAACAGCATCCCACACCAAATCTGCAAGCAGCAGGAATCTAATCTTCTGCTGTTGCATCTTTCTATTCTTACACTATCTATTCTTACTATCTCTTGGCTAATTAATGAAAAATTAGAAGCTGAATCAATGGGTATTTCACACATCTTTTTTTTCTGGGTCTTCTTCTCATCAGTCTGCCCATATGAATTAACCTGTAGCTTTAGCTTTGCATTTGAAAGTTTCCAGGTTTCTAAACATGCTATGTTCAGATGCCTGGGCTTTCCTCAGGAATGAGATGTGACAGCCATTTCCTTTCAGGAGAAAGGAAGATGAAAGGACTTAGACAGCTTTTCAGCACACCAAGTTGAGGTACCTGACAGGTTCTGTAGAAACATTTTGCTGGATCAGCAACATCTTCGTTGAATCATCCAGCAGGAAAAGTGTGCAGAGCATCCATTAAAATACAATCAGTTACTGGTAACCTTACCTTCCCGAGTTCTGAAGTCATCCTCAAGGAATTTATTAAAATTGCCACACAACCCACAGGTCTTATTATAGTGCTTTTCTTGAAGGAGTATCTGAATGTTTCCACTGGCATCAATCTTCCCCACAAAGCCATGCTCATCGCTGGATATTTTATAATAACCTGCCTCCTTCTCTATAAATAGTCCATTGGAGGCAAAAGGTATGGAAACCCTGTGGAGAACAAACAGGAAATTCTCAGCATGTGCCACACAAACCCCCATCAGGTTGTTTTCTGCTAGAACAATAGTTCCTACAGGTACCTTTTGTCTTCCTGCATCACAACTCCATCTAAAGAGAGGCGAAGACTGAAATATTCTCCAAGATACACAGAGAAACCAATTTTGTCCCCATCCTGGTAATCACCTGAGGAGATGAGACAACCAAATACTCTTAGTTCTGGGACTCGGGAGTCAGTAAAAACTTATTTTAAACTATGACCAACACAGAACAGTTATTAGTGAATATAAAAACATCTACCAAAGCAGTTGCTATGAAAGCCACATACAGTTTTGGTACATATCACTTCTATGCCAAGAATAACTCTGCAGAGGCCCATGCTAATTCCAAGGTCTTCTGTCCTAGAAGATGGGATTTTTCTTATTGGTTTAGAATACAGATAAAATTAGTTCTAAAGGGTTGTATAGTTCTTATTCTTGGACTCAGCTTTAACTCAGCCACATCTCCCTGAAAATTTCAAAATTAGTAAAGGTCTTCTCCTTTTAGTAGGAGTAGTAAGAAAATCCCTGTTTCTCAGGAGCTTATTTATGTGAGCACTATATTACCAAGGGATAATAGGAGCCCCAGAAGTAATCCCACTTTCCAAAACAAGGCCAAAAAACCCTAATACAACACACAGACAAACAAGAACCCCAACCAAGACCTCTTTTTAATGCAGTGGTCCACCCCATCTGACAAAGGGGAACTATTTGTCCTTTTTTCCAGCGATGGAACCCAGCTCAGACTCACCTAAGAGTGTGAAGGAGTGCTTGTGACAGTCCCCAGCAAGAAGGTAGCTGCAGTCCCCAGCAAAATTGTACAAGGAGCCATCAAATGTTTTGATGTGATCATTCCCAAAAAGGCTGCAACGGGCAACTGATGACTCCTGAAGTGAAGCACCTGATAACTCTGGGTATCAAAACACAACATGAACTTGCAATTTAAAGCAATCATTTTGCAGTTCAGGCATTTATCTGCTGGAATTTATCCCCACTGATGTCCTGGTAGCTTCTAGGCAGACTAAGCCTGGCATGGCAGTCCATAGGATCACAGCTTTTTTTAATTATTATTATTATAATATGCATTACTGAAATGCCTTATTTTGCTTTATTTCCACCAGCCCAAACCTTGCATGGGTAATTTAAGTCCTGATCCTTTGAGGAATGCCATGTGCTCATTTGTGCCTGCCTGCAATCCTACTAAAGCCCTATAGGGCACCAGGAAAGCCCCATATCTTGTTCAGTCAAACATCCCTGACTTAAGGGATTATTTGGGACTCAACACAGTGCCTGTTTCAAGGTAAACAGACAAAAGGAATGAGTTTATTGATGCCTTCAGCATAGTGAGAATAATCCCTGAGTCGATACAAAAAAAGGGGAAGGGGGGCTCATATCTCACAAAAAAATAGTGAAAATATATTCTAGTCTAAACCTGTTTTCTTACCTGTGATTACAGTGGCCAGCAGTAGGTTTGTTTGCAGCACTATCAAGAGGAACATCTGTTAAAAATCAAAAAGAGGCAATTTAGAATATTCTTAGTTTGAGACACAGTCTGTTTCTAAACTCCTCATCACTTTCTATCCTCTCCTTAGAAAGAAAATTATTATTGAGGTTCTGCAACATTTCAGAAAGTCATAATCCATGCAGACAGTCATGGTAATTCAACTGCCCTCCATCCTGCTTTAATTAGGTAATCTAGGAGAGTTATTAATTATTCTTTGCCCCCATTTTCACTTTTCATAGCAGGGAAGTGAGCTACCTCCATGGGAGATGCAAGCCAACACAGACACATCTTGCAATTCCCCTCAGTTAACACCCTGCACACAAAGCCTTTCAATGCACAGCATTATTTCTCAGGCAGCCTGATGTGAAGAAGCACCCCAGACTGGCTCAGCCAAGCTGGCTCCAGTAGAAGTCACCTCTGCAGCACAAGACTTGCGCCCTGCCCAAACATCCACAAAGAGAAAGAAATAGACAGGTTTTGCACCAGCCAGCAGGTTTGCTTGGCAGACCAATGTAACAGGGTGATAACATGCTTGAGATAAGGGGCAAGAAGGAAAGGGAGGAAATCGTGCAGAGATTAAAAACCCAGGGTTAAAATTTTCATTCAACAAAATCAGTTTTAGCTTTGCTGCCTCCTTTCTACAACCAGAACATTAGTCTTTGTTTTCCATATGTCTATGAACTACCTCCAGGATGACCAAGCCTTTAAAAATAATAATTAATAACAGGATAGAAGGGTCATGCAGATGGTGAACTACATAGGTTCCATGGCAAAACATCAACTGTTAAGGATGAAAGCTGTAGGGAGCTCCATCTAAGGGAATTAATTTCAGTGATCATATAAGCAACTAGAGAGGCTTCAATATACCAAAGTTGATATATTGATGCCAGAAGATCAGACACATCTTTGCCTAAAGGAACTCTCCAGTTAAAGACTAGAACGCATTTTGCAAAGACAAACTGAGATTTCAGATATAGACACACACTTATTGCTGTTAATTATGTAGGTCCAACTCACAGTCACATAAATAAACACTGACTGTGACTTATTTACACAAGACAGGAAAAGAAAGATCTGTTCTATGACTCAGTCTAATATAATACTGCAAATCCCAAATTGACATAAGGCTACAAGAAAGCCCAGAAGTGGCAGCTGCATGGGAGTGACACTACAAAGAAGGGTGAAGAAAACAGTAGGCATTATTATTCTCAGATTACACACTTGCTACTGTATTTCTGGTGCATGCACAGTGTTATTGTGATGAATTAGATACCGCTGCTCTTTGTTAATCCTTTTGTTTTACAAGGCAGGCAGAGAAAAAAAGGCAAGGTGTAAATCCCCATCAGTCCCCTTCCACCTCCCACACTGTTCTGAACTGCAGATAGTTTCCCCCAATTCCAACAGAGCAGGTGCCACCAACAAATCAGAATACAATCCAGTAAGATCTGCCAGTATAAAACCCTCTACAGTTTTATCACTGGCTTAATAAGAAACAAATGTACCTTCCTCTGTGTGAGACTTCTCCTGCACATGAGCAAGAAACTCCTCCAGTTTCCACATCTAGCCTACAGCACCATTGTTCCCCTGGTGCTTCAGAAGTCAATGGCATTGGTCTGAAATCTCTTGTTTTTGTACAAGCCAGGAACTCTTGTCCATTTAAGAGGAAAGATAAAAATGCATACGTCACATCCGCCTGATTCTCAAGACAATAGATTAAATTGCTATCGTGGAAATCAGGCACTCTTGATTGCCAGGAAGGTACAATGAGAGGAAATAGTTTTAAAAATTGACAGATAAAGTCTTTGAAATACATTTCACATGTGTATGTGTGACAAATCTCACTGGCTGAGCCAAGAGGCAGCATATTTATTTGACAGAATGTTATTCAAAAGGAATAGTAGGATGCTCCACACCTCAAAGGCCACAGAAACATTAAGCCTTTTTCCTAAACAACTGCCTTAAAGGAGAAAGAAAAATTCAGAGCTAGTAATGGCCTGGGTTTATTCTCTAGGTGCAAACATACTTGAATTTTGCCACCTTCTATCAGAGCAACGCATTTGATCCTTGAAATGTTCCTCTGGAACAATGCATGGTAACAAGTTAATCCTGCTCTGACTTGTTTGCAGAGTGGGCACCAAATTTCTGGGCATGTGTACAGCACTGAGCAAAAACACACAAACCAGAGTTTGTCAAGTCTTACTTGACTTTCCATATCCCATTTCTGATATTTTCAATAACTACTAGGATTAACAAAGGCCTTAGGAGGCAACACATTGCATTGACTGGGAATTGTTCTTTCGGCTTAGATCCACCTGACACATCAGCACGTCCTTCCTAGCCCTGAGAGGCTGAACATGAGTGATCCCATGAGTGTTCCCTAAAGCTTTCCTTATGGGAATGCCAGCATGACTCAGGTCAGGGAGAATTAGATCTTCTATCACTATGGTCTCTTGTCGTCTTCTCAGTTCTAATCCTTTCACTTCCTGAGCCCCAAATAATTAACTTCATTTGGCAACTTCCTCTTGCAAATCTAAATCCAGCAGGGCTTTGATTCGCATTTTTTTGTTTGGCACATAAGAAAGGTAGAGTGAGAATACCTGGAAAAATTCCTTAAAAATAAGAACAGTGCTGATTCAGATAAACCAGACACTGTGACACTTCTTAAGCACGTTAGCAACCTTGGGGAACACAACAAACAAAATCAGTTGAGATAGACACAAAGAACAAAATTCCTTTTTTCATCCTGGCTCTTTTTTCTCCCCCCAAAAATAAGGAGAATGGTAATTAAAGAGTGCATTGATTTATTGATATGGTACATTGTTCCTACACAAAGCTTAGTGATGGTTGGGCATTTCTGACAAGTAATTTTCCAAACAGTACACCTGAGACACAGAAGAAAATACATAAGCAACTATAAAGTGTTGTCAAAAAAACATCTATAGTCCATTCTTGGAAACAGCACAGGAAGGACTTCTGAGAAAAGTTATCCATAATATTCTTTTTCATTGCTTTGTTCAAATACCAGGTTGCATGCAACAAGTCCTGGCCCTGCTACAAGTATGTTTGAATTGAAGGACTCTATCCTGGACAAAGTCTGTTTGCATGAGGACCACTTAATTTCTGCAACCAACTGCATTGATTGATTTTATGGAATCTAAAAAAATGTTCCTGGCATCTGAAGCAAACAGAAACCCCAAACGCCACATCCTCAGATGCCACACAAAAAAATCAAATTAAGGAGGGTTCACTCAGAAACACAGGAAAGGACAGAAAGGGAAAAGATAAAATTATGAGCAGAAGTAGGAAGCAACTTCTCTGCAAGCAGAGGAAATTTCCAGCCTTGGAAAATCAGAGAAATTATAGAAGGTCCTTGTGTGTCCTATCAAAAGTAGCACAGAGAAGGTAGGAAATCAGTGCTCCTCTCTTATCCCAGGGTAAAGGCTGAGAGAGCAAAGAAATCCTCAGGGGGTTGGTTGCCTTTAAAACACATAACTGGAAGGTCTCAGCACAGGTCACTGTGTCAAGAAGGAGTCAGACAAATCAATGAAGGGCCCCTGCATCACAGGAATTAAATCTCAGCGATCAAGTGATGAATCAGAGACAGCTTTTGGCTTAGAAAGTCTTTACCCTGTTGTGTATTAAAAGCAGGAATCCCATCCTTTAATGTTACACTTTATTTCTTAATTCTCTTTTCCTAAGCAATTGCTGCTAGCCACTAGAACCCTACTTTTTGGTCAAAAAAACAAACCAACAAAAACCACCTAAATAAAATAACAAACTAGCCAGCTTTCTTTATCCTATCACAGTCTGCAAGAAGATATGTTTGTGTTTTTCCACAAGTGAGATTCAAATTAACTTCCCCATTACAAATCCAACAGTGAAACAAAGCAAAAGGACCACGAAAGAGGGAAAAAAAAAAAAAAAAAAAAAAAAAAAAAAAGAGACCAGGAAAGGGACTAAAGCTCTAATTCCCATGAATTGCAGGGGCTTTAGCGCATTTTGGGGGTCCTCAGTGCTCAGCTGCTTTTCCTGGCATAGTCAACGACGGGAGGCACTAAGGACCCTTATTTTGCATTTGAAAGCCCTCAGCCTCCGGACATCCTTCCACAGGCTGGGAAGTTCACAAGGCAAAGCAAACATTTGAACACTCTCCCTCCCGACTGGGCAGGGAAGGGCACTATCCGAGATAATCCTTTTTACCAATTTAACTCCTTCCCTGGCGGCAAGCTCACGGGATTTCCAATCTCACAGCCCTTCCGGGGGTAATGCTTGGAGGCAGCCGAGCCGCCAGGACCTCGGGCTGCAGCGGGTGAAGCGAGACTCTTGGGTGCCACTCCTCAGGCTCCAAACCTGCCAGGTAGCATCCCGACCTGGAGTTTATGATGGTGCATCCTGCAAGCCCTGCGCTCTGCAGCATCACATCAAAGCAAAATATCCCTTCTTTATACCCAGGGAATAAGGATACTAGAGCTGCACATCATTTTCAGCTAGGGCCAGTTAGTACTGCTCTGCTGAAGTCAGTGGCACTACTCCGTGCTGGCTGAAGAGCCAAAAGCCTGGCAAATTTGCGTTACATTACAAAGAGCCACCAGAAATTAAACAGAAGGGCAGGGGGGAGATGATTTTTTCGCCTGGACTGTGGGCAGTTTCTCCCTTATGTGAGGTAGCACCTCGCTGACATCCGCCCGACTTCTACACGCCAAGCACTCGGCATTCCCGGGAAGGGCGTGTGCTCCCGGGGCAGAGCAGCACGGCCCGCGAGGGCATCGCCCACATGGAGTCTCCTCCCGGAGGAGCGTGGAGGCAGGCGGTCACTGCTCTCTCTCTTTTGCTCTTTAATGTCTTGTACCTCCACCCCGGGCTGAAATTCCCTGCATAGAAAGCCACCCAAGGCCAATTCTACGATTTCCTCCCCACACCCTCGGAATTTTTTCCTATTCCCCCCCCACCCCAACTAGTTAAAACGCTGTAATTTTATTGGTTTATAGGGTGTATTTAAAGGCACAAGATTTTGTAAGCAGGGTACCCAATACATGCATGTTATTCACAATTACCCTGCAGGAGGTTTTCCATTCTTGGAGCCTGTTCTGGAGAGAGCAAAACGTTTTAGCATCCTTGTCATAAGTTAACATCAGCACTGACATCAGACACCAACCACTCCACCGCCACAAAATCACCATCAGGCTGCTGGGAAAAAAAAAAAAAAAAAAAGCAAAGGAATTTTTCCATAGATATAATAAGAGAAAATGAGAGCCTGTATTATGCAGCATGACATCCGGTCAGTTTTCTAACTCCGTGCTTTAAAAGCAGTTGGTCCCTCCCCTTGGGATTAAATTTGTCCAAATGCATGGCTGCTGAAATGTGTTTAGCTGAAACCACGTAAATAACGAGTAGCCAACTCTTCTGGGCTGCAGGTCTGTAAAACAGCTGCAGTAACAATTCACCTTGTGACTCTGTAGATTCAGTAGAACAATTAATTACTAAATGAGCCAGTCACCCTCGGATACACAGAGAGATCTCCAAATCTCAGATGTGAACAATATCCTCAGTTGGTCTTTTAACCTGAGGTTTAATCAAGCATAACGAATGCATGCATGTGCAGATATACACCCATACATGCACCCCCCTGCATATATCCACTAATTAAATGTGCCCTGACAGGAAAATATTAATATACTGAGGAAGAAGGAAAAATAAACAGGAACAGCCGGGAAGTATCCCCTTCATGTGGGGAGACAGATGAAAATAAATAGAGGAGGGAAGCCTTCTTAGTCATGTGTGCGTTCTTACAAAAAAAAAGTCCTGATTTTGAATCCCCTATCTCGTAAGTACCTGTGATTCTAGTCCAAAATCACAACTGCTCTTCCATATAAACCCAGGAAAAATAGCAATTATGGCAACTGAAACAAGAGACACAGTTTCCCAGATGAGAATTAAAAATCCTGAGTGGTTATTTTTGCAGAGTGAGACTTTGTCATTACAGAAGGGAGCAAACATAGACCCCCTGCTGCTGCTTTGAGAAGCAATTTCACCCCTCTCCCCTTCGTGCAGTATGACAGAAACAGTAGTTTCTGTATTTGCATCACAAGCATGTAAGCAAGGATAAATTAATTAACATCCTCTGCTCCACGCACAGGGCTGGTCTAGGGCCCTAGGAGATTGACTAATTAAGAAGTTTACTAATGACAGACTTCCTGAGATGCTCCTGAACTAGCACAGGTTTCCTTCCAGGGTCGCAACTGCTACAAAATGCCCAACTCAGGAGCCAGCTGGAGCTTCTGTGTTCAAGGCTGACCCCTGTAGGTTTGTTCCAAATTAATTGCTTTTCAAACAAGAAAAGCACCAGGGGTTCATTTAACATCTCAACACAACTGTTAGCAAACTCCTCTGACAATTAAAGTCACACCATGTTAAAAACACTCGCTGTAACTCGGGTTTCTGTTAGCCCAATCTTCCGACAGCACGTTAATAGAAATTTAAGAAACATCTATTACTATGTGTTCTCCACATGCCTTTCTGGACAATGAATTCAAGACAATTCTCCACCATCCCCTTTTTAAATTCAATGAACTGAGCTCCCAGGTTGCCTCTCTAACGTGCATTTCTCCCCAGTTTTTATGGTTTTCACGGCTCATCTCTAAGTCCAGATACCAGAGCTATTGCCAGGTTTAAATATTTAACATTGCTGCTATTCCTAGAATGCAGCATCATCCATATCCCTTCCTCCCTTCACCAGCATCTCCTACCACTAGCAGTTTAAATAGCATAAGGTAGAAAGAGATACTACCAATAATCAGAAACAAAACACCTCAGAAGGGTAAATCATCATTTGGCAACATATAACAAATGTGATGAGCACTCAGTTGTTGGTGTGTTTTCTACTCACCTAAATGATGGTATGTCAAATCTTAAAGGTGCCTAAACACCTTTAGGCACCTAATGCCTGCATTATTGCATTCATACAATTTGCCAAAGTTGTGATCTCACTAAAGATTTGTAAGGTTTGTTGTACACTGTGGGTTTTTTTCATAAACCCATCAAAATTCATTAAAAGACCCTCAAGCAGCATAACGTAAATCCTAATCTATCAAACAAATAAAACAGTTGAAAAAACTTGGAAACAGATCTATGAATTTCACTGAACTGCAGAGAGATGCCAGTTCCCATTGAATACTAGGATGTTTCTGAAAGTCTTCACCAGGAAGGATGATCTTGGTCCCTTAAGATTGATATTTGGCCTATGGAAGTTCCTTGCATTACCTTAAACATTTATAGCATCATCTTAATCTCTTTTGAAAAGGAAATAAGTCACATCCACACAAAATCTATTTCACTCATTTTTATAATGCCAAGGAAGAACCAACTCCAAGAAAAAGCAGATCACCAAGACAAAAATCACGTGTTTCTCCCTCTGAAAGGCTGATTTACCCTAGTACAAGACAGAGCATGTTACTCATTGTGGAGGACAATTAAGTCCCAGAAACATTCACTGCTCTGCAGGGAACAATTGACAGCATTATGTGATCAACAAATCTGTGTCTTATGTGCATTCCCCACCACCACCCTTTTTTCCCTGCAGTCACCCAATATAAGCACAAGGAGTGGGGGGAAAAAAAGGCAAACAGCTCAGATAGTGAAATTTTCCTCCAGTTCCTGCTTTCTCCTCATGTATTGGTATACAGTACATATCCTAAAATCACCAGACAAGATATCAATCACAAGACATCAACCACAATACAAGGACTCTGAAATACTAGAATATTAATTGGCTCTCCCATACGCCTTTTTATTTTTTCTACCATCAAAGATTAGCATTTATAAGATTTTCTCCAGAAACATGAAGTGTAGAGACTTCAAGATGAAAAACAAAACTGAGACATTCACAAGAATTTCCAATACCCACATTGAACATCCAAATAAAAGATAAAACTCTCCAAATGCTCTACAATTCCAAAACACCATCAAGCAAGTTGACAATACAGGGATTGGAATCATAGAATATCCTGAGCTGGAAGGGACCAAAGACCATGGAATCAGCCTGCTGTCACTCTAATTCCCTTTGTGCCCAACCAATGAGACAGATACTCATTCCTCACAGACTGTGGGTAACAGAGAGTGTGCACATGTTTCTCCACTGGACTGTTCCTAAAACTACGGAACTTTATAGAAATTGCATTAAAATACCCTCTAAGTTTGACTTGATTTAAAAACAAATGCACCAAGTAGTCCAATCTTTTTCCATTTGGCATGGGAAAAGAACTGTCCAAAATGGCATCCTAATAAAAATTTAGTTTTTCAACATCTCAAAGCTGAGAGATATCTCGATCTCACTATTTTATGAGCCCATTGCCAAAGATTTTATCTTTAGAAGCACAATAAAAAGACAGGATCTTGTTTGTGTGTTTGAATAACAAAATTGTGGTCATAAATTGTTCAGAAAACACAAAACAGTTAAAAATTAGGCTCCGTTTCTTTGTCAAACAAAAGCAATCAGAACATATTCCTTTCTCCTTTTCTTGCCCAGCAGAAAAATGCACAGTATTCAAAGGAACAGTGCCTGAGGATATTTGCAAGCATAAATATATCTGTATATTTTATTGGCTTTTTATTTCCGTTCACATCCTTCTGGTTCAAACCCAAACAGTTCTGGAAGTCCTCAGGCCCCAAGGCACCTATACCCCTGAGCTATCGATTCCAGCAGTCTGCCAGGCTTTCTGGAAGGACAGATTCACACAAGGATATGGAGAGATCTCAGGAAGGTTAAGGCAGATTTTACAGAACACACAGAACAGCAAAAGTCATGTTTAATTTGAAGTTGGTGGGATGAGAGAAGAGTGTAGTCATCCTTAGGACTGGTGAGTACCATGGTGGCTGCAGTGCCTTTCATGCTCTTTCCCATCCCACCTTCCAACATCAGGCATGAAAATCATCTTCCCTCAAATTTCCTTCAGAAAATGGATGCCACAGGTTTCCAAAAGTTGTCACCTTCACCCATTTTACTTCAATACAGACTGTTTAATTAACATGCTGTGACATCCATGCATTCATCATTCCGTGTATTACTCGTTGTTCCCCTGATTTAGGGATCACATCCCAGATCATCTCATCACTCTCAGATGACAGGAGGCAGAGATGCACAGTAGGCACTGCTAGAGCAGGTGCCACACTCATTGCATAAAGACAATTTTATAGCCATTACAGTGATAGTGGAAATGCCACAACTCCTTCCAGGGAGCATTTTCCCTCACTGACAAGTAATGAGCAGCCACTAGTTTAATTACAACTGTAAGCCATAAACTAAAACAAGTTTCACCTCAGTATGAAATTAAGGTACAAGCCCTCAGTTTTCATCCCTGAGCTAAAAGGCTCAGAAGCTGAGTGCTGATGCCCTGTTACAGTGAAAGGGAAATTCTTAGTTGAAATTTAACATGGTTTTTCTCACAGCTGGGGTGACCTAAGGGCACGTGCACAACCTGTTACCATGGATCAGCTGGCTGAAACTTCCCGCCTTATTTTCCTAAAGTGCATGTTTATAACTTCATACAGACACATTTAAAAGATTAAATGAGTTAAACTATGCTGTAAGTTTATCGTGTACAGGAAAACATTTATTTTAAACTAAACTGATGCATTTATTTTAAACTAAACATCCAGCACAGGCCACAAAGGTGATGAGGGGTCTGGAGCATCTCTGTGGGAGCTGGGCCTGATTAATTACAGAAGTCAGAAAGGGGATCTCATTAACACACATAAATATCTCAAAGCAGGTGTCAAGAGGATGGGGCCAGACTCTCCTCTGTGGTGCCCAGTGACAGGACAGAGAGCAATGGCCAGAAACTAAAACAAGTTCCATCACAACACAAGGAAGAATTTCTTTATGCTAAAGGTGGCTGTCCAGGGAGGGTGTGTGGATTCTCCGTCTCTGGAGACACTCCAAACCCACCTGGAAACATTCCTGTGTCACCTGCTCTTGGTGACCCTGCTGGGACAGGGGGGTTGGACTGGGTGATCTCCTGAGGTCCCTTCCAGCCCATACCATCCTGTGATTCTGTAAATAAACTACTTCTTTAACATGTAGAACCATCAATTACTCTATACAGGATGGTGGCAAAAACAGAACAACTTCACTGTAAATAAAAAACATTGAAAATACTTTATAGCCATTATAAAACATTATAGTATAGGTATTTCTTTGGGAAAACAGAAATAAAAAGAAAGAACAGTACGTTCTCATTCCCTAAATCAGGACCACAGTCACATCTTGTATACTGAAAGACAACATGGAGCTTAGTTCTCATAAACACACACTGATTTTCCTCCAGACTCAAAAGCATGGAGTCAATTGCATAAATCTCAAACTGAAAACACCTTCCACGCTACATTTCATTTATAAAGAGGAAAAAAAGGATTTTTATTTATTATTTTACTAATAAAGAGCTTTTTTTATAAAGAGGAAATAAAAAATACCTCCATTTTAGACCCCTAGGAGCACCTGCAAGACCCACAGCCCAGCATCCCACTATATTAAGTGCTGCACAAACTTAGGACAAAAAACAGTCCAGACCAAAGCATCAGCAGGAAGAACACAGAAAGAAGGCTTCAGAGAGGAAGTTATGCTAAAAAAAATTACACAGATCATTGAGCAGACCTCAGCATGGCTTGGGAATCTACTGGCTTTACAAGTAAATTAAGCTTTAAATATTTCAATACTACTTTCAGCTATTTGTAGCTTCGCAGTCTAAAACGTGTAACTTGAGTTAAAGCAAAAAGGGCTGTTCAGAGAAGGCAAAGCAAAGAAAGCATTGCTCAAGGAAAAACTGAAAAGCACTGGAGCCTGAATTTCCAGTAACTAGAACTGGAAGCAAGAATCAAACTAGCATTGGGAACTACAAAATTACTAAACCACAGATTTAATCCCTCCAGAGATGTAAAAACATCCAGATGCCATATTTTTTAAGTACCAGAAAACATCTCAAATGATGTTTTCTTATGTCCAAATCTCTGTGTGCCACTAAACTATGGAAGGACTCTGCCTTGAAGGTGCTTCTGGGGCACTGAACTCAAACTTATGCTGAGCTTCTCCCTGTGGGACCAGGCTCTTTTAAATCTCTTGGCTCCTGGCTGACAGCTGGGAATTAATAGCACTGGAAAGTAAAATTCAAGATTTTCTAAAGATATGTACTTAAAGCCTGGTTTAAACTTTATTTATATACAAATTTTAATATATATTTAATTCCTCAGCCACTTTTGACCAAATCATGGGGGTTTATGTGCTCCCTCAGCAGCCTTGGGGGAAGAGAGAATCTTGTTCCCAGGAAAGGAAAGCTGAAGCACCCACTCAGCAGTTACCAGCCTTGCCTCACTACAAACCAGTCCATGTTTGGGTATTTTCCCCTGACTGTGGTTTGTAAACAATGGAGGAATATTTAACTCTGCTACTGCTCCCAAAATTATTTATATATGAACAGACTTTTTTTTTTTCATGCTCCATCTGGAAAATCTGACATGAGATTTGCAATATTCCTGTCCTGCCCGTTGATCAAAGAGGAAAAAGCACAGAAGCACAAAGTCTGGAAATTCCCATTAGACCTGTAAAACTCCACAATCGGGTGATAACTGAGCTAAGGGGGGGCGGGGGATTAGATAATTTTGCATTTCCAGAAAGTTTTTATCACATTTTGGGAGGTCTCCTGAGATCCCTAGGAGTCTAATCAAGCAGTGTGCTGAAAATAAGGGAACTGGGCTAGGGGACAGATGGATACCTGAACCAAAGGTGCCACAGGCACAGTGTAACTTCTGAAGATCTAGAATTTTCCAGTGATAAAGCTAGAAAGCCTATGTTCAACTCAGGAACCACAGCTCCTGTCAAACAGTACCACAGTGTCCCTGCTCATCAATTAATTTGCTTAACAAGTAATGCACCAGGAGAACAAGAAGGCCGTTTGAAGGACTCACGGTGGAGACAAAGGAAGGCTTGTGAACTTCCCCAGAAATGCCACTCAACCAAGCAGGAAGATAAATCTGACACAGATGTTCTGGACAGAATAATGCTTACAGCTGTTCTCAGCCTGGTTTTATCTGGTCACTGCTGAATTGTACTGGAGCTGAGCAGTTCAGTGGCACCAAAAAATGCAAATACTACTCACAACGTTTATCCTGACAAAGATTAAGATGTGTGATTGGCAGAGTGATCTGCTCAGACCATCACCTCGTCAGGGTAAAAGCAAAACAGAACTGGGATGGTGGCTTGACTGCAGGGACTGCCAAGGACATGCCAGTTCACTAATTTCTGTGCTCCTCCTGTCTATCAGGAATTTTTGTTTCATGTTTTTCATACACTGCAAATGATATGGAGCTGGCACCGTGGTGCTGTTTTCAGTTTGTGCAGCACCGAAAGTGGGGACTGGGTCCACAACTCTGCCTTACAAATAGCAGCAGCACCATACCACATGGGGAATAAAAAAAAACCTAAAACAAAAAAAACAAAGTCAAAACTGAGCTCTGCCACACTGAACCTGTCAACTTTAATCGTGTGGAATGGAGGGAAGGTAAAGCCTTTGCAGGTGATGAAAGCCACATTCATACCTAGGCTAAAGTTTACAGCCACCAAGGAGCTAATCACACAAGTGACATAAATCCTAGTCTAGACAAAGCTTTGTACACTGAAAGGAGTAAAAATACAGTGCCATGGCATGAAATACAGCTTCACACCCTTCAATAACAAACACTGGGACTATTTCAGAGGTTCACACTGACTTCTTCCCTCCTTGTCAGCACAACAAGAGCCCCTCAGATAAAATCTACCAAGGCCACCTCAGTTATTTACAAAGGTCAGTTTGCGTATTTTTGGCCCAACATTTTGAGAGCTGCATTTGTTAGCTATTGCAGTGAAAACATGATGGTCCTCAACCCATTTTCTAGAAGTCCTTTACAGCCTCATCACCAGACCAGCCAATGCCCCCAACTCTTACTCTCTCTGGCCATTTTAGGCAATTAACACATCCTAGGATGCCCCATGTGGGAAATAAAAGAAACTGTTGCACTAAGCCAGAAGAGCGAGTGTAGCAGGTCAAGAAACATGAAAAGAATGAGCACAAAGCCAAAGCAATGTGTGTCCCACACAGTCACTGCCACGAAGCCAGGGACTCCAAAACAGTCAGCCAAGGTTAAAGAAGTATCCTGAAAAAATCTGTTCAAAAAATGCATCTGTACAAAACAGCAATTTTCAAAAATCCTTGTTCACAGAAAGGTAAGGATGGGCAGCAATAAGTTTTTCCCAGTGTTAAAAAAATCTCCAAACCCAGGCCCTAACAAGGTGCTATAAATGCCATCTGCTGAAAAGCAAGAAATATGGAGTTAGAGATTGCTTTGTGGGGGATGAATACTTTAAATGCATTCTGCTCAATGGGAAGCAGGAATAAATCTAAACTTCTCTTGCTGGTGTTATAGAGGCTGCCCAGCAGTCATTTCTGGCCCTAATAAACCATTTCTACCAAAGTAAGAGCAGAAGGAGCCCAGCCCCAAGCACCCTAAGCTTTCCAGCCCAGCTGTGTTCACTGGCAGAGGGAGGAGGGACAAGTTCTGAGGGCTTTTCCCTGCCAGGACTTTTCTCCGCCAGGACTTTTCTCCCTGGCTCCTCACTTTTCCTACTCTTCAGCAAGTGTGTTGTTTGTTACCCTTCTGCAGCTCCTGCTGCCACAGAACCACTCTTGCTGTGGGAAGTACCTTGGCACACTTTCATATACAAGGAAAACTCCCTTTCTGACAAGCATGAGCCCTTGCAGAGTCATGAGACCAAGTCCAACAAGGGCCAGATTAAATCTGAGGTTTGTTAATACAGATTTTGAGAGGGCCTTTGCTCACTAGACAGCACTAACTTTGCCAGCCCAGGATGTGTCAGAGTGAGGTTGCTCTGAAGCACGACTATTTGCTATAATCCCAGATCGCATACTGTGGTGTATTAATATAAAAATGTCTTTGAACTTTTAAACTCATTTCCCTGGATTTCTTTTTTGGTACTGATTCAGCACTGATACTAGGATTGACGTGATAAGAGAAGGCAAGTTACATTATTCTAACTGTGCAAACACAACTCTAGCTGGTTTGGGGGAATATTTTCTCTGCACTTTTAACTGTGAAGTTTCAAAATGACAAGAACACACCTGGATTTGCATCCAGTGGAAAAGTACCTACTGGGCTGCTGCTAGCTGTGCTGAGGAGCCCTTGAAATGAAAACAAACCAACCACAAATCACACTAATGGGAAGGCTGTCACTTCTGGATGCAACCCTAGGAATGAAATATAATAGGAGAAAAGAAATATTTGCTTTAGTCCTAGACACATAAAGTAAATCATCTGCAGAGAGAATGACATTCCTCTCCTCCCCTTCATCCCAAACTAGAGATCAGTTCTATTGATGTGAATAAAAGGAAAGAGAAAAGAAAGACAAACCCACAATATAACAAACAGAACAGCTGCATACCCCTTGCAGACTATACATATCTATTATATCTATTAAAT
Organism: Nicator chloris; assembly: GCA_013400495.1. Taxonomy (NCBI): domain Eukaryota; kingdom Metazoa; phylum Chordata; class Aves; order Passeriformes; family Pycnonotidae; genus Nicator; species Nicator chloris. The sequence goes on along the minus strand of WAAE01014310.1, from coordinate 177,023 downwards.
ACATGAGACAATTATCCAGAAAATGAGACAGCTCAGTTCAGCTGCAAATTTTGCACAGATTCCTTGGAGAAACTGGGGTGGGGGTGTTCCATATAAAGGTATTTTGTGAAATTATATACATAAACATCTGAGGATTGAAATATTCTCAGTTTTCTGACCTAGTATCTCAAGCTGGACACCTTGAAATAAAAAGTCTCCCACCCTGGGCTTGAAGCTCCTCAGAAAGCACAATTTCCCCCCTCCATTCCCCACCAATTCGTGACCCAGGTCACAGCAGCCAAGACAAGGCAAAGAGCTTCCTCCACACAGGTGCATGCCCCTGACTTTGAAAGGGCCAGAACACATTAAATGGCAAAAAAAAACGTACTAATAATACCCAGCACAAATATCACATCATTGCAGTGGGGGTTTTTAGATCATCTATTCCCAGGCTTGAGCCTGGTAGGATCAAGCACTTGAACAACACATATTTAGATGCCAAAATTAACAACTTTGAATTACATGTGGAGACTTTTTGAAATATGCATTTCTAATCCAGGTACTCAAATAGGATGTGGGACTTCCCTAGAAGTTTTGCTTCCAAGTGGCAGCTGAGCAGTGGAAAACCCAGCTTTGACACCCTTGTTAGTTCTGTGGTTAGAAAAGAATAGCTGTGTAGTCAGATCTCTCAGCCTTCTGAAGAATATATTCCAGTCATCCAGAGCTCTGGTATCTGGCAAATCTTCAATATCACATACTTGCTGACTATCCTAGTGTGCTCCAGGATAATGCTGTATTATGAACCCAGCCCTTTGCACAAAGTGTTCCCGTATTCTTTTAAAAAGACTTCCCTCCTCCACCCAGAACGTTAAAGAAGCGATTCAAACCCCGCTGTGGAAATACAAAGTTTGTGTTTTAGCTAAGAGGAGTGCAAAGCAGGGAGAATTTTATAGAGAAAAAAGGGATAAACCAGCAGCTCTGATGAGAAATTAGAGCAGGGAGGGTGTTGAGGCTACACAGGAAAAAAAGCTATGTCTCTCATACTTTCAATCAAAAGGATTCAGAGCAAAATGCTCAGGAACTGACACTTTCAGGCAGAGTGACTCTTGTTACGCCCTGAACTACAACCTCAAGCCATACCCACAGGGAATATGCCTGCTCCTGGCAAGTGACAGGCACCAGGATATCCATGCCAGGTAAAAGGGTGCCATTCTGCAGGGAAAATTCTGCTGGTCTCTTCATTTCAAGGCAGAGCCACAGTAAATCCATTGTTACAACTCATGCCACACTCGATTGGTTTCTGACCTATTTCCATTCCTGACTCTCCACCACCTTTTATGATTGCTAAAGTCACAAAGGTAATCTCAAAGAAAATCAAACACCCTTCTCAGATTATTTTCTGTGATTTGCTTCTGAATAAAGATACTTGGCAGAATCTTCAATCTTAGCAATTCCAGTTAAGCCCTTAATTCCAAGTACAGAAACCTAAATTCAGATATCCACACACCTGAGTCATTGCTCAGCATTGTTAAGAGACCCTTATTTTTAATGAGAGCAAAGCACTGAGGTTTGAGGACACCTGAGCACTACAGCCTAAAGTCAATACCAAACTCTGTGACTGAAGAAAATAAACTCTTTCTTGCTTTATATAGAGCTGTCAGGTTAGAAATTCCAGCCAAACATTCCCTCAAGTTTCTGTGATGAGTCACACCAAACACTGGTTACCTTCATAACAACAAGTTTTTATGAAAGCAATGAGAGGTAAAAGTGAAATCATGGAAAAAAAAATCACAAATCCACAGTATTTATGCAAGACCTGTAGCCACACTTAATATTAACTAGACATGTCAGGTTTTACACCATATTACAGACCATACCTAGACAGGCAGAACTGAAGTTCATGTTGTGTACAGGTGTGTCCAGGTTCAGATATACAATAGGTTATTTTCAATTTTCAGGAACAAGTTGACTTGCTATAAATCAAACTCTAACATCAATGTACTTACAAGGAACACACAAAGCCCCCAGACAAGTAGAATAGCAGTATTCTATTAGAAAGGTGATTTATTACTTGGCATTTCTTGAAGTTTTAGAGCTATTAATAGACTAGAACCACATGCCACTTTTGAGACACACCTCACAGTCTGCCTCTGCCTACTGGCATTTAAAGACTTGGTTGTTAGAGTTAAAAATTCGACTCCTCTTTTTCCCAAGACTCTCTAAAAGATCTACTGTTCCTATATTTTTCTTTTCCTCAAGTCTGGATTATCCAGATCTGGGTCTACTTTATTTCAAAACTTTATCCTCCCTATGATCTGAAGAGATTACCCCTCCTTCCTCCATAAGGATTTTTCACAGGCTTTATTAAAGCAGCTAAAATATTTTTAGAAAATAAGAATACTAGTCTAGCTCTGAGAAAGCACACCTTCAGCTATCTCAAAAGATTTCTGAAGAGGAAATAATTCCCCCCTGCTTCAGTTACATTAATTATTAACATCTGTTCCCCTCAGTATTATGGTTACGCACAGTATAAATGTAATTTCAAATTTAGCAGTGAGCTGAACAAGATGACTTCTTAAATCAAACCCAAAGGATTTTAATTATTTCAATGCAAAAAGAACCAAAACAACATAATGATGCTTATTTACAACCTCTTTACCTTCTCAGGTGGCAATTTATTTCAGAAAATATTACAAGATTTAAGATAAGAAAATAAACAAAACTTCAGATGTAGAGAATGCAAGGCTGCCACCTTGCAAAAGTGAAAAAAAAATCCAAATATGCACCTACCATTTCTGTAGGAGGCTTTCACCCCTTACTTCATTTGATAGGTATGAAAGAAATGATCTTCAATTATGCCTTATCTTGACCCTTGTTTTTATCCACCAGTTTCATCAGAAGTTTAATCAAAGGAGGCCGTGGCACTACAGCTATTAGAACTAAATTTGAACCTATCTATGGGCTCACCAAACAATCAAAATTTTGATAGTTTTGCTCCACAGTAAGAAAGCTTCATGTGTTATATCCACTACTTCTGTCCATAAGTAGAGTAACAGCCTTTAAAAGAAGGAGTTTCAGTTTAACACAACTCCAGCTGAAGCTGAGAAAGGAAGAAACACAATGCCAAGGCTTTAAAAACATCCCTAATTCTCTGAAAACTTTCCCATGGAAACAAACCTTCCCAAGAAATACCACAGGGTATGGGCTAGCCCAGCTCCCTTCAGGAGGGTTCAACTAATCATAATTTAATTAATGGTGATTTGGAGCACTTGGAGAAGTGTGTCCATAATTTCAAGGAGTGTGATTCATAACAAGAAACACATGAGAATAATTGTAAGCTATACTATACTAAAGTAAATATGTTTATATTTACTTCATTATAAACATGTTTACTATAAATGTATTTACTTTACCCACCACATCTTGTCTTTGAGGAGAGGATGTTACCTCGCCCCTGATGGTATCATATGGAAAAGGGAAAGCATGTTCAGCAACCTGTTCCTTCTTGAATATCGTGCTTTGTTGCTGGATTTAATGAAAATACACTCACTGACAGAATACTGAGCAACCAGCTCAAGTCTGGTGTGACCTCCCTTGTCTAAACTGAACCACAACATCCAGAATTTCCCCACCTTGGCTTCTACACCTTTTACCTATTCTACAGAGCAGCCAGGACACGATCTATTCGTTTTCCATGCTACTTGCTGAACTCTTAAGATTTTTTCCAGGAAAGGTGGGAGTTGTTTCCATTTTACAATGCTTGAAACTCACAGATTGATTGTAGCAGCCTTATTTCTCGCTTCTGCTCTGGAAGACACAGATTGGTTTGCCTCAAGCAGGTCTTGATGATCTATGCTTCTCTGTCTCCATCCCTGAAATAAAAAAAATAAATGCCCAAGGAAGCACAGGCAGCAAAAGAATCGAAGCAGATGGATTTCAGCTCCCAAGATCACATCCATCACCTGTACAAAGTCTCCTGGAAGAGCTTCCCAGCTGATTTACATTTGACAACAGCAATTGTGATTGCTCAAAGGCTCTGAAGTGCTGAGAGCAGCGAAGTTATCCATCCTATCATGCTTTTCATAGCAGCTGGGGCTAAATAAATTACATAACACGTTGCATATACTCACTGGAGGCCTGCCCACTACACTGCCCTCCACTCTGACAGCATTAGAAACAAACTAAGGTAAAGATGGGAACACAGTATGACATTGGTATTATTCACCAAATCTTGACAACATACTCAAATACCTCCTGGTAATTTCAGAGATAAATGCTCACCTGCACTTTAAAAGATGGGTCCACAAAAAGCACATTTTGTCAGCTGGTTTTCAGCATGTAAAATAGGTGAAATGGTTAGAAGCCTCCCTTGCATTAAAAGATAAGCTGCAGCCCAACACCACTGGCATTAAAGCCCGGTTAAGAGTTTTCTTATGGATATTAACAACAGGCCTCCTGTGACATCAGCTGGGATGACCCATACACTGTGGTCTAAAGCAGCAGTTCCCACCTGCAAACCCTGAACATCATTCCAGGCTTGCAGGAAAAATTTTATGAAGTAAAAAAAGAGATGCTGGTGGAAAGGGGAAGTGATTTTTCACAGGCTTCCCAAGCTATGGGGCAATCTGCGGCGTGATCAGCAGGAAATGACCAGAGGACACAAAGAGTCTGTAACCAGAAATATTTGGAAACCCTATTCTTGCTCATTTGACCATCTTACAGAAGCTATTAAAGTCAATGACCTCACTAGAGGGACAAAAATAGTTCATTTTGAAATATGGTTCCATACCACTTTTTTTTTCTCAGAGACCTCACATGACATCTTAAGAACTGACAGCTTCAAAGGAGCAATATTCAATACTGCAACTTCTATTCAGCAATATTTCCTTCTCAGTTCTCAAGACAGTTAGAAGAAACTGAAGGGAGAAAAGGAAAACCACCAAGAAAATATGAGAGGAATTTAAGAACTGAATTGGAGTGGGGAGGGTAAGGAATAAGAAAGAGAAATCAATAGAATAAAACACAAAGTTCAATCCTACAAGCAGCTGTTTTTAAATGCACACACTGTAGGCAAAGCATAGCTGCTTTAATTACCAAAGAGTGAAATGCAAGCTTAAAACCAAATCCATGTTTGGAAAATGAAGTTGAAAACAAACCCAAGAAACAAAATCAACCTTATCTAGTCCAACATTATTAGACCTGTGTTGGAATATATGCTTAGATCAGCTCCCTCAAATGAGTGCTAGTTCAGAATTAAAAATTATTTAACTTTGCCTGCAAGTGCTGTGTGGTTACCCAGAAATAAAATCCTCTCCCTTGCAGACAGGGTGCTTAGGGAGGAGGTTACTCTGCAACATCTTATCTTAAATAGCCACTAAATAATTAAGTCCTGCTAATTATCAGTGAGGACAGAGATTAGGGAGCTTTTTGTGTACCAAAACAGATCCTAATATTAAACTGCTACTGCGAATAATGAAAAGCATCTAGTGATTTTTTTTTTTTTTAAATTTTCATGTATGACTTTTTGGAGTTTGGATAATTTTTTTAGTTCTTGGCATTTGCAGAGAGAAAGCTTATTTTGTTTTGGAGAGGACAGGAAGAAGAATGTCCTGAAACATATTTGCATAACTGAAAAACTGGGGGGAAATATTCCCCCTTTCTACATTGTTGAACATTACTGTTTCTGCTTTCTTAAATTGACTGAAAAGTAACCCCCCAGCATTTCAAAGCTTAGTTCCATAACTGATGTTTCTAGCTAGTTATGAAAAATATGTATACTTATACATACAAAAGGATTTATAAATACAGTTAATTGAGATTCTGCCAGAGTGTTCAGATTACTTTGCACCAGACATTTAAATTGTAAAATTCTTAATGGAACCATGAATCTGATTAAAAATAATACCTTGACAATTTCCTAGTCACCCACCTGACAGGACTGGGAAGAACAGCTTGAGAACCTCCCTAACCTGTGCTTTGTGGATCCATGAAACTGGGACTGCCAGGAGAATTTGAGGAAAACACCTGGAAATCCACCTCTGGCTGGAACAGAACAAAGACCAGAAATATTTTCAGATTTGGGACCATTGTTACTAATCATGTTTAAGAGGCATTTGGACAGTGCCCTTAATATCATGCCTTAATTTTTGGTTAGCCCTGAAGTGCTCAGACCAGATGGCTATTGTAGGTCCCTTACAACTGAAATATTCTATTCTATTCTATTCTATTCTATTCTATTCTATTCTATTCTATTCTATTCTATTCTATTCTATTCTATTCTATTCTATTCTATTCTATTCTATTCTATTCTATTCTATTCTATTCTATTCTATTCTATTCTATTCTATTCTATTCTATTCTATTCTATTCTATNTTAGGTGAGGCTCTACTCTACTCTACTCTACTCTACTCTACTCTACTCTATTCTATTCCTTTGAAGGGAGAAATAAACTAGACTATTAAGACTGTTAGCTGTGGCTTTCTTGGCTGTCAGACACAGACCTGAAGCCAGCTTGCTCTTTTCTGATGCTGCCTGCATTTGTCTCTCACGTGCGCTAGAAAAACCAGGATTATTTTTCCACAACAATCATAGTTGAGCCTCACCTAATTTTAGCCTGATACCTAATTTTTAACCTGCCACCTAGAAAGGTTTGCCCTAAGTCCCCACACACATCTCAGTGCTGTATTATGGCAAGGGAGATGTGTCACATCACAGGGCCCTGTGCTCAAGAACCTGCCTAACCTGCCAGCACCTCAACAGCAGCCACAGCCTGTGGCCCCACTCCTGTCCCCTGCTCCTAAAATAACTTCATCCACGCAGAAAGGTCTGACACATGCATACATCAACACAGCAGTTAGATGAATCACCCTTGGAGCTGCGCACATGTGACAGCCATGATTTCCAAACAGGCATTTTGCAATCTTTCAGAGTCGCAGCATTTGTTTGGTAAAGCTTTGGTCCCCTGTCCTCCAGCCACGAGCCTGCTCTCACAGTGAAACCAGGAACAAGCACTGCTATCTGCAGCATGAGGGGCTTAAATGGTAATTTAACTTGAAAAGAAGTTAAACCATGGGCTACACTTTCAGTGATGTTAAACTGCTGCTGTGAAAAATTAAGGGGCATACAGACTATTTTTTGAATTTCACAACAATTAAAAAAGCAAGTGTGTTTTCTTCTCCCTAAGTAAAATGATGACATACTCCACATCCCAGAATGGGCCAGCCTGGAAGGGACCACACTGACTCATCTGGTCCTACCTCCCTTCTCCAGCAGGGCCATCCCAGAAAACACGGCACAGGATTGTGTCCACAGAGGTCTCCAGTGAGGGAGACTCCACATCCTCTCTGGTCTCTGTTCAGATCTCAGTCACTGCACAGGGAAGAAGTTCTGCCTCATGTCCAGGTGGAACTTCCTGGGCATCAGTTCCTGTCCACTCCTTCTTGTCCTATTGCCCAGCACCACCAAGCAGAGCCTGGCTCCATCCTTTTATCACCCTTCCTTCCTGAAGGAGTCTACTTTCATCATCATTTCATCATTGGTAATAGTAAGGATGTCTAAATTATTTTGAATGGATTTTTTTTTCTTTTTTTGGAATTTCTGCTTTTTATTCCATGCATTTTATCTCAAAATTTGAAAATTATAACTGATTACAAAGCAATCTCATAAAGGTTCTTAAGTTCATATTGAGATTTTCCAGTAAAATGATAACTGATTATGAAACAATTTTGTATGAGTTCCTAAGTTCAAATTGAGATTTTGCAGTTGCTCTCCTGACATTATCACTACTCATGTATCATACACAAATCTTATGCCAAATATTTGCAAAGATGTGCCCAAATGTCTTCTAAACTTCCTCAAATCTCAGTTAAAAACAAATATCTGTTTTAAAAACATGGAAAATGAAGAAGTCTGGCTTTGACTTTTCACTTCCAGATACACCTCCAGTTATAGCAGGAGACTTAATTTCTAGTGAAATCCCTCAGGGCTTTGTGGTTTCTTCAAAGCCTTTCTTTCGTGGCAGAAAGCAGACACACTTCCAGGATGCACAGATTTACTCCCAGCATGAGTTCTTCCAGAATCTATCTGCTATGGATACCAAACACCAAACACATTTCTACCAGCACTGGAAAAAAGGCCAGTGCCTTCCACGTATCGTTATCAGCACGACTGACCCTGTGAGTCATTTTTGCAGTGACTCATTCAATTTTGCAATGGAATGCCAGTCCTGACTCTCCAGCTCCAAGACCAGCCTCTCCCTCGCAGCCTCAGATATGGAAGGAACCACTCATCCATCACCATTCCAAAATATTACTGTGTTGAAATAAACCAAAGTACCTTAAAATTTGTTTGGAAAGGTGAGAGCAGAAGTAAGGCACTTCGTGTTATGTTTCATGGATGAACTCAAGAGTTTGAGATGACCCAGATGACATCAACCTTGGGTCTGTGGCTTCCTATTTCCTCTTTCCTCTCAGAATCCATCCTCAGCTCCCCGACACAAGAGAAGTGATGTGTTTGTACAGCCCCACCCCTCACCAGACGGCTGATCCAGCCCAGCATCACAGTCACTGCAAAAACACAGTTGCTGAAGCTAAAAAGCAAGCAAAACAACCTTTAGGGTTTTTCTTTCGTGTCTGGCTTGTACAGTCAGAGAGGTTGTTTCTCTACAAACAAAATGTTGTTATTATATTTCTCTTTTAACTGAAACTCAAGGAATCTGTTAATCCCTGTCCTTTGGTGGGGAAAGCTTTGTACTTTATCTCTCAGCAGTTCCAACTGTTTATGCCTGGCTTTTTAAGGGAGCTGAAACCTTTAGAAGACCTGGAATTGTTTATGCAAAGAAAGCTAAAGGCCTCAAGCTAGCTGACACTAGTACTTCCACATGTTCTTAAGGTAGAGATTTGGGGAAAACAGGTCAAGGAGGCAAGAAATTCTGCAGGACTTACCAGAGAATCCCAGCATCCTTTAATACAGTCAGGAGAGAAACCCCTACTCTCCTTTGCCTTCCTATATTAATCAGAGCATCAGGGTCCTTTGGACTGTGCAGTCTGAGAAGAAAATCTTTCCTGGTGAGAAGCAAATGCTTCTTCTCTTCACTATTGGCTCAAACAAGACATTTGGTTTCACATTTAAACAGGATAAAATAATTCAGCCTACCTGTAGAGAAAAGCTCTACAGATAGTTAGTGTTGTGTCGAGATTATTAGAAGGGTAATTTTAAAAGACTTCTGGTAAACTCTGATTTCTTCTTATCAGCAATATCCTGAATTTGCTCTTCTCTGTGCCAGTAGGACAAAATAACACTTTAACCACCCAGCACAATTTTAAGTGCAGATAATAAATATTTCATGCAAAATGCCTATTATCCCATGCAAACACAAAGTTTCAAAATAATAAATCAGTTGAAAGAACTTCTACAAGGGTCATGAATTTCCATTAGTGATTTCTATTACACAGAAATACAGTTGATTATTATCTCATTCCACTAGTCAGAGAAGTTCAGGTGTGGTCAGAGAGTTGCATCTACGAGATCGTCGCACCCTGGAAGAGTGAAACATAAATGCTCTCTCCAGATCCTTCATATGGAATGGGGAAAAAAAAAATAAGCCACAACATTATTTTCATTCCATATTCTTGAGAATTCTAAAGATGCTCAAACTCATTTCACTTCCTCATAACTTAATTTGCCAGGTGAATGGGGAAGAGTTTAATTTTTTACAAACTCACAGGAAGTTTTTATCCAACAGGTCCATTTCTTGCCTCTGATCAAAAGGTTACTACCCATGAATTTTAATGAGAGTGGCTTTAACACGGTATAAGCATGAAAAGCTTAATAATACAAAGGTAGGAGGGGAGTTATCAAAAGTTCTTCTGTGATCCTTAATTTTAGAAACTTAAGGGAAGCCATATTACTGATGCTAACTAACAGCATAAAAACCAACCCAAAAGCCACCCAGAAAACCAGTCCAAGCTCAAGACTTGAGACACAGGACCTCCCCTTGCTCAATTTCCAGTTACCATGGGAGTTTAGTCACACACATTTATTAATCCCATCCTTAGTGGATCTATATTGTTGTGGCCAGCCTCCATCCCTCTGTTCCCCTTTACTTTATAGGAAATGTATTCCTGTTTTGTAACATGCTCTGGGAAGCAGCTGCCCAAGCCAGCATCTGCCCCTCTGTATTGCCTCCGGAATGTGCTGTATCTTATAATTTATTTTTGGCAACAATAACTCCAACATGTTTTTATTTGCATTTCAGTACGGCTTTTCTGTTTTTACTGTTCTGCTTGGGTGTTTTTTTAACTCTTGATACTCAATGAATTTCTAATCCCACAGTATGAAATTAAGGTACAAGCCCTCAGTTTTCATCCCTGAGCTAAAAGGCTCAGAAGCTGAGTGCTGATGCCCTGTTGCAGTGAAAGGGAAATTCTTAGTTGAAATTTAACATGTTTTTTCTCACAGCTGGGGTGACCTAAGGGCACGTGCACAACCTGTTACCATGGATCAGCTGGCGGGCTGAAACTTATCCCGCCTTATTTTCCTAAAGTGCATGTTTATAACTTCATACAGACACATTTGAAAGATTAAATGAGTTAAACTATGCTGCAAGTTTATCATGTACAGGAAAACACCCATTTAAGCTAAACTGATGCATTTATTTTAAACTAAACATCCAGCACAGGCCACAAAGGTGATGAGGGGTCTGGAGCATCTCTGTGGGAGCTGGGCCTGATTAATTACAGAAGTCAGAAAGGGGATCTCATTAACACACATAAATATCTCAAAGCAGGTGTCAAGAGGATGGGGCCAGACTCTCCTCTGTGGTGCCCAGTGACAGGACAGAGAGCAATGGCCAGAAACTAAAACAAGTTCCATCACAACACAAGGAAGAATTTCTTTATGCTAAAGGTGGCTGTCCAGGGAGGGTGTGTGAATTCTCCGTCTCTGGAGACACTCCAAACCCACCTGGAAACATTCCTGTGTCACCTACTCTTGGTGACCCTGCCTGGGCAGGGGGGTTGGACTGGATGAGCTCCTGAGGTGACTTCCAATCCTAAGGATTCCGTGATCTATGCAAAAACGGGTCAGGTTGGGGTAGGGGGGGTGGTTAGGTATTAGGACGAAGTTTTTCACCCAGAGGGTGGTCGGGCACTGAACAGGCTCCCCAGGGAAGCGGTCACGACCCCAACCCTGCCAGAGCCCCCGGAGCGTTTGGACAACGCTCCAGGCACAGGGGGGGATTGCTGAGGCTGCGCCGTGCAGGGCCGGGAGCGGGACTCTGACGTTCCCCGTGCTTCCCCTCCACGCCAGAGCATTTCCAGCCCCCAGGATGGCCGTGCAGGACCCCGTGTGGCGCTGCCGGAGCGCTGGGAGCCCGCCCGGCCTTGGGGCGGAACGGGGCGGCCGCAGGTGCAGGGCGCGGCCGGGGGCGGCCCCGGGGGCGGGCGGGGGAGTCCCCGAGGCACCCGGGCCGGGCCGCATTTAAGGAGCGGCGTCGGAGCGCGGGAGCTTCGTCACCGCGCCTAGAGCCGCCACCATGCCCGTCAAAGGAGGCACCAAGTGCATCAAGTACCTGCTCTTCGGCTTCAACTTCGTCTTCTGGGTGAGGCACCCCGGGCTGTGCCCGCCGCGCTGCTGGGAGTGTGGGACTGGGATGGAGGGGAGGGGAAGCGCCAGGAGCCTCGTTTCGTTTGCTTTTTTTGCTGCTTTCCCCACTTGCTGCCCCCCAGAAGGAGAGGGGCGGGTGCTCACCGCTTTATTTTTCACGTTTTTCGGGTTTTGTCGTAAGGCGGGTTTGGTGTGCTGCCAGGCGGGGAGGGGCTGCTGCGTTTGTGGCTAGCCCGCCCCAGTCAGCATCCCCCAGCACTACATACAATCCTCGCCCTAAAACTCCGTGTGCAGGTCGGGCTCCCCGGTGGCTTGCCCGAGATGAGCTGATTCCTCGCAAGTCGCAGCTTGTAGCTGTCGTGTGTGTGTGAACTCCTCGTGGTGGTGGGAGCTGCGGCTTCCCTTGGGGTTTAATCTCTCGGAGCAGCCCAGCACCCGTTGGAGTCACGTCTCCGGTGTGGTTCCCGGCCCCACTACGCCTTGTTGGCCAGGCAGCGTGAGAAAGCGTGGCTGAGCCGAGAGGTTGGGGTTGTTCCCAGGCACTCGAGGTGTGGGCACCTGGATTTAGCGCTGGCTCCTTCATGGAAAAGTACTACGGGAGATTGCTTCTGTGCCTGATGGATAGGTGCAAAGTGTATGATTCAAACAGTTGGGTTTTCTCTGCGCTGTTTACCGCGGTGGAGAAGTGCGTGTGTGGCTCTGATGTGGAGGAATGAAGTTGGAGCTGTGGGAAGAAGCTGCGCCTGGAGTCAGTCGCAGCACTGCCGGTGGGACGAATGGAAGTTCCATTGTTAATGGGTAGAGTGCTCGCGATGTCTCAATGTCGAAATGGGTTACAGCAGAGTTGCGAAAACAGAGCTTGGCTGCCGTTGAGGGAAGTTGTGCAGAGCTTGACCCAGGAAAGCACACGTTGCCACCCGGGACTCGCCGGGACAGTGAGCAGGGCTGTCGCATTTGCAGGGTTAGAGCTGATCGGAAGGAGAAGCCTAATAAAGCACTGCCTGAAACATATGTTGAGCGAGTTTCTAAATCTCTCCTTAAAAGAGACTGAAGTAATCATGGTTTGCCTTGTGCTTGTTTTGTTCATTTGTTTCAAAGCTGCACAGTATTTTATAGGACAAAAATTCTTGTTGAGGCAAAGGCATTGCCTCAAAGGCGCTGTTAACTTGAGTATCACCACCTTGCTGTCTCGGGCCCAGGGCTGAGAATAGAGAGAGGGGGCTTTATTTAGCTCGGGATGTACCTGTTGCTTGGGAGTGTCATGGTAATAAAGTGCTGAGGCTTTACTTGTACCTTTGGGTGCTCACGGATATAGAATTGTACTGGTGGCAGGGTGGATGGCAGAAGAGTGGTGCTACTGCCTAGAGGAGCTGAGAGATGATGGCTTTTCAAGTTGCCTTCTTGAGGCTGGCAGTGTGCAGCTAGGATGTGGGAAAGAGAAGAGGAAGAAAAAAGGATTAAAGGGAGATGAATGCATCTTGGAGATCCCAGTTAAGTGTCTGGAGGCCCGAAGAAGCAGTGGAATGCAAGCAGCTTGGGTCAGCCAGAGGTAAGTGTGTTTGACCAGCTAGAGTGGTCCTTGGCTCTTGGGAATCGAAACATGTCATTGTGGCCTACTGAAAACAGCTGGAGGGGAGTTTAGGGAGTACAGTGTTAGCAAACCTTGTGTCCTCTGTGGAGGAATAAAGTAGCTGTATCTTGGGTTATTCATGCACTGAACAGCATGAAGAGAAAGGTGTTCGGAGGCTCGCAGTATTAAAAGGGAAGAACTGCCCTAATAAGAAAAAAGGCTTTAATGTTTGTTACGGCTTTACAGATGTGAAAAGTCTGTGAAGTAATGGAAGTATGTTGACAAAACCTGTTGTGCCCAAGTGCAGTTCTGTACCTCTTTTTTTTGAAAGAGGTTGCCTCCAAAGGGTAGGTGAGGAATTTAAGTGGTCTGCAGCAAACCTGCAGATGGCTGTGGATGCCCATGTTAGGTGGAATGTATTTGCTACTATCAGAGGCTTCAACAAGGGTAAGAGGAAGCAGAAAGGCTCAAACAGCTTGGTAAAGGAAATTATTGAAATAAAAAGGGAAACTCTCAAAGTTGAAGCTGGATCCAGAGGAAGGAGATTAAGGTTCATAAATGCTGGGGAGCTAAATAAAGCATACAATGGCATTATCCAAAGGAAAGCTTTAGGAGTAATTTGCAAAAGCAAGCCCAAGTAACATACCCCTCTTCAGACACATCAGGAAAAGGGAGTTCTTCCAGGCAGTAATAGCTCCAGGTATAAAAGTTTGGGGAGCAATGTTTGGCAAGACTGTGTTAAAATCTTCCCCAGTAAAATCAAGTTCTGTGCCATAACCAGTCTTTGAATCCTGCACAGGCTTGAACTGACCTCTTGATGCAAACGAGGTGAAACAGAAGGTGCAGCAAGTGTTTGATTAACAATTCTCCAAGGTCACACAATACTTCAGAGCTCTAAGTGAGTTGTGATTAGGTAACTCCTCCTGCTCACCATCCCTCTCAGTGCTGGAGGGCTGGAATGCAGCAAATTGGAGGCTGGGTTTTTGCTTTATGGTAGTCTGGGATACTCAGAGAGTGGCACATATGGAGTATCTGGAAAACCTCAAGGAGAAGATTCTCTAAAAGCTGGTGTACGTGTGGAGGTGGGACATTGGCTACTGCAGAGGGAAGTCAGACTTCATGAAGGTGCTGCCTTGGAGCCTTTAAATGCCTGAATGTTGGAAAGGGCAAGGACCGGTGTGGGTCAGTTGTTCAATGTCCTCTGGAAATCTCAGGCCTCTTGTGAAAACCAGGTGGTCCTGGAGTAAGATCCTGGCAAGGATGAGATGGCTGTTGGAGTGGAGGCAGGGCTGTGGTGTGGTGCAGCTCTCCTGCTGTGGAGAGAAGCAGTGGTGCTGGAACAAACTCTGTGGTGGTCAGTATAGCCCCACCTCACCTGGAGGAAGCACAGGAGGTACTGCTGGTGTGCTGGCTGGCACCCATTGTTCAGGCTGCTGGAGGTGATGGCTTCGTGCTGACACAGCAGGGTGAGACTCTTGCCAAAGGCACGGATCAGGAAAGTGCCGTGGGAGGCACCAGCAGGAAGCTGCCTGGAGATAGGAGTTAAATGGTTCAGGGGCAGGTGCTGCCATGGAGCGGTGGAGCCTTGGGAAAAAAGGATCGACGATGGCTTTACAAAAGCACCAGGTGGGTGCTCAGTGTCAACAGAGCAAAACCAGCTTCAGAAATGAAGAACTGAGAGAAGATGGAAGGTTATGTGTAAAGCTCCCTAAATCCTTGGCATGCTCAGTGTCAACAGAGCAAAACCAGCTTCAGAAATGAAGAACTGAGAGAAGATGGAAGGTTATGTGTAAAGCTCCCTAAAGCCTTGGCATGCTGGTGTCCTGCAGTGCTGTGGGCTGCTCTGGTCATCTGCCTGCCTTGGGAGGATCATAGTGGAGCTTGGTAATGTTTGGGAAAGAGGAGGGTTTCTGCCATCAGCAACTGTAAGTAAGTTGGGATTCTTCAGCATGGAAATGTGCTAGAGATCCTTAGGATCATGATTGTCCAGGCAGTAGGTTGGGCCTGACTGTATTGAAAGAGGCAATGAGCAAGAGCTGTGGGGTATTAAGCCAGGAAAGAGGACATTTTCAGAAGAAAAGTGTCACTGTGGGGGCAGTGATGGTGCTTTCTCCTCAGCAGATGTTGAGGAATAGGTTGGTCAAGGGATACCTAGCTAATCACAGAGTGAACCAGATCAGAGAAGACCTTTAAGATCATTTAGTCCAACCTACTAACATGGAGTTCAGCAGCCTTTTGTTAATTTTTTTCTCTTAGGGTGCCGTCTGTGTCTTGGCACAATTGTGCTCGACATGTACACCAGGAGGTTGGTCCTGGGAAGTGCTACTGTCTGTCCTGTTCTCTTAACCCTTCCTGAGGATCTTGTGCTTGATTGATCTGATGGCCTTTCTCCAGTTGGGAAGGCTCGGCACTAACATGCTGTTCTGTGAAACTTTTGGGACTTCAGCATTTGGCTGAACATGTGCTTGTGGCCTAAATGGAAGGAAGGACACATCTTTGGATGTTTGCACCAAGTCAGGTTAAGCATGGATCAGTGAGTTTTGAGGGTCAATCCCCTCTCAGAGGTGTAGGAATTAGGAATGGCTGTGTTTCCCCTTGGGATGGAGTGTTGCAGCAGGCACAGGGCTCCTTGCTCCTGTAGTGCTGCCCACGCTGGTGTTCTCCCACCTGGGTTTGCAAACAGCTCTGCTGTCTTGGCATGGCCAGTGCAGGCCCTGGCATCCCTGACAGTCTGCTCTCTAATAGTAGAAGTTTGGGGGCTGATTTGGGGTGTGGGAGGGGAAGTATCAAGCCTGATACAGAACTAAATTTTTCGTTTCCACCAGACTGGCTTGAGCTTGGCAAGAAGTCAATGGAAACAACACATTTTGTGCCTTAAACCTGAGCAGTGGTGTGGTCTTAGCAAAGTTGACTTGGACCAACCTTAGTGTGAGCAATGCTGGATTGCCTTGAGTTGTGTAATGAGTGACTGCCTTTAGCTGGGCACCCTTAACTCCCTGGGTTTGCTAAGGCTTGTTGGTCCTGGTGATGAAGTCTTTTCCTAGGAAAACTGTGGGCTCTTGAGCACCTTGGATCATGCCAGGCAAGTGCCTGCGTGTTCTCCCACTGGCTTCCTGCTGCTGAACAAAAGCAAGGCCTTGAGTTGTTAAACTTCAGTGCTGAGTTTTCCCCTTGTGAATTTTGTGGAATACGAAGACATCTGCTGCTAACATTTATGGTTTAATGTATTTTTAGGCAAGCAAGTGCTGTAGCACAGAGGCAGAGTTCATGCTGATTTTTGAGCAATCATTTTCTTGCTCCTTTCCACTATTGTGCCACTCTCTTGTCCTGACTTCCCACTCTCCAGAGTGCTGTGTGTTTTATGAATAAATGCGTTTGTGTGTGGTAGTGCCTGCTAAAGTAAGACAAGCAGAATTCGGCCTGGAGAGCTCTTTTCCTTCTGTAACTTGAAGATACCTGTGACTTTGTTCTGAGCCATAACCTCAGCTGCTTTTGTGCACCAAGAACAGCAATTCAGAGGGTCTCTCCTCGTCCAGTGGAGCAGAGGACTTGCAGGATGGGCAGGGAAATATGCATGTGTCTGTTAGTATGTATATATGCAGGCACGTAGGAAAAACCCAGAAATAGTTGCCTTTGCTTTCTGTAATGAACTGATGCATTTGCTGGCTACAGTGTGTGACTAATGCTGCTTGGGCTCAGTTAAGTGTATTTTGACTCCAGTAAGTTCTG
The DNA here is from genome assembly GCA_013400495.1 of Nicator chloris. Lineage (NCBI taxonomy): Eukaryota > Metazoa > Chordata > Aves > Passeriformes > Pycnonotidae > Nicator > Nicator chloris. The sequence goes on along the minus strand of WAAE01014310.1, from coordinate 160,140 downwards.
TGAAGTCAGGAATGGAGTTTGAAGTATGTTGCCTTGAGAAATGTGATGTGAAGCTACTTAGAGTTCCAGCAGTCCTAGCTCCCATTTGCAATTCTAATTGCAAATATAGTAGACTGGCTTCTGAATAGGAACTTGTATGAAATGGGCACTAGTCTTGGCAGTGGTTCAGGAATTTTGTAATGCTGCTCCTGCTGTACTGGAGCACCATTTTATTGCAAAAAGTGCCGTGGCATTAACATAGGCCACAACATTCTTGAAACTAGCTGAGCAGAAAGAAAATACTTCCTTTCCAATCCACCTTTTTCCAAACGAGTTTGAAAATAGCTGCAGTTTCTTGTATAACTGCAAGCCCACATAGCACAAGTGTTAGGAGAGCTTTTTCAAAACTCTGAAAACCTGTGCTGTTGTGGATAACACTCATTCTGTAATTGAGAGTTTAGAGTGATGTTGAGCCTCACCTGTACTTACTGTTAATGGGGTTTTATTTATGGAGTACCAGCCAGTACCAGTACAGATGCTGCTTTCCCCAACTCATAATTTCTTTCTCAATTTCGTTCTCAATTTCTTTGCCCGTGCTTTGTGACGTTATAGGTCTGCTCCTGGCTTTGTTAGTTCAGTGTAAAACAGTGAGAAGTAAATTGTCTTATGCAGTCAGATTTTTAGCTAAAAGTTCAAGTGTTTATGAAGTGAGGATGATGACTTTTTTGATGTCTTGTCACATCCTGGGCTAAACCTGTATATGAAACAGTAGACTCTACAGAGCCTGACATACCTTCATACTTCAAGAAAAGAAAAATAAGTGTTCTGTTAGATGCCGTACTTAGCTGACAACAGTGGAAGTAGTATTTATTTTTTACTGACTTTTATTTTCACATGACTTCAATTTCGCTGGAGGTAGTGCCATGAGCATGGTGAGCATGGTGGAAGTTGTATGTAGACTTGGCCTGAAGGTGTCAAAACGGCAAAACCCACAGTACTTTTTTTGTGCAAAGGGTTTTGTTACAGGCTTTGAGCCACTTACCAGGCGTTCCTCAAGTGTCTGATTTCTTTCCTATCCCAGCCTCCACCCTGGGGAAGTGCAGGAAGGGCTGGGTGAGGGTGTCCCCCTTCCCAAAGCTTTGTCGCCAGGACAAAGGAGTGTCTAAGGACTTGGTAAGTGCTTGGACCTTGAGCTCCTTGAGAGGTGGTTCTGCCTATGGAAAGATAAGATGCTCTAAGGTGTCTGAGGCTAGCGGGGTGCTTGTCCCTCAAGGTGACAAGGTCAGAAGGCCTGAACAAAATGGTCTTTGCAAAGTAGTGGTTAAACCCAAAATAAACTTTCGAGCTTTCCAAAATAGTGTGACATATTGAGCTGCTATGGGATGTGTTAACAGAATTGATGGTTTGGGTTTGGTGGGGTTTTTACACGTGTTTATGGCATTGTCATTAAATCTGACTGGTTTGTATCTGTGAAACCTGGGGTGTCAGAGCGGGGCAGAAATGCCGTGGGAGTCGCTTCGTAGCATTCAGTGCTGAGGCACACTCCGAGCTCATGCTCAAGCTAGCCAGGGATGGTGGGAGGAGGAAGGCAGAGTGTTCTGTGTGGCTGCTGCCTCCAGGGTACACAGGCTTTCTTATGTCAAGTGTATCCTGACTGGTTTAGGTCCTTTCCCAGTTAGCTCTTCTCACACGGACGGCTGGGACACACCCTTTGATGCACCCAAAGACAAAGCAAGGAGGATACACCAGGACTGTAGGAAGGGGTGGCTTTGGAGAAGGTGTGGGGTAGGATGGGTAAGAGGAGGGAAGTCCTGCGCAGGAGGCTCACTAGGGAACGTGCAGCGCTAAGAAAGGAAGATAGACCAAAAAAAAAGCTGTTTTTCCTGTTGCAACAGGCAGAAAGCTGCGTGCAGGAGTAAGCTTTAGGGATAAAAGGGGTGTGTTTGCACATAATGAAAAAAAAACAACCCGAGAAGCCTCCACAGGACTAGGAGAGGAGTGGCTAGGTAGTTTTATCCTTATTGGAGCCATAGAACAGCCAAGCAGAAATGAGCTGGGAGTAGTGGTTAGGGAAAACAAGGAAGCCTGGTTAGCTGGAGCAGGGAATTCAGTAGCATAATTGTGCCAGGACATGCTGTTACTGGAAAATCACTGCCACAAACTTTTCCAAAACGGCGAGTAAGCAGTATCCCTTTAACTTTACATTTTGGTCAGATTGGAAAAAAACCAAACCCAACCCTGTCTTTTCGCTGCACTTGTCACTACAGAAACGTACTACTTACCTGTCTGATAAGCACACAAACCCGCTTTTTTTGTGTGTGTGTGAAACCAGACAAAATGAATTACTTTCAGGAATACAGTGGTGTTCTTTTCCTGCTAAATTTCTCTTTCAGCTACAGGATAGAGCTACTTAGAAACACACCGTACTGTTCAACTCCTGTGACAATATAAGTCTGTTAGATGGGGAATCCCCTTGGATTACCAAGCAAACCCCCAACAGTTAGGTTATCTGGGAATCTGCTTCCATGCAGCCGAGGTTGGGGGCCTTGCACCCCTTTCCTATTAAAAAGCACTGCTCCCAAATCATCCCAGTACGGCTGCCCATCCTGCTGGCGTAGCATGGCTGAGCAGGGAGGGGACAGTGCCTCAGCCTCTGCTGTGCCACACTGGCCATGGGCGCTGCCAAGTGCCCATGGGGCTGTGCTTTTTTCTTCCTCAGAGCCTGGAGTTGCAGTGTCCTCGTTTCTCCCTTGTTTTGATGGAAATTTGAAGCTTTGAGTTTCTTGCCTTCTGCTGTAAAACTGTCTTTTTTTAGTTCAGTGGTCACTGTGGGTAGGAAGAGCACAAACTGAGACAGTAAGTCTGCTTTCCTTAAGAAACTGAGACAAAAAGTCTCTTATTCTTGCATGAAGGAGCTGCATTTTATTTCTAATCCACCATGCAGACAATTGTCACTCTGTGTAATTCTACCCCCCTTTTTTTTAGCAGTTCACTGGCATGAAGTGTTATCACTCTTCTGTGATCCTGTAAGTCTCTTGTCTCCCTGGCATCTTCTTAACCTTTCCCACAGATTGCTTTTCCAAAGAGAAAACATGCCATGTGCCTTTGGGTGGTGGTGGGGAAGGGTTAAATTTGTGTTCTGAAAGGAGCTATATTAGGTACATTATCTCTGCCCTATGTGAACAGACCAGTTTGTTTGTGGGAGACTTTAACTGAGCCTTTTCCTTTGCTTGGAATTTTAAGATTATCTGCATGATTACAGTATGGCTTAAGAGTTTCTTTAGTTTTACAGTCCTTTCCTGTGCCCTGCTCCATTTACACAGCTCTATACTCAAACACTGGACCTTGTCAAGCTGTAAATATGCTCGGTAGGTGAGAAGAGCTTGGTGTTCAGGTTTGTGGCTTCACAATTTGTGAGTTCCTGGCAAAACCAGCAGAGGCTGTGGGTTTCTTCTAATGATGGGGATCTGGATCAGCTATAAAAGCTGAAGACTATTGGATGATCCAGGAAAGGGAGTCTCAAGCAGAATGTTATTAAATACTGGGTGACTTAACAGCAGTCTCAAAGCAGAGTTTTTTCCATCACTAAGACTTTCTGATGTTTGAAGTGAGGCACTGGGTTAGATGAGGTAGCAAGGCTTTTTGAAGTGATGCTGCAGCCAGGAGAGCAGGTAGAGCAGCAACCCATCTTTCCACCAGCTCCCTTTTGTGCCTCTCCCTCCCCTCGGGGTGCAGCTGTGGCACACAAAATTGAAATAATGATGCTGTTGTGACATTCTGTGTCGTACCAAGGTGCTCCAGCATAACTTAATCATCTTGTCAAGGTAGCTCTAGCAAGGCAAGCAGGAGGTGAGTGCAGGTGTGCCTTGGGAGTAAGCGCCAGAAACACGAACAAAGGCCTTTAGCTTAGGTCTAGAAACCTCCAGGTGGGTTTGGCTCTTTGGGTTATGTGTCACTTGATCTATTTTTCCAGCCACAACCCTGCAGTTCCTCTTGGAGGCAGGCCTGGCACGCAGGTTCCTGCCCTGCAAGAAAAGCTGGTTTTGGAAAGTTGGGGCTGTCTGTGAGCAGGAACTCTTCCACAGCAGGGAGAAGGGGCTCTCAGGCTCCCACCTCCCAGGTGGGCTTGGTGTGGAAGGGATGTATCTTCAGGTGCTTGCCATGGGAATGCTGCCCATACTCTCACTGAAAATTGCCATTATTAAACACTTCTCAGTTTCTCAGAGGCAAATCAGGAATGTTGTTCCCTTCTACAAGGACCTTCTTATCAGAGATCAGGCTTTGTTGGGATTTTATTTTTGCTTTTCATGCATACTTTGCCTGAGCAAACCACCAGACTTTATAAACTTACTGCTCACTCTTAAGTTTACATTTTTAATGTCTGCTGGAACATTTGGGATTTCTGTCCTCATCTTAACTTTTGTGGAGTTTTTTTAATAGTTAAATGGGCTTCAAAGGAAGAGCTGAGAAGCACACTCCAGCTTTCTACTTTGTCCTGGTTTCTTCATTTTTTTGCATACAAGAAAACCCCATTTTTTTTCTTTTTAAAGGAGGATTTGGTCTGTTCAAAGCAAACTGTTGCTATTTGCCTTACCAGAGTGAAAATCCCTTTCTTGCAACACTTCCTATAGCTTTTGTGAGATGCTTCATCCAGAGGCTAATTTATACATAAAATGATTTGCTGCAGACATGGGCACCAATGTTAAGAGGAACCTGGAGGCACACAGGCAGAGATGATAATGAAATAAAAACTAAATATTACCTGAAATTTGATTGTATTGCTCCAGATCAGCAATGTTTCTACTTCTGCAGCTGGTATTTTCTTATTCCTGTCAGTGTGGTCACTTAATGGGTTGGTTTTATCTTGTTTTGCAAGAAGAGCACTCTTCCTGAACTCCCTTCCGTGGTACACTGAACTCTCAGCAGTTTGTTTAATACACGAAAATGTCCAGCTGACCTTGCAAGGCACTTTTCCTTGTGATACACGTGCTCTTCAGTGTGAAGCTTTAAGGTCACTAAGCCATGCAATATCTGCAGCCACCCAGAATAAAACAATGTGTGGAAGGATCAGTGGAAATACTGACACTTAGCTAAACCTTGGATATTTTCAGAAAGGAACAAGAACAGCATTATTCTCCTGTGGCATTGAAGTTTATATTATGTAAATGCCTCTGTCAACAAGGTGCCTCATGTCTGGAACTTTTGTGTGTTGGTATCCCCATCCTTTTATGCTTGTCCTTTGTCACCACCTCTTTAAATAAAAGCTGTATCTTGTGTTTGCTTTTGATTTTGGTATTAATGTAAGGCTGGGTGGATTAGTTGGTGTCATTTAACAAGCCTTCCTTGTTCTTATAGCTTGCAGGGACAGCAGTGCTTGCAATTGGACTATGGCTTCACTTTGATTCACAGACCAAAAGCATCTTTGAACTGGAATCTGACACAAAGTTTTACACAGGTGAGCTGGGGGATCACTCAGGGGATAGATCACACCTTTATGCCCTGATTTCTAGGCTGCTGAGAAACCTTGGCCTTCCTTAAAGGGTAAAAAGGCAAAACAGTCCTAAACATCCCGAGAGCAGCTTCCCCTGTGCAGACAGCAGTGCTGTCGTGTGAGTGGTTTCTTGGCTCTTCATCCTTTTTCCCACAGTAGTTTGTCTTTGTTGCTGTCAGTAAACATTTTGTAATCCCAGGGGCTCCTGGAAGACACAGAGGATGTTTCTTCCTGATGCTCATCACCATATGCGTCAGCAAAAGTTTAACGCTAAGCTAATTGAGTAATTAATAATTTCTCTCCAGAGTGACCAGCCTGGGCTACCCAAAACACAACTCTTCTCTCAGAAGGAGCTCATGCACTGTTGTCTAACTCTTAAAGCCCCACATCTCCTAATTCATACTGAACTGAATGGGAAGAATGCACAAATATCTTGGTATATATGAGAATTATTCCAGCCAGCATGGATCAGTGTAGCTTTAGCTAGACCATGTGGAAGGTGTCAGTAAGATGATTAATTAGGGGACACATGCATTTTTAGTTTGTTAGTGTTGTAGGAATTCCTGAGTGAACTAGATTTTATCTGAACTTTGATTTTGATCTCTACAGTTGCTTTTAAGCTTGGGCAGGGGAACACACAGTTGGGTTATTGTCACCTGTAGGTGCTCAAGCCCTTGGAGCACCTCTGCTGTGAGGAAAGGCTGAGGCAATTGCAGTTGGTCAGCCTGGGGAACAGAAGGCTTTGGGGTGACCTCATTGTGGCCTTTCAGTATCTGAAGGGAACCCACAGGAAAGATGGAGAGAGACTCTTGACAGGGGCCTGGAGTGACTTCACACTGACAGAGAGCAGGGTTAGATTGGATATCAGGAAGAAATTGTTCGCTGTGGGGGTGGTGAGGCCCTGGCACAGGTTTTCCAGAGAAGCTGTGGCTGTCCCATCCCTGGGAGTGTCCCAGGCCGGGTTGGATGGGGCTTGGAGCAACCTGGGCTAGTGGAAGGTGTCCCTGCCCATGGCAGGGGGTTGGAATTAGGCAATCTTTAAAGGATGGATTCATCTTTATCTTGCCAGAAAACTGGTTCCTGTCCTCAGCTACTCACCTGTGGCAGCTCCCAGACTGGTGTCTGAAGGGTCACTTGCAAGGAGGTGCAACTTGTGTTGCAGCCTCTTAGTCCTAGGGTGGCCTGTGCCTACAGGGAATACAGTTAGGAATTAGGTGTAGAGGCCATAGTTGGGAATACTGAGAGGCTCGTGGGACTTCATGAAGAAGCTGTAGGCATGCAGCCAGGTTATCTGTGAGCAAATTTGTGGTTTGCCCTTGGTATGATGGCATCTTAGCAAACTGGGTGATTCTTGAAGCTTCCAGGAGGATTCCCAGATGCTTTTAAGTGACCTCAGAAAAAGAACGGAAATCTAAACTTGGCCATTGAGCTGAATATTTAACAAATCTTATTTTGGGTAGTCTAAAACAACTCTTTCACCTCATAAAATAAAAAATTTTTATGGTGTGATATTTAAGGTACTGGCTGGATGTAGCCAGTGAAACCTGCTTGAAATCTCTGTAGGCTAAACTGAGTTTTAAAAAGAATCTCAATAGCAATTTCTGCTTTAACATAAACTTCTGAGAGTAGTTATTGACTGTAGTAAGTTACAGAGCAAGTTACCTCAAAGGCTTTCTGTACAACTCAAACTGGAATAAGAGGTACTGGTGGACTCTTTTTATTCTACTTTTTCAAAATTAAAGAAGTTTAAGCTGAGGTTAAAAAGTCCATTTTGGAATTTCCTCTCGATAAGAAATGTCCGGCTTAATCCCTTACAAATGCTGCATCAAACAGATGTTTATTTTGGCAGCTAATCTTACTGGTTTGCATCTAGAGTATATAATTTGCAAATGCTTACATCTGGCTTCCTTTAATTAGTATTGATTGGGTCTCTTAACTGTATTTTTGTCCCTATTGATAGAAATGCCCTGCTTGTGCCACGTGCTTTGTGCTGATTCTTTGATGCTTCACTGCCCCTGTAATAGTCTTTGCCATCCTTTGAGAGTTTTCTTGCTCACCACATCTTGCTGCTGTCTCCAGCTCACAGCTGTGATGATTAGGCTGATTATTCCCAAGTTTAGGAGCCAGAGGATTTGGCATAAGTGGAGCCTTTTACCTCAGAAATGTTTGCTTAAACATACTCACTACCTAATTTCTGGGCAGAATAGCTTATTTTATATAACTATAAAAAGCTCTGACACTTCTTCTAATTCAAAGAAATATCTACTTCAGACTTTACAGTTGCTGATAAATCACTATTCTAGCTGTCTCTAATTCCAGTTGTCTCTATCTTCACCTGAGGAGAGGTTGATAACTCTTGGGTCTAAGCCTGTTTTAAAAAGTGTCTTACAGCGTGTCTTGGATAGCTTTGTCTTGCCCATTTTCTAAAACTTGTGAAACTGCAGTACAGGTGCACATTAATGGTGTCAAATTTTTATTGAGATTTTTATTTATCAGTTTTTCAAATGCATGTGCTTTGAAAATTAAGCACAACCCCCTTTTTTTTTACTTGAAACACCTTGGTAAAGAAACTTCAACCTTGGCAAAAGCTACCAATGCTGTTTGTGGAGCAATTAATTTCATACCTTGCTGCTAAGGTCTCAATGACATGCACACCTTTATTTTCTTCTTCCCTAGGTGTTTACATCCTTATTGGAGCTGGTGCCCTTATGATGCTGGTTGGTTTCTTGGGATGTTGTGGTGCATCACAGGAATCTCAGTGTATGCTTGGCTTGGTAAGTGCTCAGGGTAATGCTTGAATTTTTGAGCAGCATGATGAGAAAGGAAGGAAAACATTGCTGTATAATTCAAGGGCAGCAGATTGTGCACCCAGAAAAGTCAGTCTTTAAACTCATGGTCACCTACATAATGCTAAAATGTTAAATGTAGTTTTCATTTCTGGCCTGAAATCCAAATGTTCCTGCTGCGTTTGAACACAGGATGACATCAAGAGGCTGGATAGGTCTGACAAACACTGAAGTGTCAGGACTGGGAGTATTGTGAACACAGAGCTAAAATATTGATAAGACCAGTGCTATCATTGCTAGACAGTTCATCCTGGACTCTGAAGGTTGTGTAATCTTTAATCTCTGAGACCAGAACTGTGGTATTTGATGCTTGAAACAACAAGGCTCTACTGTTCATAATCACAGGATGAGCGCTTCTAGTTGACAACTGCTTTGCAAGCCAATTACTGGAGAGCAACCTCATTGTTTTCAGACTGGAGGGGCCAGTAGAGCTTACTGGGTTTGTGCACATCTGTACACTTGCAGAACTACTCATCCAAATAACCAGAAGACTTAGTTAATAAAAGACAACTACTATAGCCACTGAAAGAACAATTCCCCTTCTGTGTCACAGAAGAACCTAAATTCAAGTAATTCTTGCAAAATAATGCCTCTAGCCCTTTGTAATTCCAAGTAGCTCTTTAAAATGCTTCTAAATGATAGTGGTGTTTTGGATCTGGTAGTCAGTGAGAGACAGCACTTTTATTTGTATTTTATGGGATATACAACAAAGTGACCATTAGCTCTCTGGGAGTTGGTGGCAAGTCGGGAATTAAGTAATGACTCCTAAAGGAACAGGAGTGACAAACCAGAGTAAAGAATTGGTGCCAGCTGTTGTGATGTGTCTGAATGACTTTGACGACTTCAAAGTCAGAGTTAACAGATGATTGGCTTTAATTAACAATGATCAAAAAGCAGGACTGGTGCTTGGAGAGCACTGCCAGACTTTCCGACGCTACTGGGAAGAAGTGCTGACGCAGTGTCCTTTCTCCTGGTGTCACCAATGTCTCAGACCTCCAACTGCAACCTGGTTGAGTGACAGCTCCCACAAGTTTGGAAAAACTTGCAGTGTACATGTGTGATACTGGTTTGTGGTGCTCTGGCCTTCATTAATAACGTGGTCTTTCTTTTCTAGTTCTTCTTCTTCCTTTTTGTGATTTTTGCCCTTGAAATTGCTGCTGGCATCTGGGGATTTTCAAATAAAGAAAAGGTAGGTTGCTCTTAAAAGTTGGGAGTGGTGGGATTCTGGCGTGGGTTTCCCAGAGAAGCTGAGGCTACCCCATCCCTAAAAGAGTTCCAGGCAAGGTTGGATGGGGCTCTCAGCAGCCTGGGATAGTGGAAGGTGTCCCTGCCCATGGCAAGGGGGCAGGACTTAGGTGATCTTGAAAGCTCCTTTCTCACCCCAAACACTCCATGACTCTATGGATGTGCCCACAGTCAGCAGTCTGATGACATCTGTACCAGTAAAAGTCAAATCCTTTTATCCAGGGAATTTGTGGGAGGGGAAAAAGGCTGATTCAAGCAAAACAGCACAAAATCTAACTATAATATTTAAAAATGAGACTGTAGCAGGGAAGCCAGAATCCAAGAGGCTGTTGCTTGCGAGAGGTGCCCTCCAGACATTACTTGGCTGAGCTGTGAGGTGAAAGAGGCTGGCTGGGAAGCTTCACTACTTCCAGAGAGGAGCTGTATCAGCTGATGGCTGAGTGTTTCTGCACCTGAAGCATGACTGATATGGCCTGTCCCTTCCAAGCAGTCAAGATTCTGTTTTGTTTCAAAATCAGATACTTGGTGACCAGGGTTGCTTTTCTGCTCACATTGTATTATACAACGGGGAAATACAGAAACTTCTGGGGTACAGCAGAATAGGGAATATTTTTGGGCAACCAGTGGCCAAAGACTTGATTCTCTCGCTCCTCTTAGAAGCTCAGAGATTTGGAAGGGGAAACAGTCTTAGCTGTTTAGGTGTGGCTATTATAAAAACCCTATTGGTTTTTATAATATTATTATAAAATATTATATAAACCTTATTGGTTTAGGGTGTTGTAGGCTGCAGGATTTTTGATGACTGACTTGCTAAAAGCAAATTTTTCGTAATTAATACAAGATATGACACTAATACACCATTGATAGATGACTTTGCTTTTCCTTAGATAACTGATGAGTTAAAGGAGTTCTACATGGAGACCTACAGAAAGAGAACGCAGGCAAGCGCCAGAGACACCCTGAAAGCATTTCAGTTCACTGTAAGTATACAGTTCTGCTTGACCTGGACAGTAATGCAGCTGCTCCTTATACTGTTCTCCATGCCACCCAGTCCCCTGTGCAAGTCTTTTATTAGTTAGAGGAAACCAAAGATTGCAGAGATGTTTTTGTGTAGTATAAATGAATTCAGGATGCCTTTTTTTGTCCCTCTGAAGTGTCTAGAACTAGTTTTTGTTTTTCTAAAATTCAGCAGTAGGCTGGGAAACCCTGGATCTGAGCTACTGGCACCCTAGTATGCACCCCTGCATATCTGTGAGGGGTTCAGCTTTGTGTCTGTAAGGAGCACAGACTCACCAGAATGATTTTGTGTGTACTTAAAGAGCTCTAGCTCTTCCTTTCAGAACTTTGTCCTTTAATTTAATAAAGGCTTGTTAAAATAAGGTTTATAGCAGTCATGTTGACAGGACTTGGTCTGTAATAAAAACTAATGTGTTGTGGGGTTTTTTTTACCAGATTACTGAGCAAAAATAAGGATAATAAGGATTATTTCACCTAGGTCTCCTTTTGTGTTTTCTGTTGTAGCTAAACTGCTGTGGCATTACTGGAGCTATGGAGCAGCAGTATGCAGACACCTGTCCAGCAAAGACACTGTCTGAGTCATTCTCTATCAAGGTAAAGCTTGACTTAATTCACCAGCAGCTCTGCCCAGTGGGTAGAGTGAGAAGCACACTTTAGGAAACCCTCCCAGTCCATGGGAAATCCCCATGTCACACTGGTGTGGCAGTCTGTCTGTGATCAGGCTGGTTGTGGAAAACAAACTTGCTGTTACCATAGAAAGAACAAGCAGGAAGCCTGACCTTGCCCAGGAAATGTGCAGCCTGTGTCTCACAGACTCACTGGTGGGGTGGGCAGTGGAAGATCAAAACTTTGCCTAAAAAAAACCCCAAACCTCACAGTGCCTTAAGAGCTCTGTTCTCCTCACTACATCTTCCTGGTGCTTGCTGGGAGCTCTCACCTCCCTCCTGGTTAGGGAGAAATAGAGCTTGGGGTGGGAACAAGTCTGAAGCTTCAGCAAGGACAAGGGTGGGGGTAAGGCATTGGTAGCCTGTTCGGGTGAGTTTGACTGTGAAGGCATGAACCATCTGTTCCATTTCAGTCCTGCCCTGAAGCCATTGATGATGTCTTCAAATCCAAATTCAATGTCATTGGAGCAGTTGGCCTTGGCATTGCTGTAATGATGGTGAGTTTCCAGATTAGTTAGAGGGTGCTCAGAGGATACTCAGAGCAAAAGTTTTGTAGAGCAGTGCCTGGCCCAGCAGCCCACAAGGCTGTTCCACTGAGGACAAGTCCCAGCAGGATCAGGGTGTGTGCTGCAGGGCCCTGAGGCAGTGCAGAGGCTGGGATGTCTCAGGCCTCCCTGCTTCTGCTTTGGATTAGGATCTGCCTCCTTGCACTCTCAGCAGTGGTGAAATCTTACCAGAGATGTGTTTATATATGGAGTGAAGATGTACTGGTCATGTTGCTGGCCCACATCTTAATCCTGATATCTCTTGGGGATTCTTTGTCTCTTACCTTTATAACAATTACAGGCTCTGTTAGAGGGCTGAAATAACAGGGCTGTTAAAAAAAAAAACAACTTGCACTTCTGTGTTTGACTTCTCTGGAGAAAAGCACATGCTGGGATGATCAAAGATTTTGTAGGAGATATGGCTGTGGTTTATAGCTGCTGGTGCTGTGCAGGGCCAGAAGTTGGACTTGAAGGTCCTTGTGGGTCCCTTCCAACTTGACATATTCTGTGATCTATTTTCAAGCACTGAGGTGAATGAGATTCCTGGGAATGAACTTTGGGGATTGTGGGGCAGGGATGGCAGAGTAAAGCATAAACATACAGAATAAATATGACCTCTTGGCTGGGAAGAGCAGCTGATAAAAGCAGATGCTTTGCTTTCCTGATTTTCAATCTGTTTGCTTTCTTTCCAGATTGTTGGGATGATATTCAGTATGGTTCTGTGCTGTGCCATCCGCAGGGAAAGAGAGATGGTCTAAGAGCTGCAAGCCCAAGATTCCTGCACTATAAAAATCCTCACTATTAACTTCTGCATTGAGAGCATTTCTAAAATGTTATATATTTGTTACCTTTTTAATGCTTTATTTGGTACTGATGTAGGTTTGCTTTTTATGTTACAGGTTAAAAAGATAAAGGTTTATCTGACTCAAGACAAACATTGTACATAAAATCTCTGACTTTCTTGAAACTTACATAATTTGGATGTAATTTATGTTGGAGACAATTTGATACTTAATAAAGAGTAAGATATATTGTTTGTGGGGGAGAGATGTTGCTATGTTGATTAATCCCACTGTTTGATGCATAGCAAGAAGTTGAAGTTGCATAACCTGTTAAGTGTTTTTGGGGTAAAGCAGGAAATCACTCCTATGCCAATGCCCCATGTTGGAAGGGAATGGGAGATGTTGTCAGAGCATGTCAGGGCAGGTGTGGTCATTCCTCTTTCCTTAGTGTGTTTGAATGAATACATTCCTTAAATGTCACCTCCCTGGAGGGTGGCAAAGGCTGGCTGTCACACAGGTGATGTGCAGGCAGTGGTAGCTCAGTGCAGCCAGGCTGGACTCTGCCTTGGGGCCAGCTGGGCTTCCTGACATCAGCCTGTCTGCTGCCACAGCTGTCCCCTGGCATGGGCTTGGGCCCTTGGCAGGGCATGTTCCCTAGTCTATGCTCAGGTTTTTTTTCACTGGCTGGCATGGGGCTTTGTTTTCCCAAAGCCAGCAAGGTGTAGTCTCAAGGGCTTACAACACGTGTGCCAAATCTCAGGTTTCCAAGTGGAATAAACACAAGTTGCATGAGCAGTTAAGTGTCCAGCTCAGCAGTTGCAGAGTTGAGGCTGTCCTGTTTCAGTTTAAATATGGGTATGGGAGAGAGCAGAGACACCAGTGTGGAACCCTTAGCGTAAAGAATTACTGAGTTGTCCAGTATTTCTACTCTAAATGGCTTTTAAGTGAATTTTTTTGTCTCTAAAATACTTCCTGGTGGGGGCTGCCTGTGGAATTACCAGCAGGTTGATGTGCTGTTCCTGTACCTGGTGCTTGCTTACTGTACAATCTCATCTGTGTTCTTGGAAGCTTCTGGTCTCTGTCCTCTGGGTAATACAAATGTCTCTGATTAGTCCTTGCTTGTTCCCCTTTTTCTCCTGCGAGGAGGTTGGTATTTATTTGAGAAATACCAGAATTGGTGGGTGTCAGGCTTTGCTGATGCATGAATGTATTGTCATCTTTGTTACCCACTGTCACTTGTCTAAGGGAACCATGCAGCTCTCCTCTGTAACATGTTGCACTGTTCTGTGTTCATGGGCTTTCTTTAAAAAAAAAAAAAAGTGGTTTGAAAAAGTTAAAGGGTAATCATGCTTTTGTGTGTCTTGCAGAGACTGAAATGACTCCAGAAAGGCGTCGATCTAATTTTCTTTTGTTGTTCTGTGTGACAGCCTGGAGGGGAAAAATCTCTCATGTGAATTAGAGAGCAGCCATGTCCCCTTGTCCAGGAGCTCGTGCAGAAGTAGCATTTTTATCAGCTGGCTAGTTCTGGGCATGAGAATGAATCTGGCACCTGGAAGAGCTGGGGTGAATTGCTGTCAACCATCAGGAAAAGTTTACTGCTGACTTCTTTTGCTTCTTGTTCACAGAATCATTCAGGTCAGAAAAGACCTCCAAGATCATAGAGACCAAACTTTGACCAATCATGCCCTTGTCAACCACACCAGAGCACTGAGTGCCATGTTCATTTGTTCCTTGGACACCTCCAGGGATGGGAGCAGCACCTCCTCCCTGGATAGGCCCTTCCAATGCCTGACCACCCTTTCAGTGAAATTCCTCCCGATGTCCAACTTGCACCTCCCCTGATGCAGCTTGTCCCTTGTTCCCTGGGACAGAGCCTGACCTGCCCTGGCTGTCCCCTCCTGTCAGGGAGTTGTGCAGAGCCAGAAGGTGCCCCCTGAACCGCCTTTTCTCCAGGCTGAGCCCCCACAGCTCCCTTTGCTGCCTCTCACCAAAGTTGTGCTCCAGATTATTCCCCAATTTTTCTGCCCTTCCCTGGATGTACTCCAGCACCTGAATACCTATTCAACCAAAGGGCCCAAATTGGATGTGTGATTTGAGGTGCCAAGTACAGAGGGAAAATAACTGCTGTGGTCCTGCTGGCCACTCATTTTGATGCTGGTGCATGTGTTCACATTGCCAACATCTGCTGTAGCTGTAGTCCAGCAGCTTTTGGCAAAGTCCAGGAAATTCCAGCGCGTTGTAACTAGGGGGAGGAGAACTCGGCTGTAGGCTCAGCACCCCAGATCCTGAGGTTTGGGCAGTGGCTGCAGAGGCAGCTCTTGAGCTGGCATCCAGGTCAACTGAAGATCCAGAAGTAAATACCTGCCCCTGTTCCTGTGTTCCACAGAAGCTGGAGAGGGGTTTCCAGGGATTTAAGTATTTTCCTTGCAGTGCTGCTGCCTTCCCTACGGTCTTTATGCCACACTCTGCCTCTTTGATACTCACCCTCAATCTACATGTGGTTTTTTAAGCACTACAGCCCAATCTACCCTTCTTTTGAACATCTTCCGCATTTGGGTTGGTGCTTTCTGAAGAATCAACAGATGGGCAAGTCTTAATTTACCTGAGAGGGAAGAGCTGATCTTTATTACTCAAGTATTACTTTGCTTTCAGCAAGAATGTCGACTACAGATGGAAAACCTGCTTGCAGTCAGCCTCAGAGCTGCAGGCTAGTCCGGAATGAGTACTACTTCAGTAATGAATGTTGATGAGTTGCAAGTCAACTTTCACCTTACTGCAAGCAGTTTTGATGGAATTTCCTGCGGAATTGGGTTCTAAAGAGTGGCAGCCCTAAAAATCTGCGTGTGGCAATGACTCTCTAAGCAGGGAACAAGTTCCTGTCTTTGAGTTAGGTCAGGAATAGAATGTGACTTGAGGTTAATACAGAGAGGCAGAAGGGGCAACAAATAGATTGTTCAGGAAAACAGGAATGGGGGATTACAATACTGAAGGGGAAGCAGTGTTAAGGAGAATGTCAGAGCTGTTGCAGAAGTGACTGGCACTGATGAAATACTTGTGGAGGGAGGGAGAGAAGGATCCCTCTGAGGAATATGTCTGCCCAGATTCAGAGGGTCAGCAGAGAAGCAGGTATTGATGCTGGGAAAAAAGAAGGAGCAGGGAAAAACTATTCAGAGATGGCGTGTCTATTGGGAGGAAAAGATAGGATGGAGGAAAACATACAAAAGTAAAACACTTGTCTTTTCTATGTCATCCTTCTCCATCGGTAAACAAAGGTGCAGCTATGTTAAGACCTTAAAGCCTGCCAGAACATGAGAAACCACTCCAGAAAGAAAAAGGGCTTAAGCAGCTTTGTTTCCAAACAAAAGCAGATTTCTTCTTTACATGCAGGTGCTGCTTATTCTTCGTTGTAAATTTGCTTAAAATAGCTGTGGTTTATGGCCCAGTGTGACACTATATATTATATTATCTGTGGCATTTGCTTGTGGATAGCAAAGAGCTGTGGGATCTGAGCAATCATGGTCTAGATATTTTCTTGGATTTGGATGGTAGAAGAGATGCTAAATGGTAATGTAAGTCCTGTTAAGGACTATCATAAAACACTGCCTGTAAGGCTTAAATCATAAACCCACAGAATGGTTTGGAGTGGAAGGGACCTTAAACACCATCTCCTTCCAGCCATGGGCAGGAATACCTTCCACTATCCCAGGTTTCTCAGAGCCCCATCCAGCCTGGCCTTGGACACTTCCAGGCATGGGAATTGCTCTGAGGTTGCTCTCAGCTGTGCCCCTTGGCTGCTGTGAGGAAAATAAGGACAGGTAAAGCCAAACCATTAAAAGATGTGGCTATTTATTTGTTGTAACAGAGCACCATGCAGAATATGGGAATTTGTAGCAGGAAAAAGCCTGTAATAAGCTTAAGAAGATAAGTGTTGGCCTAAGGGGAAGGACGCAGCAGTGAAGTCCTGAGGAGGGCTGTATTTGGTTATTTACAAGGTAATTTTGCCAGAAGAAAGACTTTTAGACTTACTTTGGAAAACTGGAGCTAGCCTGCCTCAGGAATGGAGGGAGTCTCAAGCTAGCTGCGTGGTCAGCTCTGGGGGAAGAAGGTGTATAAAAGCAGGGAGAGCCTGGTTTTCCAGGGGGACAGAGTTTATTGCTGGGAAACATCTTCCTCCTTTACAATAGAGCTGGGAAAGTCATCTGTGGTACAGCACGTGGTCATTTTACAGCAGCCCTGGCCCAAGAGCACCATAATTGAATACTGGGAAAAAATGACAGTGGGCCTGTGAAGTGAGGAAAGGGTGTGGGAAGCATCTGGCTACAGTGGAAAGAGAGGGGTGGGCCCGACACATTGGAGGGTTGGAATAAATCCTATCCTCTTGTACACTTCAAAAACTTAAATCCCTATGTTTCAGCAATTAACAGTCTTACTCATAGAGGATGTAGAGATGTGTTTGCAGAAGGGGAGGATGACATTACCTGCAGAGTGACATTCCAAAAGAGCTCCTAAAGGAATTGCTCCAGTTAGAAAGAAAAGCCTGGATTTATTTGACAGGCTCTCTAAGTCATGACTATACTTCTCCCTCTCCACCCACCAAGAGAAAAGAATAGCAAATGCTTGCAGACAGATTTTTAGGAACTGCCTGCACCTCTCCACTATTTTTCTTCAGATGAATTTCCAAGTACAAGAATTGCAGAAGCTGGGCTCAGAGGAATTGTCGGGGGTGGGGGGGAGCAGTGGAGCCTAAAATCCCAGTGATAAACGTGAGTCAGACGCCGTTTCCATGGGGGATGTGCCGTGAGGTTCAGGCTGAGCCCTGCCCTGTTCTCTTGCAGGCACTTGCAAGCCTCTGCAGGGAGCTGCCCAGCCAGCCTCCATCTGCAGGCAGTGGTTAAAGGACTGCCAAGGCTCCCTCTGGCTGCTCCAGCATCTTTTTCATCCTGAACTGCCTGAGAGGAACCTGGGAGTCCCATGAGGGATGTCCCAGGAGGACCAGCCCTGCTGTCCCTGGGTAAGAGATGCTGTTCCAGCTGTGGAGTGCAAGCACAGCCCAAGCTGGAGTTTGTTGGGTTTCTATGTTTAGGGGGTGGTTTATGCTCATGGCCACTGTATAATTATGATTATAAAATAGCCACCTCTTCAGTTTCTGCCTCTTGGCAGCTTTCAGGAAATGACCTAATTTGAACTGCCAGCAGTGAGGACCTTGAACCCTATCAAAAGTCACTTTTAACTGAACCTAGAACCTCTAGACATTTGCCAGGCTCTGCTGGCAGTGACAAAAATAGTTAAGTGAGATTTTTCCACTGCTGGACACAGGCTTGACATGCGTGGCTCCCACAAGATGAATCCACAAGGCAGCCATTCATGGCATGCTGAATGCCTCCTCTCAGTGCTGATTTTGGGATCAATAGAAATTCAGGCCAGGGCTGAGAACTGACCTTTCATGCCTTGTTCTAATCCGTGTTCAGTCCTTGCTTTGCCATGCACTGAGTGGCTGTGCTTCTGCTCTGCCCCGCCTGCACCACCACTCCCTTTCCAACACCAACAGGGCAGGTCCTGCTGCTTGAAAGGAGCTGGAATCTCCAGCTGCTGCTCCGTGGCTGTGTGTGAGGGAAGAGCAGGGTGGAGGAGAGCTGGGGAAGCTGCACCATGGGACAGGTTTTTCAGCTTCATCTGCACCTCCAGCTCACGCCAGCATCACCTCTGCTTGTGGGGAGCTGGGGGAGCCCTCACCAGCCCTTTCCAGACCCACAGGCTCACCTCAGCTGCAGGTCTGTAATTAAAAGGAACTGCTTTAAATATCCTGGCAGTGGAGATGCAGGGCAGAGCGAGTTCTCAGCAGGGGCTTCGACATGGCCATAGCTCAGGTGATGTCCCACCATTGTCATCAGCACAGCAGAGGAGAGGTGGGGGCAGTGTTCAGCAAGTCATGACTCATGGCTTGGGCCACTTGCACAGTGTGAGTGCAAACAGATGGGGAAGGTTACAGTGGCTGTTCAAAAAATTTCCTCTTCTATTGTGGGATTAGCCACTCCTTTGCAGCTCCCTGTGACTTTATTCTGCATGGGGGTGAATGCAGTAAAATCGGGGTGCCATGGCGTCTGTCACTCTTTTCAGGTAGAAATAGCACATAGCTGTGCTGTGCCATGGGGTGGGGTGGCTGCTCCACAGGTGAGGAATAACTTTATCTGCAGTGTGAGTTTGAGGGGCAGCTGCATATCCTGATTTTTAATCCAAAGGGATTCTGCCCTTACAGGATGGCTGCTTTGTAGCATGAGGCCATTCTGATTTGTACACCCTCAGTCATTACCATCACTGGACTGCCAAGTAAAGAAAATTATTCTTGTTGTGGTTTTACTCCTATTTTCCTTCTTTTTAAATTTTTCCTGGAAGACTAGGTGAAGCACAGAAAGGGACTTTTTCCCCTCACGCAGTCTGTGGCTGCAGCCTTTGTCCTCAGCACCGAGCTGAAGGTTTGTGCATGCTATGCACATGAAAAATGCTCTAGCAAAGAAACCAGCGTGGCAAATATGGTGTAAATAGATGCAAAAGGAAAGGCTGGGTCAAGTCACCCCCCCTCCTGATTGTGCAGATCATGTTTTAATGGCAAGTGTGTGAGGTGAATGACGTTCCTGCTGTTCATAGCAGGGTCAGCCATGAAGTCAGAGCAGGTTACTCAGGGCTGCACCTAACCTGATCTTGAAAACCTCCAAGGATAAAACCTGCACAGTCTCCTGGTCCCCTGCTGGGCTGGTGTTCTGACAGGAAAGTTTCTCCTCCTGAGTTTCAACTTCTCTGGTTTCAACCTTAGCTCTTGTCTCACCATGGTGAGCAGCCTGGCTCTTTTTGGTTGTGTCCCCACAGCTACTGGAAGGCTGCCATGAGCCCCTTCCCAGCCAAAGCCCCTCTCTTCCAGGCTGGACGAGCCCTGTAGCCTGATCATGTTAACGCAGCTGAGGCTGTCATCATTGCATGGTGGCCCATTAGCCCAAGATCAGAACTTTATCAGAGGAAAACAATATGCAGTTCCTTTGGGTTTTTATGGCTTGGTGAAGGAGAGTGTGTCCTCTTCTAGGAGAAACAAAACTGAAGGTAAAAACGGGACGGGAAAGCTGAGCAACCAGCAAACACCACTTGGCAGGTTGTTCCCATCGAGGACTGTTAATCTCACATGCCAAGGTCCCCCATACAGAGTGAGCTGCTCCTCCTTGTGAGGGCAAGCCTTGTTCCAGCCTTGGCTTGGCACTGCAAGTAGGAAAAGTTGATTTTTGCTGCCACCAGTTCCCCTTCATGATCCTGTCATTGCATCTCGTGAGCTGCCACCTCTGTTTTTCCAGCCCTGCGGACACAAGCGACCACATCCCTTCGAGAAGAGATTAAGACTGCAGTTTCAGGTGATGCTGGCTTGAAGAGGAACTGCAAGATCTGTGCTTCCCTTCTGGCAGGATCTTGGAGGCTCTATGGAACAAATCTAGGAATTCAAGGAAGAGAGAAAACAGTTTTGTGATGAAGGTACATTGATGTTGTCCTGCTTCAGGCCCAAAGTGATGTGAGGCAAGTCAGAGGTTCCTGAGCTAAAAATAATCTTTACTTACCATATCAAATGTGCATAGGCACAAAGGAGGCTGAATAATAATAAAAAAAAAAAGTTGTACTTTCCTAGCAGCCTTTCCTAATTTTTGGATTATTGACTAATTTTCTGCATTTTTTGAAGTGAAACCATTACACTTTTCCAAGTGCTGTTTTACCCTCTAAAAAGTGGCTGTGTTAGGGCTTCCTGTCACTGCCTGCTCCATGGAAAGTCTCTACGTTGGGTTTTGTTTGCTGCCTGCCAGCTCTGTTCCAATCAGGATATTTTCCATTTTGGATGGAATGGCCCTTAAAAAAAGTCCCAGAGAATTCCACGCGTGCCTCTGCACCTCTCCAGAGAACAGCTCCTTTTAATGTTAGTGCAACTATGTTGTAGCTAATTTTGTGCAAATACCTTTGAGGCCAAAAGGTGCTCCTGAACCAGAAGCTTAATTTAGTCGATGCTGTGTGGGCTCAAGAGTTTCTCACTCATTTTCCCCTGGCTAGGCTGGGTTTTGCAGATCCAAGAAGTTAAACAATTCTTATTTTAGTATTTTATTCAGCAGCATCACATTTATACAGTTACTTTTCAGAGCAGAATAGGGAATTCCCTCTTTTCTTCCTCTTCCTCCTCCTCCTAATTTTTTTTCTGTGCTTACAGTCCCTGAACCAGGGCAGGATGAAGGGTGTTGGTCCAGCACTTCATTGACCAAGAGTTTGGCCCATGGGAGGAGTCCTACCACCAGCCTGGAACCTGCTCAGGCTCCAGAGCAAACAGTGCTAAAAAC
Source organism: Nicator chloris (assembly GCA_013400495.1). NCBI lineage: Eukaryota > Metazoa > Chordata > Aves > Passeriformes > Pycnonotidae > Nicator > Nicator chloris. The sequence goes on along the minus strand of WAAE01014310.1, from coordinate 139,213 downwards.
AGCTTTCACTAAAGCCAAGCCTGCTGAAAATGCCATTGCCAAAACCAGCAAAAAGATTCTTTGAATCCCTGTGGGACTTGATGACCTTCCTCCAGCCTGGAGGGCAGCACCTCTGTGCTCTGGGTTTTCACAGATGCAATCACCTTCTTCTGCACATGCCAGAGGTGCTGCTGGAGACCCTCTGGGCTCACAGCAGCCAAGCAGAGGAACAATGTCACTGAAGTCTGCACCCACATTCCACAGAATCCCAGCATGGCTCAGGCTGGAAGGGACCACAGTGGGACAGCTGGTCCCAGTGACAGAGACTCCACACCCTCTCTGGACAATCTGTTCAGGGCTTGGTCACTGCCCAGGGAAGAAGTTCTGCCTCCTGTCCAGGTGGAACCTCCTGGGCTCAGTCCCTGCCCGTTCCTCTGGTGCCATTGCTGGGCCCACGGAGCAGAGCCTGGGCCCTGCTCTGAGCCCTCCCTGCTCACAGGGACACACAGGGATGAGGGCCCCTCTCAGCTGGGGCTGCTCTCGAGGCTGGACAGCCCCAGCTCCCTCAGCCTTTCCCTGTCAGAGATGCTCCAGGCCCTAAATCATCTCTGCAGCCTCCACTGGTCCCACTGCAGGAGCTCCCTGTCCCTCCTGTCCTGAGGAGCCCAGAGCTGGACACAGCTCTCCAGATGTGCCTCACAGGGCTGGGCAGAGGGACAGGATCACTCCCTGATCTGCTCTTCCCAATGCACCCTGGGCTGCATGTCCTGTCCACCCAGCCAGGGAGGCTCAGTGAAGCTCAGCCTTGGGGGACAAACTATTTCATTGCACAAGGAATTGTCAGAGAGGAACTAAACCCATTCCTGCATTCCTAATTTGTACCCTCTAATGACCAGCCACCTGCTGCCCACTTCACCTCTCTTTTCCACCTTCACCCAGTTGCTTCTTAGCCACAGTAGAGAGACAGATAGATACTCCTTCAATTACTCACTCTTCCCCAATGGAGAGACTCCCGTGGGAGCAGCTCAGCACTGCAGGGCAAGCCTCACCCGTAGGGAGGCAGGGAGATGGGGATTCCCTTTCCATTTCCTCCCTCCGTGCAGGCAGTTTAAAACAGTGTTTACAATCAGTGGAATGACTCAGGAAAGCAGCTCTGGCAGGGTGGGGAGCCTTATTTTAAAAGAAAAAAAAGGCCATGACTTTTGCTTTATGATACGTTGGCTGATATTCAGCCATCAGCACACAAAGGGCTTTTCTTCCTGAGCCATTAGCTGAATGAATCAGCAGAGATTTCCAGCAGAGTGTTTCTCCCGAGTCCCATCTCCTCCGCAGGCTGGGAGGGCACAGGATATCCCTCTGCCACTGCAGGGACAAACAGGACACAAACAGGAAGGTGCCGTTTCAAAATGTGAGGTTACTGTAAAAATAAATCATGACTCTTCTGCGGACAACGGCAAATTATGGGAAATATTTTCAGCCTCTGCCGTTGCAAAGGGAGCGAATGTAAACAGCGCAGTGGCACAGCAGGCTGACGCCGGGTGTGGGATGGCTCGCAGCCCTGCAGCTCCAAGGCTCCCACAGCATTCCCAGTGTTCCCAGTGCTGTGGTGAGGAGAGGACAACCCCCTGTGCTCCCGGGGGCTCTGCTCCAAGCAGCCCAGCATGCCCACACCAGAGCACAGTGCCCAGACTCGGGGTGGGGATCCCCCCCATGGGGTCTCCAAATAACCTTGATTTCAATTCCTTCATTCCCAACAGAGGCTGAATGACCCAGCTGTCCAGAAGTCATTGGAGCACCTTCCCTATGGAGACAGGCTGATAAAGTTGGGGCTGTTCAGCTTGGAGAAGGGAAGGTTGGTGTGTGGACACCTCACAGAACCTTCCAGTAGCTGAAAGGGCTACAGGAAGGCTGGAGGAGGACTTTTCATCAGCAACTGTAGTGAAAGGGCAAGGGAAACGGCTTCACACTGACAGAGAGGAGGTTTAGATTGGATATCATGGAGAAATTCTTCCCTGTGAGGGTGCTGAGGCCCTGGCACAGGTTGTCCAGAGAAGCTGTGGCTGCCCCATCCCTGGAAGTGTTCCAGGTTGGATGGGGCTCTGAGCAACCTGGGCTAGCGGAAGGTGTCCCTGCCCATGGCAGGGGGTTGGAACAGGCTGATCTTTAAGATCCCTTCTGACACAAACTCTTCCATGTTTCTGCGATTCTAAGGCTCCCAAGGCACCAGGAAGGTTTTGGGCACTTTCTGGAGCCTTGTGTGCTGCAAGAAAGAGGCTGTGCCCAAGCCCCCAGGCAGGCAGGTGGGATTGACACGGGAACACACAGGTCTGCCTCCCCCCCACTCACAAAGAAAGCAAAAGATGAAAACAACACCCAACTTCCCAAAGCAGCTGGGTTGAGAAGTAGCCATGTGACTTCCCTGCTAAAGGTAAGTGAGAAAGGCAAGGATGAAATCATCTTCCCACAGAAGAGAGGGAGATTGGTTCCCCTCCCCAAAAACTATGGAGAGGCTTTTATCTGTCCCAGGAGGGAGTGCTGGAGGATCTGGGTTCCCTCTCTGCCCCAGCACCAGAAGGTGAGATGGACCCAAGAGGCACTTTGCTCCAAATCCCTGAAAACAATCAAGGGACTAACATCTCCACCTTGTTTAAAGTACTGTAAATATCTACAATGAGCACAGAGGGCACAGGAAGTATCCCAAGAGGATGGCTTTTAACCTGAATATAACGAACTTTTAAACTCCTGGCTGTTTACAGCTGCCTTGCTGTAAAATCACACACTTCTCAGCAGTTCTTTTCTCGAGCAACAGCCCTTAGGAGACAGCTATCAACCCTGGGCTCTGAAAAGCTCTTGCCTTCATGTTCAAAATGTACCAACCCCTTTTTCTGATGTATCAGGCAGACGTGGGATGTGGGACACACAAGAAGATCAAGGAATGTGTCCCTGAGGTTGGTTTGATGGCTGAGCCATGCAGACTCACCTGGCAGATGCGTTATCAGTGCTGAAGGTGTGATTATCATGAAGTTAAATGAGGTCTCACAGGTGTTTCTATGCTCAGCACTTACCTATGGAGATGGAGGGCACTGGCAGGTGATTGATTTGGGTTTGGTTTGTGGGGGTTTTAATGTGTTCTGCTTAGCACAGCTGCATGAAGGGAAATCAACATTTACCACCCAGCAACAGATGATTGTCTCATCTGATTTGTAGCAATCTTTATAATAAATGCAAAAAAATTATTCCTGCTGTTGAACTGAATTAATGCTGATACTCTCTAATTCATCCCACCTTACAGAAACTAAGAGGTCTGTAAGAAAAGGTTTCTCTTGTTTACTAAAACTGAATAGTGAGTTCACACGAGTTCATGTACTCTCATCACATAAAACAGGACTTGTTTGTAGAAAATAGTGTCTTTTTACTGGCCCAGGCAGACAGGAAAAGATTACTATACCAAATTTACCTGTTACACATCAGCTATTTAGAAGTAGCAGAAATTTAAAAATTAATTATGCTAAAATATGCAAATAGGGGATAGACATACACGTATGTGCACTGTCAGCTGAACAACCACACTTTGGGCAGCTGTACAAAACCTCACCATGCTTTTCTTCTGTGAAAATAAGTTTGTGATAATACCCCCAGTCCCATTTCCAGTCTTGGTACTGCATGAGTCCAATAAAAAATACATCCACAATCTGCCTTGTCAACTCAAAAAACAACTTGGAAAAAAACCCAGAAACACTTGATAACACACAGAGCTTTCTCTATTTGCACCAAGTCTGACTCACTTCAAAATCCTGACTGCTTGGCACTTCCAGTTCAAATAACAACAGAGAGGCAAAACAATTCTCCATACTTCAAAGGAGGTGCCAGTCAGGCAGCCATGGAATTTGGAATTTTGATCCTGCCCACCCTAACAAAATGAACCTTCTTGACACTTAACATGAAAAGGGAATAGCTAATGAAAGCACTCATGGTGACTTGTCCAACACACACCTAATTCCACTACAAATTGCAGCAGGGAGAACAGCACAAGGAGCCTGGAATGCTGGGATTCCAAGATACCAGTGCAGCATGGATTGCAAGTGCAATAGGGAGGCTCACACGAGGATGGAAGGCTCTTCACCTTGGTGGGACACCTGCCACATGGTAGAGGGCTGCCACTGCTTCTGCCAGAGGCAGCACTGGGAAAAAAATCCTGCCTGCGGTTAACCCTGGTTTGGCTCCAAAGCCAGCAGGAGCACAAAGAGGATGAATCTGGCCATCCATGTACTCTCAGGTACCCACTCTGTCCTCCTCTTTCTGATAGGGAAGATATCCCAGTTCAAAACTCCAAGCCAAATTGAACCTGGCAAGTTTAACATACAAGCATGGAAATAAAATTGGACCATTCCCAGAAAAGTTTATGTTTTACCCAAAAGCTTAATCGCAAAGGATTGGACATTTCAAAAATTTCACTGTGCTTATTCACTCCCCAAACCTTTTGAGATTGTAGCACATAAAACTCAGTGCTCAGTGTTACATTTGGATAGGGAATGCTGTAGGCAGATGATGCGAGCTGGGGTGGGGACTCTGCCACCAGACCACGTCCCAAAAGCCTATTTCTGAAAATGTGCATTTCTCAAAAAGCACACTAAATTATTTTCTTCTTCATTCTGTGAGAAGGGGCAGGTAGGGCTGAAGAAGCTCACATTCTGTTGGTTTTGTTCTCTTCCAAACCTGGAAGGGCTGGTTTGGGATCCAAGCAAGATTCCCAGCCAGCCCTTGCTATGATGAATTGTGCAGTTGTCACCACCAACAGCTTTCAGAGTGACTTGTAATTGCAATGAAAACTCTATTCACACCTCTTGGAAATATTAGTTTAGGCTGTTCAGCTGAGGATGAGTGAAACAAGTGTGAACTAATGCACATTTGCAATCATTCTCAGCTTATTACAAGCAAGAATTAACTTTTGCTGTAGGAAATGGAAATTCTGGAATAGCCACACAAAGCTGTAGACTCAGAATCTGTCCGTGTCTATACTGCTTAGTCTTTCTGCAGTGTTCAGCCACTGCCAGACATAAACTAGTGTTTTATGGGAGGAAGAAAAAGGAGAGGAGCTTCAGCATCCAGCTCCTGCCAGACACTCCATGGCCAGACTGCAGGGGAACTGAAACAAAAGGCCTGGCACTGCCTAATTTCACAAGGTACAAGAGGGGCACACACATCACAGTAAAAATGAACATGATTTCAACATTGTCTGTGCCTAAAAGCCAGTGGAAAGACTCAGGGTTAAACACAAGGAGTAACAAAGAAAATGCATGTCCCTCTTCCTACAACACGATGGTCTTTCCTCACAAGAACAGAGCCTGCCATCCTTTTTAGCCACTCGTATAATACATCCTACACATCCAGGTGGTTACAGCTCCTCTGGGAAGCACACTTCCTGGGGACTGCAGCTCTCAAGACTGAGCAATCTCTTCACTAGAGACCTCTGCTCCTGCTGCTGACCACTGATTTTAGAGACACATTTCATCTGTTTGCCAGGCAAAGCAGGAGCAGAGACAATCAAGTCAAATTCAAATGGATCAATTCAAATGGGATGCTAAAACAATTAATAATAGACAGGGCTCTGTTACACAGCCAGCATTTATAGTTACAGTCCTGCTGCTGTTTATTGTTATAGTTTTACAATGAAAATAATTTCTTTAGAACTAACTCAAGGCTAGCAAACACCAAATCACTGGGGGACTTCCAATGACACTTTTTTTTTGCTGTCTGGAGTCCCTAAAATCAGGTGTAGTTGCTGGAGTTTCTCCTCCTGTTTTGCATATATCTTATTCCTCCTGGCTTCTCTTCCCCTCTGTTCCAGGACAGCAGCCAGACCTTCTGACATTTGCATAATCTGGAATTCTCACCCATGGGACTGTGGTTCCTGTATCAGCTCTTTCCTGTCTGAGGGCTGGTCAAGATTAGAATTTGTTAAGGAGGATAAAGCCAGGAGATTTGAGGGAAAAAAAAAATAAAGAGCAGGAACTTTTATTGAGTGAAATATCCCTCCTTCTTTCTTCAGCAAAAAAATAATCATGGCAACAAGAAAAAAATAGAACCAAAAAAAGAAATTAAAAAGTGCATTTTTAACAAATAATATCATTCATTCTTTTTTTGACTCTTATTTTGCAGAGTTTAAAATAGCAATTTTTCCTCTTCCTTCTTTTTCTCAGAGTGCAGCATCAGTCATTAGTTTCTTCTTTGGTTTCTGCAAAAAAAACCCAAACAGATTCATAAGAAAATGTGATACAAAATACCTTGAATTTTTGAAATGTTTTTACATCTCAAAATTAGATACACACCCCCCACACAGACACTCTTCCAAAGAATATTTATGGCATATGACACCTTTCAGCAATTCTAGAGTAAGGCAATTCTGTTTACAAGATAAAAGCCTGAGAATCCAAACAGAAAACCCTCCCTTCCCCTTCTCGGTGAAGTTCTGCCTTGAAGAGAGGTGTTTATGCCTCTGGAAGTATTACAAATCATCAGTACTGTGCAGCCATACAGCTCACAACAGATGATGTCTGAGGAAGCACAGAATTTTGCCATCTATTTTACTGACTTTTCTGTCCCCATTTCCAAAACCAGATGGATCTAAGAACCAGGTATAGGATAGGTATAGGATCATGGGAGCTGTCTCAGCAGCAGCTCACAAAAAAAAATAATGCCACAGTTTTCATCCTGCATTCAGGTGAACTACTGCTGTCCTGGAACTCTTTCTTTCCCCCCCCTCCCCCCACCCCTTCTCCAAGAAAACAATCAGCTGGTTACCAACAATTGTCTCTCCTTTCTTGCTGCTGCTCTCTACGTCCTCTTTTTCAGCAAGTTCTGCCAACTCTGGCTCTGTTTGGTGGCTCTGGTAGGAACTTTGCTCTGGTGGTGTCAGTCCCTTTTGTTTTCCAGTCTGTGGCATGGATTCCAGTACTGCTCCATTGGGCACTTGAAGGAGATGTGGCTCTGTGAAGTACTGTGCTCCTGCCATGCTAGGAAAAGGCATTTGGGAATGCAACTGATTGGAGAAAGGAGCTGCCTGCATGTAGAAATCACTCCAGGGCACAGCTGGATAGGCAGGGATGTCTGCTGAGAGAAAAGCCACCAAGAAAAGAAGAATAATGAAAATAATGGACGTGTGTCTATGTACAAGATGTGTGTTGTGCTTTGCTCAGTGCAAACACAGCATTGCAGTGCAGCAATCACTACACACATCAAGGACCACTTTGCTCTTTACACTGCAGTGTATTTAACCAAAACATGGTTCTTTGGAAGAAAAGCTTAGGAAGTTCATAGCATTGTTATAATCTAAAAAAACTCCATGTCAGTCAGAACTGATCCTGAGTGTATGTAATGATAGTAGAGACACCCCCCAGGTTTGTTTTTTTTTCCAGTCCCATTTTCCAAGTTAGCTCTGCCAGGCACAAGATGGGTGCTTAATCTTCACTTTGATTTATAAAAGCTGTAAACCAGGAAGCAGGAATGTTTTGTTAGTTAATATCCATAATTCAACCAAGCTGCTCACTTGATTACGTGCTGATGTAAGACTCACAGGTGTGTCTACACTGATAGACAGGTTTCCAGCCCTGCACTTCGGGAATCCTGGAACTTTTCCTGGAAGAAGTTCCTCCCTTGTGATGGTGCTAAGGCACTGGAACTCAGAGAAGTTGTGGCTGCCCCATCCGTGGAAGTGTTCAAGGCCAGGTTGGATGGGGCTCTGAGCAACCTGCTCTAATGGAAGGTGACCCTGTACATAGCAGAGGGTTGGAACTGGATGAGCTTTAAAGTCCCTTCCAAATCAAGCTATCCCAGCATTCTATGACTCTGTGAACTTGGTTATCCCCACTGCATAACAGAAAAGCCATTCACTGCTGATTGTGCTCTGGACAGAATTACAGAGTAAGGGAATATCAACTCTGCCTCTGTTCCTTCAACAACCTGCCAACTTCACCAGCTTGCACCTTTACACACCCCTTGACGCTCACACAACACGCTCCAAGGAATACAACACACACTTTGGCATCAAGCTAGAAGAACTAATTTGACGCAGTCTGGGGCACAGCCCTCTCATTATTTCTAGCACTTCAGACTGAAAAAACACAGAAAATAATAATTATGCCTTGGAACTAGAGCAGGGCCAAGTGTGTTAGATAGCATGGGTGCTGCCAACCTGTCCTGAATAATGTCAGCTGTGAAAAGTGGGGACAGGAGCCAGCTTGCAGCCTGCTGTGAGTCAGACTTCCCTCCCTGACAAGGTCCACAGAACTGGTACAAAAACAGCAGCAGCATCTGTGGGCTAAAACTCTTTGTTCTCTCATGTCATAAGACAAGAGATGGAACATTTGGAGCATGACCTTAATTTAACAAACCTGTCAGTCCAAATGAATTAACTACAACAGCTTGTCATTTGATTATACTTGGGCATAAATAACTTCCAAATACAAAGCCCAGACACAGAACAAGGAGATCAACACAGCCATTTTTACCTAGGGGATTTTGGTTTTTTTTTCAGCAAATTATGCTGGAGTGCCTTTATTTCAGTGCTATTGCAAATTCAAGTCAGAGGAAGAATCTGTGTCCATACTTTGTTGGCTCCTGGCTCTCTCTTCTTTTGCACTACCCTAAGATCCATAACATGATTTCAAAGTGGTTTTTGCAGAAGCCAAACAGTGAGAAGGCTGTTTTTCTTCACTATCTCCAACTATCCCATCTGCTGTGGCAAATTTTCCACTTTGCACCCTTGACTCCCACCACATGCAACAAAAGGATGTTCGTGTACACAACAGGACACTCCTGGAAAAGAAGTTATTTCTCCAGTCCAGACAAAACCTCTGCACTATCTGACACATTCACATTTAATGCTCTTCCTGACATGTGCAGTCTGAGTCATAACTTTTGATTCAAATGAATGAGTCACTCAGCACTTTTAAAAAAATCAAGCATACAAGAAAATTAAGTGAAAAAAAGATGGGCACATCTATAGATTTGTGGAGGCATATGGACATTCTTTCTTTCTGTCACAGTCATCAGTGAACTCGCTGGTCATGCTGAATGTTTCAGGGTATTATTTAGTTACTCCAGGGGAGCAGGATATCAAAGTATTTCAGAAATTTACCTGAATTGTCACTTGGCTGCTGTGACATGAGTGGTCCCCCCGTATGGTTTTGTACATAGCCTTGTGTGGCTCCATAGGTTATGGCTCCACAGTTGCCAGGTAAGTCAGAGAAAGCTGGATGGGGCTCCGGGGGTGTTGGAGGAGGAAGGTGGTCACTGCAGAACATATTGCTAGCCAGGTGACCTTGGTGACAGAACTGGGAGAGCTGATAGATTTCCCCCTGGCTGCTGTACTGACAGTAGGTGGCCTCCAGGTTGTCTGCAGGCTCCAGCTGCTCGGGGTAAGGGCAGGAGACTGGTGAACTGAAGCTGCAGAGAGCAAGGAGAGAGGCAACCCAGCGATTAAAGGAGGGTCAACAGCTACACCAACCTGTCCAATTAACAACTCTTATTGCCAATCCTTCCTCCCAAATGCCAGGCACAAGACAAAAGCCACTTGAGCAAAGCTCTTTCACAGCAGGATTCTTGAACAATGGGTATTAATGGGCATTATCTTCCCACTCTCCAAAGCAGGCCCCAAAGCTTCCAACGCCTTCACTTTCACTTGACAGGCATGCAATTCTGAGAGCACTCTTGAGTACAGGTAGCACCTGTCTCATAGCAGGCACCGTGTCCTATTATGCACATTACACAACTTTTCATACTCCCTTTAAAGGATATTGTCACATGTGCATCTCACTTTTCATTAATGCTCCCACCTAACTCCTCATCCCCTGTCCCACATTCACCCTCCCAAGGCTTCTCCCTGGGACCACTTTTTTCATCTCCCTCAAAGACACTCTCATCTGCTCCTACCCTTGATTCTGGACACCATAAGAGAAGGCTCCCCTGGAGTCATTTTCCTGACTGCCCAAGCTGCATTCACTGCTGGGCGTGTCCAGCATCAGGGGAACAATGTGGCTGTGGGGGTCCAAGGCCAGGTTGAGCGCCAGGCTGGCCCTGCGGATGGGAGGAGGGCTGGGAAAACTCGGCAAGCACTCCACGCTGCTGGAATTGAAGTGCAGCTGAGGCAGCGCCTTGCTCGGAGCTTGTGCTTCACAGGGTGCCACCATTCCTGCCACCGAGGAGGCTGTGAATGAAACAGAGAGGCTGTCACACTGGGAATCTGCAGGAGCAAGCAGAGAGAATGCCAAGAGGAGCAAAGAAAAGCAAGATGCCAGTGAAAGAGTGGACGTTATTTGATGGGAATAAAAGTAAATGAGTACCAGCACTGCTGTTGAGAAGCAAAAGGGAGTAGCAGCAAGCTCTCTGGAACACAGGATGATGTTTATTGGTTAAATAAAATTACCTTTGTGATTTCAGTCTCTGCATACTATCTTTATCCAGCTCTCAAGAAGGCAGCCAAATGAAGCAAAGTACTTCTTGGAAAAGGGCCAGGAACAATCCCCCAGTCATCTTCCATTCCTCTGGGAGGAGCGAGCTGCACAGATCACCCTTTTGAAAAAATGAACGGTGCTTTGAAAGAAACAAAGCTGTGCCTTTACAAATCCACTGTCTACGCTGCTTTGAGACACATTTTCACTCCTGGCTTGGCCTCTGATGAGTCATGCCAAAACCAAAAATTTAAAAAGTAGAGATGGCTGCTGAAGGTCCTTGGGAAAAAGAAGATGGGAGACGGAAAAGGAAACCAACACCTTTTGGTTGGCTAGAATCTTATTTGGTGACCTGTCTCCTCAGTCACTGCTGGAAAAGGAGAGAGGAACAGTTTCCTACAGAACAGCCTCAGAAACAGTGGAAAGAGGACAGTAGAGGAAATTAAAGGTCAGAATCAGGTATGCAGGTGATCCAGAGTAAGAACTATACATGAAGCTCAAGAAGCTTGGGCCTTGATGCAAGAAAACTAGTTTCTCTCTTATTATGGCAATTAGCAAATGGTTTCTCTCTCCACGAATGTAGCCATCATGTGTGCAGGAAGCTGCCAGTGATTTCTCCAGTCTAGCTAGGCTGAACCAGCACAAGGATGAGGAAGAGAAAATACCATCAGCTGCTCAGGTGAAGCTCTCCCACACATGGCAAAGCTTTCAGGGAAAGTCTGCAGCTGCATTTCACCCTTGCAGGCATAGAAAGTAACATCAAATGCACTCCACCAGGTGTGACTCAAAGGCCTTAAACACAAACCTAAACATAAAAATGCCACAAAAAGTACTAGCAGCCTTTAGAGAATTCTGGAATGCATGTCCAAAGGGCTGATGAGGAGTTTCCACTTCAACATCTTGCAGTACTCTTTCTCAGATTCCCCAGTCTGCTGGGCAGTTTTGTGCCTCTTATCGCATCTTCCCACATTCTGTTTTTTTCCAACTCTCTACAGCCACAGAGAGAAGGAATCACAATGCTTCAATGAAAACTTTTCAAGTTTTCAATAGCCCTGATTTTGGGCTCAGTCAGAAAACTGAAGCAAGATCTAGGATGGCATATCTAAAGCATTCACATGCCCAGGCAGGTCTCAGTGGTTTATTTTTCTTGTTTGAACACACTATTTATCTATGCCAGGCAGCATCTCTGATGTACCTGTCAAATTTCAGGTTTTTGGCTTAGCCAGAAATGAAACTGAAGATCTCTTCTGATTTTTTTAAACCCTTCTTTAGCAATGGTTCTCCTGACCATTGTGCCCCAGAATGTTCACACAAATGTTATGGAACAGCAGCCATGGGGGACACAACTTACCTGAGAAGCAGTCTATATCCAGGTAAAGCTCCAGTTCAATAATAAGAGCAGGATGAACAGTTCTACACATGGTCCTGCTCTTCCTCAGGATGAACACAAGCAGCCCAGGAAATCAGTTCTAAACCCACTTCCATATCTATTAAGAATTTTGGTTTTTTTTAATATTGGCAATACTTAGTGCAGATTATCGTTCTGGCTCATGCCTATAGGACCCCCAGGCAATGATACTGTGAGACAGCACCCTTGATCTCCAAAGAGCTGGTTCAGCTTTTTCTGAAGTCACCTCTGCCTCTCTGTCCTTTCACATAGACATGGAAATTGTGTCTTCTAAATAAAGTCACAAACGCCGTAAGAAGAAACAATTCCCAGAGAAGTCATAACTGCTGAATCTGACATATCTAAGAGGATTCCAGAGTTGTTGCATGAAGAATTCTGATCCCTGGCTTGAGATAATACTTACATTGTACAATTCTGTGGCTCTTCCTGACACTTCCTGATGTAGAGAGAGAGAGAATTTCAGAAGGCTTTCCAGTGAACATGGGAATGTAACAGTAGGATTTTTATTTCTTGCTTCCATTACTTCTGAATTCTCAGTCCATGAGACAACCTTGGGAATTTTTGGAGAGCAATTTAATAATTTACAGTTTCAGATCTCTGAACCAGTCCTGGTACTGCACTTGACTTAACTCTAGAATGGTTATTCTGTTTCAAGCCTTCACTGGAGCATCAAGGGCCATCACAAAGCTTTTCACAGATTCATCCATGTCTTGAAATTATGAGAAAACATATTTTTCAAAATTTGTTTGAAAGCCAGAGTCCTATAAGTCAAGTCATGGAAGCTTGTCATTTATTTACTGTTCTTTGACAGACCATATCCAACTTCATCCAATTGCTCCCAAGATTTCCATTAGAATCTCATCTCTCCCACTGAATTTAATCACTTTGCTATTTGCTTAAGAGTTACCTGCACAGGCTGGGCTCCTGACAGGTGTCCTCAGCAAGGCAGACACATGAAACAAAGGATTTCCTGTAAAAGCACCAGTGGGGCAGAAAAATCTCTGCCCACAAACCAGAGGCATAGAAAGAAACTTTTCTTTCTAATGGGTTAACTCTAAAGAAAACATAAGCCAATGAATCACAGATATATATGTATCAGTAAGAAATCTCAGAAGACCAAGAAAAGCTTTGAATAACTGCCAGTGTCAAAAAACCTCCATTAATTTCAATCATGCTGTCTAGCAAAAGTAAAAAAACAAAAACATTTCTAAGATCAAAGCAAGCTCAAAATTGAAGTTTTGAGGCACAAAAGGCTCTTATGGCAAGTACTGTGGCTACTATATCCAAATCAGAAGCCAGAAGTGCCAGCAAGGTAACACACATCTCAAATACAACTCACTGACATTTTTAATCAGCTTGTTTGGAGAACTGGTAAAAACAGTGGGACATAAAATAAACCAAACCCACAAACCAATAGACAGTTGGAAGTACTGGGTAGAGCAAGGAAAACCAATGGAAATTGCAGCACTGAACACTCTGAAAAGGTCTTGGGTAATAGATCACACTGTTGTCATGCACTTAAGTAATTTTCTTGTCCTGCTGAAAGTGGTTAAAAAGGAAAGCACCTGAATAGCCACTCTAGCAGGTCACACTCTGTGGGCCCAACTGCACCATCACAGAGGCTTTTGCTGAAACCATCCATGAGCTGTTTCCACAAGGGACACTACTAAGCAATTGGTTTTGCCTTGGAAATTGATAACTTTTCTTATTAATCTGTTTCCTCTTTTGTTTTGCTCCTGTTAATTTGTATTTTATCCTATCCAAGTTTTGTCTCCTTCGTTTTCTGAGATATCCTAATAAAGAAAACAGGTGGTCCATGGATGGCCCTATTTCTAGGCAAGCTTTTTTTTTCTGAACAAGGAAGCTGAATGTATTCAAGTCATGTTGGCTTTCATTTTCCTTCAGTCTCATTTTTTGCTTTCATTCTTAAAGAGAAGTCTGACTTTGCAATGGTAAACAACACCAACAAAAAAGCGAGTTTCATTCCCCATAGCTGTGTTATCCTGCACCTAGTAAGGCAAAACTGCAACTGGAGCTTTCCAGGTGATTGTGCCATGCAGATCTCTCTTCTACAAGGACTCTCTACAGACAGTATCAGTCTTTTCCCTCAGAGAGGACACTTGTCCCTTTTCTTCCTTACACATTGCCCCAAGAATTCAGATGGGACTTTTCTTTCCCATCAGAAAGAATTGCTTGTGTTTTCCACATGGAGAGCTGCATCCCAGTGTGCAGATTCCCCAGAAAGAAATGGTTCAATGCAAGCAGAGAACAAGATCATGTCCCTGAATGAAACTTTATTTCTCTGACAGACATTACCTAACAGGGCAAATGGCTTCATGTCAACAGAGAGTAGGTTTCATTTGGAATTAGAAGGAAGTTCTTCCCTGTGAGGCCCTAGCACAGGTTGCCTGGAGAAGCTGTGGCTCCCCATCCCTGGAAGTGTCCAAGGCCAGGCTGGATGGGGCTCGGAGCAACCTGGGATACCGGAAGGTGTCCCTGCCCATGGCAAGGGGGCTGGAATGAGATTATCTTTAAGGTCCCTTTCAACCCAAACCATTCTGTGATTCCCTGATATTCTCTCCTGACTAAACAGCGTGCCTGTAGAGGTACTTTAGGAACCAGGAGTTCCTAAAGCATAGAAATCAGAGGATATTTGGCTTGATTCCTTTAAACATATTGTTTCACAAAACCTTGGTTTCTATGCAATTAAATACAGGGCTCAACAGACTACACCACTTCATCACTCTGAAAGCAGTGAATTACTCAAACACTTTGACCATATTTACTCTGTTGCAAGAAGTGGAAAAACTGGAACTAACTGAATTACAGTCCTATTGGTTAAAAAGGTCGTTGGATTGACTAAAGGAGCCCCTGCCTTGAGAGAATGACAGACAAATTTAAATGACAGAAGGACTAGATTACCTTACAAAGAAAGTATCTCAGTTACATACTTTTAGCAACAGTGAAGCATTCTAAGCTTATTGATGCAATCTTACAGTTACTTTCCACTGTACCAAAATACCTTTAAGGTAAAACCACTATTAAAAAATTTGAGTAATTCTCAGAAAATTAGTTGCAGGAACTGGCCTTAATACTGATAAATAAATGCTGACATACTTTGAATACAACAAGGGGACAGACATAATGGCAAGAAATTCTGAAGAAGTAATTACACTGGGAAGCAGGAAAACACACACAGCAGTACCACATGTCAGCATATCTACTGCTTGGGATAGCCGTCCCTAAGGAAGTGGTGGAGTCATCATAATTTTGGAATCTTTTCATATTGTGCCAATTTTGAAACATAAACGTATCTAGGAAATTCTTTAGGGAGCACCCCTGACTCTAGGGAATGCTCTTGGACTGCACACATCAACAAACAATTAGACAAATCCTCTCTCTTTCACTGCCATCAATCTTTTAACACAGCTTGGGCAGAAAACTGGTTGAACAGCACACCCCACTGACTTAAAACTCCACTGCAACAGTGATTAAATTCAGTCCTCACCTTTGGAACTCAGCTACTCTCACCCCCTCAAGGTCTTGCACAAAATGGAAATCTGGCCTGGCTGCAGAAGCCAAGGAAGCCCCTTTGGATGTTTTATGGTGTGGAGTACCTGATGGAGCCTCTACAACACCACGAGTTCACAGAGTGCATCTTCCTTATGCAGCTCACTTGGCTCAGGCTGTAGCCAGAATGTTTCCATCTAAACCAGAATATGGGGACTGTGTATCTGCCATGGGGGACATCAGAACCAGAACAACACTTCCCTCGTCGTTTACAGCAGCAGGACCAGTGTCAAACAGCTGTTATGGAATAATGCCCTGCTCATCTATCCTTATGAAGTCGTACTCAGAATTCCTTGCTGGCTTGTGCTAGGACAGAAAAAAGGACTGCAAATCTGTCTCCAGAATTAGCACAGAAGCACCACAGTGCTGGTACATAACTGGTAGAGACTCAATCAGCAGTGAGCTCCTCTACCTACAATCACAGAATCATTGAAGAGACCTTAAGGATCATCTCATTCCACCCCCTGGTCATGGGCAGGGATACCTTCCACTATCCTATGATAGTCAGAGCCCCATCCAATCTGGCCTTGGACACTGCCAGGGATGTGGCAGCCACAGCTTCGGTGTGCCAGTTCACCACCCTTACAGGAAAGCATTTCTTCCTAATATCTAACCTAAATTTCCCCTCTTTCAGATTGACGCCATTCCCTCTTGTCCCACCACTACAGTTCCTGATGTGAAGTCCCTCTGCAGCGTCCTTGTAGGCTCCTTCAGACACTAGAAGGTTCCTCTAAGGTCTCCACAAAACCTTTTCTCCTTCAGGCAGAACAGCCCCAACTTTTTCAGCCTGTGGAGTGACCTGGTATCACTTTTTGCACTGGTGGCACGAGACTCTGACATGGCCTTTCCTAAAGCATTTGGGAAGCTCCCAGCTCCACCAGCTAATGCTGCAGCTGTGCAAAACACTCGTGCTGGTCGGGGTCTCACCTGAGGCAGAGGTGGGGGATGCAAGGTGTGTGCTGAGCAGGCTGGAGGAGTTCCCAGCTCCAGGGTCTCCTCCCAGCACGGCAGGCTGGTCTCCAGCAGCATCAGGCAATGAAGGCATAGGCAGAGGAGGTGCCCTGCACCAGACACAGAGGACAAGGCAGGGCATTATGACCAATCATGGACTCTTCTATCCAACAAGGGGCAAGTCCTACATCACCAGCAAGTGCAAAGGGAAAGCACTGGCTGACTACAAGCACAAGGAATGCTGTATCAAAAGTCTTTGGGGAAGCAGCCCCAGGTCACTTGTATAGGACAGGGAGCAGGAACAGTGCAATGAAGTAAGGCGTTCTCCAATCTTTCACTTTAATTTCTCCTCTTCCACTTAATTTTTCCTCTTTTCATTTGGTTTTCTTCATAAGAAGACACTCACTCCAGATTGCCATAAATACATCCCTATGGAGATTGATTTCTCCCCTCACACATTCACCATCCCTTGACCTTACATATCCTCTTACATATTCTCTTACCCCCATTAATGTCCTCTGCTCACATATGAAAGGTGCTACCATGTATTTCTTCAAAGAAGTCCACGACTTTCTAAGACTGATCTAAGCAAGTACCATTTCCATCACCAAGTGAAAAATTTCCATTTCCTTGGAAACAGAAAGCAGTGGTGGGAGAACTGGGTGAAAAGAATCCCCAAGCACACTCGAAGCACCTGGCCGATGCATTCATAGAAACTAAAAATTAAGAGATGATTCCATAAACTTTTCCACCTCATCCCTTGCTCTCTACATGACTTCAGACAGAGCAATTTCAACACTTTTATTTCAAAATTAATTTGATTAATCTCTGCCACTGGTTAATCAAAAGGACTTTTAGGAGTGTCCACCACAATTTACCCAGAAATCTGACAGGCTACCTTGGTCAGACTCAGCTGTTCACTATTTAAAGGTAAAGGGGAAATGGCAAAAGAAAATATTTAATTTCTTAGGTATCAGTTGTGGAGAAATGAGAAAACAGAGTAAGTTGCTCACCCATAACCCTCTGATCCAAAGGGGACTGACAGAGCTGATGATGCTGGATATTTTTTGTTGCCTTTTATACTCAACTTCTGCAATTTCCGCCACTTTGCCCTGCGATTCTGAAACCAGACCTGAAAAATGGGAAGAAAGGAATGCATTCAGGGAAGGAACCATCTACACATGGGGACACCAGCAACGTCCCAGTCCCTGCCCATCCCTTTCCTGCACAGAACCCACAGGCAGCACTGTCCCCCAGCAGGCATTACCAGGATACGCTGCGGTGCCACACCAACCACAGCTGCAATCTCCCTCCTCTTCTCACTGTCAGGATAGTGATCTTCCTGGAACATCTTCTCCAGCTCTTCCAGCTGCTCTAGAAATGATGCATTGTCAAAGAAAGAGAGAGATGGGAAGTATGTGACAAGAAAACAAGAAAAAACAAATTAACAAGAGAGGGAAACAGAAAAAAATGAACATTTTTACTATACATGAGTAACATAAAAGATTTTTTTCTAAATAAATAAAAACGCTGTTTCAAAAGGAAAGAGCATTGCTAGTGATGCTTCAAACAAAAGACACTCAGCAACATTATTAGTGGAAGTCTTCACACACCTAATGGTGTGGAGTGCAGTCCAATACCAGGTAGAGCAGACCAGCACAGGGAAAGGAACACCAAGCGCCACTGGCACTGCCAATGTCACCGTGTGCCAGTGTGTGCCCTGGGATCTACCTGCATTATAGAAGGTGCGGGGCTTCTTCTTGACAGGTAAGGATTTTTCTCCCTTGGCCACATCACAGCTGCCTCTGGACTCCAGGACTGAAGAGCCCTTGTGGGAATTCTGAGCTGCAGCACTGGGTGGAACACCTCTGGATTGATGAGGGGCTGAGCCGATCTCCTCCTGCCTGCAGGGAGCTCCAGCCACTCCACTGGATGCTTTCTTAGTTTTCTCCTTCTTTTCCTCCATTTCAGTCCCAGCAGGGCAGTAACTCTCAGAGTGCTCTTGTGACCCTGACTGACCTGTGGGCTCCTGTGCTAATCCAACCTTTGCGTCAGCACAGAAATCCGATGGTTGCCCAAATGCTGAGGCAAAGTCGTGCTGGCCATCAAGGACAATGGAGCTTTGGGAAGACAACCCAGCTGCCTGCAGGGTGCTGTATCCCCCATCTTCTTTCACCTTCTTTACAGAGCTGTTCCTTTCTTCTATTCCCAAGTTATCCTCAACTTTTTCTTGTCTGGCTGTGCCTGGGAACGCAGGTAGCATACTGCTCCCTGCACCGTGGCCACCAACAGCATCAGCATCCACCACAAAGTGCTCTGTATTCAGCAGCATGTTCTCCTTCTCATCCTGGCACTCTAAAAGGCAAAAATGGAGGAAAAAACCCAAACCCGACCCCACATGCCCATTGCCTAAGCTGGATGTGCCTGGATCGGGAGTTTCAGTTATGGGGGAAGGAAAAGCCCACATAACAAAACCCAACAGTGACAAGAACCAGAGAGCTCAAAATAAAGGCAGGTGCTGCCAGGCAAGCAACAGCAAAGAATGTGATACGGTCAACATGGAGATATTCAAACATGTGATGAGAAAAGCCTCATTTTAAAAGCAAACTGTAACCTACAGAAGAGAGTAATTCGAGACACAGGGAATAAAGGCAAGCTTGCATATTACAAATACAGTAGTGGGAAAACAGCCCCAGGCATAACACAGGTCTCTGGAATAAGCAACAGAACAAAAATCAATGACCTGGCAAGATCCTGTCACCCTATTAAAATGAGCAAAAGAAAGAAGCAAAATTCTGGTCTACTGTGTCAGCAGGGACTACCTGACAAACCTCATCACTTTTTTACTTTATAAAGAGTTCTATCATACCAAAGCCAGCCAAGCAAAAAAACATTAATTGTACAAACTTCTAATAAATGCCTTAAATTATTTCTCTGCAGCTTCAGCCATGCTTCTGAATAACAGACTTACAAGATAGGCAGTGAAATAGGGGGATAAGGACAAAATTAACTACAGAAGTCCACCTAAGTTTAACAAAAACCACAAACTGTGTTACAGTAAGACAGACTGAATAGTAGAAGACAGGTCAGAAAGAACACAGCAAGAGAAATAATTAAAATAGGCAACAGAATAATACAGAAGCCTTATACTTTCCCAGCTGGCACATACATTTAAAAAAAAAAAGTTCCAAAAACCTCCCAAGTGGCTCAAATGTGTGAGTCTGTGTGATTTCTGCTACTTGAAATTTTTAAAAAAGTGATTATTCCATAAGAATAGGAAGTAGAATAATAAACCCCAACCCATGTATTTGACTCTGTCTAGAGAGAAGAAAGTTTGAGCAGACTGTTGGCAGCATTTCAATAGCATGTGACAACAGAGAAACTTGATAGTTTAGTTTTTTGGGGAAAAGATAAAATAACTTCATTTCACTGTGGTCTGCTTTTGATATATAGTAGTGCAATGCCAAAATAAAGGATTTGCTTCTGCCTCAATGTCTCTTTCTGAAACAACTGCTAATCAATGAGGAGGCCCACAATTCCAAGCAGACGAGAAACTTCTTAGAAGTATGAGGGGATGGCCGGCTGCTCCAAGAGCATCTAATTTGCTTTTTACGTGATTAAGAGAACCAAATCAGTTACAGGGGAAAGAAACAGAAGCAGGAAACTAGGCAGCTATAATAATTTGATCTTGTTAAGCAGCAACAAGTTTCCACTGCAGCTAAATGAGATGAAATATCCTGATGGGGAGGGTCAAGAACTCAGTGAGGCAGAAGATGTCTCTGGTCTATGTAATTCCTTTTTCCACCATCCTCCTGGTTGCATCTGAGCTTGTCTCACCCATTATTTAAAAAAAAAAAAAAAAAAAAAAAAGACTATTTTCACATTATTTGATCAGGGTTTTTACTTGTTTCTACGCAAACCACAGTATGTTTACATCACAAAATAAGTGTCCAAGTCTTATGTGGGTACCTCGTTTCTGTAGCAGAAATGGACACCTGGGAGTTCAATATTCTTTAAAGAAACAGTCCTCCAAGTGAAAGTAAACTGCTGTGTTTTATTTCTAGAACAGATAGCAAAGACCTCACAAACATTTGGGACTGCCAAGGAAAAGAGTTGAAATGGAAACCAAGTTTGGAGAGAAAGGCCTTCCTGGTAAGAAAGAGGAGTTATAAAACAACTCCTTTCTCCCATTATTCAGGGACCAAACTGAACATCACTTTGTCCCACTTTTAGACAAACAGAACGTTAAGCAGAAGGGATTTTAACTCAGTGGGAACATCAGGAATGGGTAGTTTTGAACACTTGATGCACTTGCAGGAAGCCAAGCCTTTTCCATCTCACAACTGCCTCCTTAGACATTCCTCGGAACAAGCCAACCACGTGAACGGCAAGGTTTTAAGGGTTGTTTGGGGCTTTTGGTAGAAAGCCACCTGAACACATACACACAGCAAGGGAAAAGAAACGGCTTCAGAGGTCCCTCCGCACAGGGAGGAAAACTGGACAGCGGGGGAAGGTGCAAATGACAAACCCCGAGGCAGCGGGAGCCCCTCGGTGTGACACAAAGGAAAGACCCCCTTACCCCCCACCCTCGGCCAGGTGCTTTTACAAGCCAGGGGACACGAGGGCCGGGGAATCCATCATTCCCAGCCGCGGGGCCAGGACACGGTGGGGCTGAGGGAGGCTAATGAGAGGCCAGATAACATCGCTGAGGAGCGATTATCCTCCCCCGGGGCTGCTCATTAGGCTCATTGCCGGGTGCCTCCCCCCGGTCATTAAGGCGAGCCGGCATCACTCATCCCCCTGCCCTCAGCCATACCCTTACCACAGCCCATTCCCAGTTCTCTGGCCGCCCACTCCTTCGCCGGCTGCTGCTCCTCGCCCGCCCCGTCCATGCCGGCTCCGTGGCGGGCCCGCTCCGGCCCGGCTCGGCCCGGTTAATGCCCCGCCCGGCGGCGCGTCCTGCCCGGCCCCGGCCGCCTCATCAAGGGCACCTGGGCCCTGCAGCGGGGGAGCCCGCCCTACCCCCACACGGCCCCGGGAGCCACGCTGGGGCTGTTCCCCACACCGAGGGGACAGGAGTGTGCCGGGCTTGGGGAGGATATCGGGAAGAATGTTCCCCGTGAGGAGCTGGCTGAAATATAGCCGTGCGAACCTTGGTGGTGCAAAACTCGCCCACCCGTGAATGAGGGGAACCTCGTTGTCTGCACTGCTAGACCCAGTCCTGGGCTCGTCAGTACGAGAAGGACAAGGAGCTACTGGAGAGGGTCCAGCGAAGGGAAACAATGAGGAGGGGTCTGGAATGTTAGCAGGAGAAACTGCAGGGGCAGGCTCCGTTCTGGCTGCGGAAGACTGTGACGGGATCTCATAATCCATATAAATATCTTTAAAGGGGTGGCATGAGGATAGTGCCAGACTCTTTTCAGTGGCCAGCGACAGGATGAGGAGCAATGGCCATGAACTAAAACACAAAAAGCTTAATCTTAACATGAGGAAGAACTTTTTTCCACAGAAGGTGGCAGAGCACTGGAACAGCTGCCCAGGGCGGGAATGGAGTCTCCCTCTCTGGAGACATTCTAAACTCATCTGGACATGTTCCCATGTTACCTACTCTGGTTGACCCTGACTAGAGCAGCCCTAGAGGTGTCTCCCAACCCTGAGGCTTCTGTGATTCTGTTCTTTTCCTGTGGCCTGGCAGGAAGACATTTGTTTTTTAACATGCTCTGGCTGCAGGTGTTCAGCAGCTTCCAGTTCTTCAGCAACTGGGGGTTGCAAGGAACAACTGGCACTTCCTGACTTTTGGGCGCTGTAATTTGTGTCCTTTCAATGCTTAACAATTCTTAGTAAAAAGAAGGAGCCTAACAGAGCAGCACCAGGCAGTGCTTGGACAAAGAATGAGACTCACTTGTGTTCTGGTGCATCAAAATAGAACATCCTTCATCTCCTCCTGTTTATTGGCTTACCATTGTGTTGCTGACACCCTGTTCTCCTGAGGGTTTCCTCAAACCTCCATTGTTCCAAGGTTCACTTTTAGCTTCTAAGGCCTTGCTTCTGCACGTGCTTTCACCTGAGAGTCGTTTCATCAGGTTAATTGAGTGTAAGCTGAAACATTTGTGCCAATGTTTTGGAGCCACTATAGCTGGTCTAACAGTGCACCTGATTCCAGAAATTTGGGCTAAAATGGCATTTGTTAACTGCATTCAGCTGACAAGACACAAAGATCTTGGAGGGTCATGGGACCTCTTCAACATTAGAAAATTGCAAATCTAAAAATCACTACCTGCTTTAAAGGTTGTTTCTGAGCAAGGTTGTGTTTATTTAATGAACTCTGGTCCTAATGTCACCTTTTTTTTGTGAAAATAATAAATGTGGAGAATGCTTTCATTTCTTTTCCTTGAAGAGGGACCAACAAAGGTCTCCACCACTGGGGGTTTTTTGAGCCATACATTCATATATGTATATATATGTCTGTATATATATATAACCACATGTCTATATACTTATATATATTAAACTACTTTATACTTATATGTATTTTAAACTACTTTACATGAAAAAATGTCAGCAGTCATAAAATTTGATTTTCAGACATACACCATGACTTTCTCAGCTTCTCAACAAAACTTTTTAAATGCAGCTCATGCTTGTACTTCATTGCTGTCCTTGTCACAAAAAGAAATTAGTGTAACTGCCCTCTGAGGGTTGTCTTTAATTATTTCCTTTTTTCAGTGTAGAAATCCTGAATTTCTTTTGTCCAGATACACTTTGTATCAGTCTTCACAGGTTCCTGGGGAAGATACAGTGGCACCTCTCACAGAGTCTTTGGGAATAGCAGGAAAGTGTTGGGATTTGCCTGACATTCCCTATGCCTCTGTTTAATACTGATTTTCTAGTAAATCAGGTTATCCACATCATATAATGTGGGGAGAAATCCTGACATAATTAAGACTGTCATAGGACACAGTAGGCACTCTGCTAACTTGATTCCTGCATTGTGAGTGTGCAGTTGGGAGGGATATTGTACTGATTTGATGAAGTTTGTACAAATCAAAGAGATGTCAATCAGTTTCAGAAAATACTTCAGTGTAGATTTGTTTATGGATTTTGGTGGCAGGATGGTGCTGGGGTTAAAAGTTTAACTAAATAGTGAGAAGTTGAGGCCTATCTGAAATGTAAGAAATCAAAGTAACCCAGGTATAAGTACTTGTTCTTAAAAGCATAAGCTGACCTTTAAAGGCTCCTCAACATACAAAGGCCTGACATGAGGAAATAAAGGCTGTATCTGTGACAAGGACAAGTTAACCTTTGATCCAGCTAGTTAAAAAGAGTATAGAAGTGCTGTCAATCATAACAGTACCCTTGAAGTTTCCTGTGTCAAGTGGAATTTTAACAGCATATGGAATTTAGCCTAGAAACCACTTTGAGAGGCTCTAATGAACAATCTGCCTGCTTGCTTTCAAGAGCAGAATTTGGAAGAGTAAAGAAATCTCAACTTGAGGTGTTGAACAAGATGACTTCTAATTTAGTATGGCTGGCTCCTCCTGGATGCAGCTGAAGTGGATGTGGGATGCCTTGACTGGGTGTGTGAGATGACCAATTAAGACGTGCTGAATTGATCCCATGGCAGTGTTTTGTGTCCCACCTGAGGCACTGACAATCCTGGGGACTTGGGAACTGCATAAATTCATGGCAGCCTGAGACAAGCAGGCTTTTAGGATATCTGAACATTCTGGGTCTTGTTGAGGATCATAACCCTTCTTGTGTGAGTCTGAGGTAGAATTCTGCTTTGGCTCTTAGCTCAGGACCAGCTTCAGTCCTTCCGGGAGGGAAGAAAGGTGTTAGCAGGTTGTTGTCTGTACCATAGATTTAAAGTTGAATAACTGGGTCCTGTCTTTCTGTTCTAGTGGGCTGGACTCCCATTTTTCTGTAGTTCATCCCTTCAGCTTACCTTCAGTTACGGATAACTTAACACCATTGTGGAACAAGCAGCAGCAGCTCTCCAGAGCTGGGGATAACACTGAAGAACCTTAAGGTTGGATAAACCCAGCTTTCCTCACTGCCTCTGCTAAAGAGAGCTGTTTGTACTAAACAATCACTTAGAAAGGAAAGTTATAGCACAAAAATATGGCATGTATATTCAGTAAATCGAATTACTTACATTTGAGAGGAAAACCTAAGTAACAAGGCAAGCAGAAAGGTTTTCAACTGGAGAAGTGCATGAGTTTATTAGGACTAAAAGCAACTCTTTTTTTCTTTTAATCCAGCTAAAATTATTGATATAAATAGGTTGTAATAAGCTATTCTAGATACAATGTAAAGGGGATTTAAAGGCAGAATGTTACAGAGACAGAAAGCTGGAGATACGAAGGTAACTAATTCTTCAAATATATTAGATGCAAGAAGGCTACAAGTGGCTTTCTTTGGTGTATTGATTCTTAAACTTGATCTTGCATTGACTGAGCTGAACACTTTAACACAGAAACAGTATTTTACAGTTGAAGGCATATCCTCAAACAGGTTCTGCACAAATGCATGTAAACTGGACTTAAAACCAGAGAGTTTTTAAAAAGAACAAAGACCCTGGTGCATATTTTGACTTTATCTACAGTGGCTAAATATCTCAGTGTTCTCCATAAGTGTGCAAAATGGTGCATGCAATACCACATCAGCAATCAGAGTAAGAGCAGCAGTAAAGTGCCACTTCATTGCATATGCCTAGTCCTGGTTATTTTGTACGGGGCGTGTATCAACACAAAATATAAGTCTTTGTCAAAAGTCACTGATCTACTTCCAGGGGGAGGCAGAGTGAAAAAATAAAAGGTCAGTTCAGATGGCTTAGTGGGATGCTTGTTCAGAAGAGAGGTGACCTTTGTGAAGCAGATTCCTCAGCATGATACCTCTTATGTGGGGGAAATCATCACAGTGGCTTCTGAAAACTCTGCTTAATTCCAGTGGATTTTGTAATGCTGACAAGGACTCTTAACAGCATTTGGGTACAATGAAATATTTGCCTATCTAAACCCAGTAGACTTGCATGATCTAATACATAAATTGCCCTAAATGGAAATTACACTATGGAGATCAACACCATGAAGGTATCCAGAGGATATTCAAATGGAATATTCTCCTCAGCTCTGTTGTGCTTTGCACTTAGCACCTTCCTTCTCAGGAACTTGAAGCTCTCAGGCTGCTAATACTAGTGAATTTAGCCTCACAACATGCAGTGAGGTAGGTAAGTTTACCCCCATTTTGCAGATGGCAAAACTAAGACAGAACTCTGAAGTGACTTGCATAAGGTCCCGCAACTTGTCAGTGGCAAAACCAGGAATATGTTTTCAGAAGTCCAGACCCCAGACCTCTGTCTGATTTGAGTCCCTCCCTACTACCACAAAGCAAGCAATACATGCAACCTTTATTCCTCCTCTTGCTGCCGTAGTCCTGCTGACACAGAGGAAGCTTTTCCTGATTGAATTCCCGCTTTCTTTGGCAAAAAGCACCTGGTCCTGTCAAAGTGCTGTGTATTATGCTCTTCGCAGAGGCATTTCTTCTGAGGCACAATAGAAAAGCCACCGTTTCCCCATGGCAGGGAGACTGTACAGGTCCAAACAGAGTCTTATTTCTTGCAGAAAACCTGCTGCTTGGCATTCTTCACCCGTTGCTCCTCCTTCAGGTTCTTCTGCCGCACGTGTTTGCTGGAGATGTTTTCCACGTGTTCCGAGGGGAACCAGCCTCTCTCCCGGTCTGAGAGTTTTACTCCTTCCATCCACCCTGTGGTGTGGGGAAAAGCACAACATGAGGCAAAAGTCATGTGTTTTTTTCATTGTTTCCCCAAAAAAGCCCTCTCCAAAAAGACACTAAGAGCAAAGGAAAAGATCCCCTTTCAGCTTCCAAAGAAAGCATCCTAAAGAAGATGAAGAATTCCTTTGTCCTCTCAATGCTACAGTTTCAGCTGTTCATTCTGCTCACCATCATTGCTGTACTGCATAACCATGATGATATCTGCCTTCTCCAAAGCCAGCTCATCATTTTCCCGAGCCTTGTAGGTCTTTATGCACTGAACCTGTGGTGCATCTGAAGGGGAGGAAAGACCACATTGATACACTGGAAATCAACAGTAAACCTTTGGGCACCAGCTCCAGAGGAGGTGGAGAATAAGGAGCTGCCCAAATAAAAAGCAGAGAACTGGAAGGTACACTACAGGTCTACATCTAAATGAGGAGTTAAAATAGGTAAAATAACTGGCAGCACCTGGCACTGAGGGAAAGCTCATGAGTATGTTCTTTATCTACAAAACCCCAAGTATTCTGCCTTGGGATCCTTCTGGGGTGTCCCACCTTGCAGTACCTGTGACTCCTGCGAGCCAGCCCACCCCCACTGCTGCTGCAGCAGAGCAGTCTCACCAGGGCATTCCAGGAGATCTGGTTCTCCCCGTGGAGGAGCCAAAGCAGAGATCCACCTCAGCTTCTCACTGCTGGAAAACAGCACAGGGTAGGTGTCAGCATTCAGTGTGAGGAACAGCAGTCTGGTGACTCAAATGGGGTTGCGTGGGGAGGGTGTTTGCTCACACAAAATGAAGCAGAGAAAGGAGGTGGGAAAAGGCAAAATTTCCCATTTTTGGAGGCTGATGGTGTGACATAATGTGGTAGTATTGTATGAGCAGCTATGATGAGAGAGGAGGAAGGTGGTTCACAAGGAAATAGTTATAGCAAGAGGATGCTTTTCAAGACTTCTGCTCAGCAGCTGCATTTGGTATTTCAGCATTTGAGTAGCCAAGGGACAACCATCAGGCTACCAGGAGGTGTCTGACCATGATAACGGGATATACCAAGAGTAAAACTGAGCTCTTACTGTGTCTCTGTCCGAAACAAGAACTCCACTCTTTTTCCCTGGTAATTCTGAAGCAGAAAGAGACGGAATAGATTCTTGTTTGCCCCGTGGAGTTTCATCTCACACTTCTCCCCGCGCACATACGAGAAAGCAGCATGGTCAAACACAACAAAACGTCCACCCCTGCAGGTGAAGAGGAGGAACAAAACAAGGTGCGAATTTTAAGGTGATGAGGGTTACAAAGTGAGTCCACGTAGTCTGCAGGAAAGCAAAAAGCTTTTAATGAGTCTTCATCTGCTTCAGACATCCTAAGCAGTGCTCTTGTTAGGTGTCTCAGAAGGCCAGAGAAGAAATAGAAGGGATTTAATGAAAAGGGTAGAAATAGTAAGCTCTGTCCTGTCAGAATTTTATTTGGTGGTTTACAGCTTAAAAACAAACCCACCACCCTCAAAACCCCAACACAACTAACCAACAACTCTCTTGACAAACCAGTGCACATTCACTAGTCCTCATACTGTGCTTCAGGAAGAAATTATTTACCAAGCAAAACTAGAATAAATAGTTATTGTTCAAGTGTTTCACACTGTAGAGATGCAAAGGCAGAATTAGAAGTGTGCTAGGGACCACAAGGTATGTTTTTATATTATGATATGTACTTAAGAGTTGGGGCTATCAATCTCCACATAATTGCATGATACTCACATCAGGTCGGGACAGGAGAGTGACTTGACAAAGGCTGCCACTTGCTGGCAAGCAGAGGGAAAGGACTCTGTCACCAAAGCACAGACCCCGAAAGAGACAGGTATTTTAGAAGGGGCAGCAAGAATTGTGTTGAAGCACTCACTCCTTGGGCCGAGACAGGAGCAGACAGTCATTGAAAAGGTGCAGGTAGATGGGGCGGGTGGTGACTTTCCATTTTGGACTCAGGTTGTTGAAGTCCAGTGCTGTCAACTCACCACACTTCACAAGTCTCCTCGACTGTGAGATGAGTGGGAATATCTGCAAGACAAAAATAAATATTTATGCACAAAAACAGGAGTCCCTGTGAGTTTTGGATTTGCATTTCTGCCTTTCTCTTGAGGAATTGTGCTTTCAGTTCTCCAGCTGGAGAGGTGTAAGTCATGGCAGGCACCTTCATGTGAAGGCTGACCTGAATGACTGGGGAAGGGAAACACTGATGAAGAGCTGGCCTGTGGACAATGTTCTGGTCCAACAGCTCTGTGTATATCGGTGAGGAGAACAAAAAGTGGCTTTGTGGGGAAAGACAGAAAATACATTAGTCTAGAGCAAGGCCCAAGGAATGGATGAGCTCACCTTACACTCAAATT
This sequence comes from Nicator chloris, assembly GCA_013400495.1. NCBI lineage: Eukaryota > Metazoa > Chordata > Aves > Passeriformes > Pycnonotidae > Nicator > Nicator chloris. The sequence continues at coordinate 110,705 of WAAE01014310.1, read as the reverse complement.
CAATCTTCTGGCTGAGGTAGATCAGCTCTTCAGTGCTCTTCATGCGCTGGACATTCTCATTGCAATCCTTGATGAGCTGCAGAGGAAAACAGATGAGTTTTCAGATGAGCTGCAGTGAGGTGGGAGCAGAACTGCCTGGTGGGATCAGTACTACTCCCAGGAGCCCCTTAGGACTCAGCGTAAGTGACAATTCCTTAGGCATCCTCCTGCAAGAAAAGTATATATTACAATCAGAGAATATTCTGAGTTGGAAGGGACACACAAGGATCATTGAGTCCAACTCCTGCCTCTGCACAGACACTCCAACAGTCCCACCCTGTGCATCCCTGAGAGCACTGTCCAAATGCTCCTGGAGCTCTGGCAGCCTTGGGGCTGTGACCATTCCCTGCAGAGCCTGGGCAGTGCCCGACACCCTCTGTTCTTCTCTGGGAGAAGAACCATTTCCTGATATCCACCCTAACCCTCCCCTGACACAGCTCCAGCCATTCCCTGGGTCCTGTCCCTGTCACACAGAGCAGAGCTCAGGGCCTGCCCCTTGTTCCTGTGAGGAAGCTGCAGAACTGCTGTGAGCTCTGACCTCAGTCTCCTCCAGCTGAACAGACCAAGTGACATCAGCCACTCCTTTTGTGCCTTCACCTCCAGGCCCTTCACCATCCTGGATGGCTCTCCTTTGGAAGGTGAAATCATCACTAGACAGAACAATCTACCTTATGAGGCTGTACAAATTGTAGATAACTATTTGTCCCAGAAAACTTTAAACCTTGCCTCTGTAATAAACAAGGTAAGAGGAAGTGATGCAATAGAATAATGCTGTGGGGTTTTTTAAAGCAAGATTTTCTTGCAGGGACAAAAGTGGGAGTTGATGATTAGAGACAAAGGTAAGGCTGCAGAAAGGATAGGCACCTTTACCTTTTCAAGTGCATCATAGGCCTGTGTTGCTTGCACTTCCTCCTCAGACCCGGGCCGAGTTCTTTTCAGGATATTCTGTGTGAGAAAAGATGATTTTCATGATACAAAACAGGGAAAGGTGAACATTACCACCACTGAAGAGTAAGATAAATAATAAAGCAGAAGTAGCTGATGACATGTGGAGACAAGAAGGCCAAAAATCTGAGATGCAGAATGCCACTGATAAGACACACTGACCAGGGCATTCCTGTAAATCTAAATGGTATTAATTATCACATAGAAGTTGCATAGCATAGGAGGCAACCACTATCTAAAACACAAATGGATGTATGACTAGGATAGAATTGTCCTTTTCTCCTGTTAAAAAGAGGCTCAAATAGGCAAAAAGAAGAATTTCATAGAAAGAGCTCAAAATTAATTCTTTAGGGACTGGCTGGTTCTCTGTCTGGCTGTCCCCTTATTAGTCAACATTGCAGGCAAAGTGTAGACACAGGCTGCCTTCCAGAGGGCAGCCAAGGAACTCTTGCTTTGTTTTCCTAGCAGGAAGCCAAAAAGTTTAATAGAATGTAAATCAGCATGTTCTGAGAAGAGTCAATAAATTCTTTATTGGAGTACAATTGAAGTAGTGTCACAACAAAGCCCTAAATGATTCACAAACAGCACTGCCTCACGCAGTGCCACAGCCATCATTTCCTGAACACCTCCAGGGATGGGGACTCCATCATGACCCCAGGCATCCCCTTCCAATGCCTGCCAACCCCTTCTGGGAAGAAATTCTTCCCGATGTCCAACCTGAACCTCTCCTCGCGCAGCTTGAGGCCGTTTCCTCTTGTTCTGTCCTTTGTTACGTGGGAGCAGAGCTCGACCTCCACCCAGCTGTCCCCTCCTGTCAGGGACTTGTGCAGAGCCAGAAGGTCCCCATGAGCCTCCTTTTCTCCAGGCTGAGCCCCTTTCCCAGCTCCCTCTGCTTTTCCTAGACACATCTTGAGGAAACTTGAGGGAAGGCAGAGAATCACCACAGTTACCTGTAGGAGGAGTTTGAGTCGAGTGATGCGCTGGAAGGGGAGGATGAGGAAGGACTTAAGCGAGAGGCGCTGGCACACTGGATCACTTTCCAGCCTCTCCAGGACTTGCTGGAACCCTGCATTTCCATTTCTGTGGGAGTGGCAAAGAAAAAAAAGACATCCAGGCATCAGAGTAAATAAATAACCTTCCTAGTATCAGATTTCAGGGAATGTTGGAGTAATTCCAACAGTTTTTGTCCCTAGGGCAAGAGCTGTCAAGAAACTGCACCACTCTGCTGCTGAAGAGCAACTATGGGTTTCTAACAGCTACAGGATGGCAGTACAGCTGTTATTATCTCTCTCCTCTTTCCACAGCCCACTGGAGTAAAAGCCAGAAGTAACATCTACATTTCAACTCCTTTTATCAGCAGTGCTCCTTTCATGGGGACAGTGGTGGTTTGCACTCTGGCTCTCAGTGATCAAGACTGAAAACCATTATCCAGGATGGTCATTTTTGCTCTCCTCAGTAGAGGGCAGACACAGAACAGCCTGCAACAAGATCAGCTATTACGTATTCTTTTCCTCTCCAATGCTATGGGAGAGAAGCCTGGAGGAGCTATGTCATGCCATTGAACTGAGGAAGGTTCTTCTGGGGGTGTAGCGAGAGCACTGCTCAACAGCCCATTCCTGCAGCATTCCCCATTGTTTGAAAGAGTCAATATTCATGGAAGTACAGGGGAGAAGGGTGCAGCAAATAAGAAAAACTTACAGTAACCTCTGGAAGGTTTGCTCCTGATATGTCTGGTTTGTCACATACGGCAGATACACCCGGCGGAAGTCAGGGGCGTGTTTCAGAGCCACGTCACACACATGGAAGGTGAACATGTCCTCTTCAAATTTCTCCTCCAAGTCAAAGAGGAAACTGCAGCACATGGATGTGGTGCCATGAAATGAAAGGGAAATGTCAGTGTCATTTAGTCTTCTAAAACCCTGACAGCCCATAGATAAGCACAAGACAGCTCTTTAGTTCTAGAGAGAGTGTAATGTCTGGACAATGCAATTTAGGGCTTGGTATCAGCAAGGATAACGCAGAGGCAAAAGACCTCTATTCTTGAGAGGTCATGCTTCTACAGGCATGGTCAGGAAATTGTTGGAAACTAAGACCTCAATAGAATAATCCTGCTGGTAGAAATGGAAAAGGTAGCAGCAAACCTTACCAGCTTAGTGATTTATGTAGTCAAGCCTTGCAGAGGAAAAGCAGAACAGAATCCTACAACATACAGGATTCCTTGCATGTGGGGTCATGTTCACATTTCATGAATTACGGTCTATTGACTCACATTAGTTTCTGTCAAGTGATGGTTGTAACTTAGTCTTTTTCCATTTTCCCCCCCGCTTTTTGTCAGGGCTCATGCAGCTGCCCCTTTTGTCTTGTATTTGGTTTGGGTTGGGGTCTAGTTAGTTAAGTTTAATTGTAGTTGAAAGCAGTGGCCCAAGTCTGCATTACCATTTGCAACATTTTGATCCCCTGCCATGAGCTCTGTGCACAACTCAGCCATAATATCTGGGATTTAACACCAGAATTTACACTGCCCTGTCACCTAAAAAGGCAAATATTCCTTTCCAGGCAGTGTTGGTGTGTCATCACTAGGTGCTGTATCTGCCTTGAACAGTGAACACACAGAAGAGGAGTGAGAAATGTTCCTGATGGAAGCACCGTGTGCCTGTTAGACCTGGAAGCAAAGGGCCACGTCTCACCTGGCGCTGACGTCGCGCACATCGGAGAGGCGGGAGAAGAGCCACTGGCGCTCCTGGTTGGTGAGCATCGCCTGGAGCTCTGCTGAGCGCTGGAAGTGATCCACTGCCACGTTCAAACTGCGCAGGTAGGAAGCCTCAGATATTATCAACTCAAACTTGGCCTTGGGAGAGAAAACAAGGGAGCACAGCATCAGTACGCTGCGCGAGTCTGTGAGGAATCTTACAGAGAGGAGACGGGGCAAAGCAGGAAAACCTCCCAGCACACGATGCAAGGAGTGTGTAAATTCAGAAGAGAGGCTTTAGAAATGAAGGGCAAGCATGCTATTATAGACTTACTTTAAAAAACAGACTTGTGGCATGACTTAAAAACAGCTACTTGCTCTCATTTTACTTTTTATTTCCCCTCAACACCATTTTCACAAGGTTCCCCATTTTACAAGCTCCCGTGAAGTCCAGCATCTATACCACCCACATTTTTCTCCTTCATCATGTTTCCCATACTGTTGTTTTCACCTCTTTCTCTGGGTCCTCCTGTCCACTTCTCAGATCCTCTCATTTTCCTTACCCAGTTTCTCTGTACCATTGTGCTGAATCCATACATCTCCCTGTCTCCTCTCAGCCCTGCAGCTCACACAGGTCAATTTGCTAAAGTCATATTCTACCACAGAAAATACTATTTACTGTGGTTTTATTAGCATCTCTCACAAGCTTACGTGTGAGAGTATGCTGCAAGTCTTCTACTTTTCTAAACCCTTTTGCATTGAGCATACTCAAAACTTATCTTGTTCCCACTTTTTCCCATGTTTGTTTTCTTGTAGTTATTGATACCATGCAGAGTCCGTCCTTCAGTGCTGCTTTTCTCTAAAATTCAGCACTTCAGCATTGCTCTACTTCACACCCCATGCTGCTTCCAGGGGTAGAAGTGACCTCTGCCTCAACCACCTGCATTCCCACATCACAGTTTTTGCTCTCTGCTTTAGAGTCTCTGGAAGAGGGGTTTTCTTGACTACAGACCACCCATGTACCGTGCCACATCTGTCCCTTACCTCTTGCAGCCTCTGCTCCTCACGGGACATGTTGAGCAGCATTCTGCTGCCCCGTATCATGGGGATGTCCTGCCAGAGGGATGCATTAGATGAGACTGACAAACGTTGCAAATATGAGTCCTGGGGAGACAGCACTTTCCTCCGTAGCCTTGGGGAACTTGGGAAACTTGACTCTATATCCTCTGGATAATCCACTCTCTTCTGGCTTTGGATGGCCTTGTTCAGAGCCACATCACTGTACTCCTGATACAGCAATCTTGCTGTGAAGAAAGACACATACATCTATCTTTTCTGCAGTAGCAACTCACCCTCTGCTTCAACCTGGAGAAAACTCTGCCCTGGATTGGGACAGCCAAATTCAGGCAAAGCTCCCCAGTTGCCTGGATTCCAGGATTCCAATACTGAAGGATTCCAGCTGCTTTCCCTCCTCTCTAACACTACATCCTCACAATCACCATGTGGCAGGAGTCCCTCTCCTCTGTGCTCACTGCAAGGGTGAGAGATGCTGGTGGAGAGGGGACTGCCACAGCACCCCAGGCAGGAAGTACTTACAGGAGTTGATCAGTTTGGAGTGCCGGCGCTTGAAGTTCTCTGTTGTGTCTGCAGGTTTCTTCTCTCTGCCAGAGAATAAGGATTTCAAAACACAGAGTGAACAAAGGGCACAGCACCACAGATGGCTTATCCAAACCTTAGAAACTGCTCTGTCACAACAGGAACATCTCCTTTTCTAACAAGCTCAAGCTCCAAAAGCTTGACTTGACACAAAGGGCAAAGTTTGGATTAATGGAAAGGCTGTCCTGAAGGCACAGAAATACCCTACCCTATTGCAGTAGGGCCCTCTTCAGGAGACCAGAGACTGAAACACAGGCCTAGGGCATTTAATTAAAGTTTTTCACTCCTTACCATCATCTTTGGTAACTCAGACACAATGGAGGCGTCTGTGCTGCACAGGGATTGGGGCAAATTCTAAGGGTCTTTGAGAGACTCACCGCATTATAACTGTTTCTGAGCTGACTGCTGGTTCCCTGTGTGCTTTGTGAGCTTCTTCCTCTGAAGGAACAGAAGAAACCTCTGCATAGAAGACGATTGGAAAGTAAACACATCAGTCCACTTTTAGACCTAATCTACAATCTAAATGATACACAGATACCACTTACCTATACCCCACCTAAGTGGCAGTCTTGAGTTGGAGTACAGGTGCCCTTGTGACATTTATTTCTGGGTCAGAAACATTCTAGTTTTAATAATCCTTGACATTACTTTTCATCTGTTAGCTACATTTACTTTTCACACAAAGAAAAGGGCTGACATTTTAGGCAGCGATGGTAACTCTAAGAGCTTCCCTCTCCAGTTATGCAAGCAAAGACACTGCCTGTGTGCCCTGTATGGTGCTGTCCTTACACTTTCAGCTACTAGGGCCAGGCACCAGGAGATCAGTAGAGCCCAGGTGTAAAAATGGAGAAATCCTTCTGGTTTATGAGGGATTTAATCAAATTAGGTGTGAAGAAGTTCTAAATCTGAAATAACTGGAAGCAGAAAAAGGAATAAAGCCCAAAGACTGAGCTGCAGTTACGGGTTAGGGGAAATACAGTACTACTGCCTTGAATATTTTAAAATTTGGAATCAAGAAATTAGAGGTCAAACGGATAAACAAACCTTGATTCAAGCCCCTTCTGCCAAACCTTTTACACCCCTCCACATACCCCTCCTTGTCCTCTGTGCCAAAAATCCAGCATGTTTCAGAGCTTCAAAAATAGACTAAAGTAAGAGCTAAAAAGAAGCAATTATTTAAAGTTCATGTAAGATATAGTAAAGAACAGACATACATCCTGATAGCAAGTACTGCTGAATGAGCTGCATTACAGAAAATGCATGTTTTCCGCTTGTGACATCAGTGATTTGACTTCTGTGCAAGCTGGGACCTTGGGTTTAAAAAATTTGCATTCTTATCTGTACTCTCAAATCCTGTGCTCACAGGAAAATCATCTTTTTTAGAAGGTCAAGTGGGAACCTAAAAGTGCCAGTTGCAAAATAAGGGGAGGTAGCAAATAAACAACTGATAAGAAATATGGGCTACTGAGAGTGTGTGCATGGCTCTTTCTAACTGCCTCAGGGATCCATGAAATAAGTTTATTGTTGCAGGTATTAGTGTGGAATGGGGGGACTGAGCCCCAGAGTGCATCCCTATTCAAGGGAACAAGCAGGATACACAGGGCAGCAGAGAGGAAGGAGGGGACAGCTGGAAAGGGAAGCTTGGGACAGGATAGGAGGGGGCTATAGGGCTGGAGCAAGGAATATCACCAGAAAGGCACAAGAGCCATGCTAAGCTCTCAGCTCTCATCCCTCTCCATCACATTGTCTATTTAATTTAATCCTACTTCTGGATAACTGTGCTAAGTTGGAGGGGGAGAGGAGGAAGGGAAATGGAAGAGAGGACTCACGCTGCAAGATGTCTGGTGGTACTGACATCCTCTTCAGGCCCTGACGGTGCCAGTCCTTGGTTTTTACTCGGCTTTTAAGTGGGTTTTCTTGATTGGCTGCTGGTTCCTGCACAGCTACCCCAACCTTTTTTTTGTCTGGCCAACTTGATGATTTTTCCAAGGGTGCATGTTTGGCCATTTCTTCCTTTGGCTGGCGTTCTCCTCCTTCCAGCCTTTGCCTGTCCCTCCTCTCACCTTCCGTTCTCTCTGTGACTGCCAGTGGAGCCTGGATGCTCTTTGTGTCCACACCGAAGCTGCCTGCAGGCTGCTCCCATCGCAGCTCCTCGTCCTGGCAGGTTGTTCTGGTGGTCGGTGGCGACGGAGGGCTGAGCCGGAGGAAGTGGATTGGATTGGTGAATGCAAGAGTGTGAATACAAGAATGTGCAGAGTCTCTGCTCTTGGACTCTGGGGATGTTATCAGGCCTTCCAAGGAGGGCCAAGAATGGTGGTCAGGTGAGGATTTTCCACTCTCTATATCCATGTGGGGATCTGCTGTTTCAGGGCTGGTGTCAGAGCAGCCAACCAACGTTTCATTTCCAAGAGCCGAAAAACTTTTGGTGAGCAAACTGACCCCTGAGTCATCAGAAGTCTCCGTATCATGGGGACCCGAGTCACCGAGATCCCACTCTCCACTCACTGGAACAAGGTCATCTCTCTCTGCTAGACTTTCTCCATCAGAAACAGAGGCCACGGAGTTGCAATCAGATGCAGAAGCAGCAGTCCGGAGAGGATGGCTTGGAGCAGGGTGAATGGCTCCCAGCTTACCATCATCCATCCCACAGCTGAGGGGCGGCCTGCAGTGTGGTCCAGGAGCCAACGGCTGGTAACCTTCAGGGGCTGGAGGTGGAACAAGGTGATTTGCATGGAGTGCAGGGGCCTCAGCTTGACTGGGCCTTTGGAAGTGGGAAGGAGGATGAGGAAGCTGTTTGGCATCAGTCTCAGACACCAGAGGTAGGCTTGAGTGGGACACAGGGGACAGAGGCTGTCCTTGCTGGTTCACAGCAAGGACTGTATCATCTTCAGAGGGCCAAGTTAGGGTGCTCAGGACACTGGAAATTCTGGATCCAGGCTCTTTTTGGTATAAACTGCAGTCAGGCTCATCAAATAAAGGCACTTGTGCTTTATGATCAACATTTGCTCTTGTTTCTTTTCCTTGGATAATGGCACTTTTTTGGGGAGAGTTTTGCTGAATTGTCTCTGGGTGGCTCAGGGGAGTGGAAGTCCTTTCTGGTGTTTGGGATGCTTCTAGAGGCCCTGCAACACTAGCCACACTCCTCCTGTCCCCAGGAAGGCTCCCTTGAAGGGAGCTCATGCACATTACAGAGAAAGAAGATGGGCCACTAAGGTCCTGATGAAAGCCTTCCTCAGAAGTAAGGAGTTCATGGGAAGTCTTGGCCTCCCCTGCATCTGTCCTTACAACAGCAGTTTCTGCTGGTACTGGGTCCCACCCTCGTGCAGGAGCAGCTTGTTTCAGTGGCTTCCCTGCAGAGTCTGGCAGCTCATTCAGGCTGGTGCCAGGACAGTGCTCAGGGCTCACAGGAGCTATTCTGGCACTCTCCTGCTCTGGAACAGACACTGACGCTGCTGAGGTGAGGTCTGAGGGGAAAGCTGGAATGAAGTCCAAAAGCTCAGCTTTTCCTGTAATGGGATGAAGATCTATGGGATCAGGTGGCTCCAAGTTACTGGTACAAGAGGAAGGGTGTGCTGGAACAAGAACCTCTGGGTTCTCTGCGCTAAAAGGTGCTGTCACCCCTCCACAGAGTGATGTATCTCTTTTATCAAACCTCTGGACAGCTTTTCCATGATCACCAGTGTGCTCATTCTCCCTGCCCAGTCGTGTCTTATCATCCCAGTGAGCTTCTCCAATATCCTGACCACCTATGGAAAAGCTGCCAGAGTCCTCCAGGTCTTCTGCCTGGTCAGAGACATAGCACATGTGTGGAGTTTCCCCCACTGGCTTCAGGTTATTTGAGGACAGAGGGCTGACAGCAGGTGGCTGACATCCAGAACCTGCTTCCGTGACATGAGCTTTCAGCAGCATGTCCTCATCAGGATGCTGATCCACAGAGACAGGTTCCCCAGGAGGAAATGCTGATCCTGTTTGCTCAGACAAGGAAGCATAATCCAAACCACACACATCCACATTATGCCTAGGAACAGAAGGTATCTCTGACCTAAAAGGTGGTGATAGAGCTTCTAGTTTGAGCTCTTCCCCCAGTCTGAGCTCTTCCCTCTGCAGTTGTTCCTGCTCATTTTGTTCCTTGTTTTTCTGATCTTTGAGCTCCAAAGGTTTGCCGCCTTCTGGCAGATTCTGCTCTTTGTACTCGTCCTCCTCCTCTTCTTGCTGAAGTTCAGACACTGCCTCCTCCCAAGCTGGCTCCTTATGCCGTGAGACATTCACTTCCTCTGTCCTTTTAGCAGTACTCTTTCCTTGGAAAGCACTCTCTGCTGAAGAGGCAGGTCTGCCCTCAGTTTTTCTGTGATCATCTTCTAGATGAAGGCATTTGGAAGCAGATGAGTTCTCTTTAGGAACCATTCCCTGGTCTTTGACCAGGCTGGTATTCCCTGTTCCACCAGCTGAGGTGTTTCCTTCTGCTTGTAGTGAACTCATTTGGCTGTCACGTGTTAAGGTGGAAGACAACTGATGGGAAAAGGAAGATTCTGCATTCTCTTCCAAACCCTGGGGTGCTCTTAAGATTTCCTGAACATCTTCAGAAGTGTAAGGTTTAGCTGTGTCTTCTACTGCTCCCTCTGAGGTAGGCTGCTCATCAGCTGCTGGTGCCAACTTTTTGGTGCTTTGCTCCTGCTCTGTACCAGCATCGACCTCCTGCAAAGAATCCTTGGAGATGTCATCCAGAAAGGGTTCAGCCTTATAATGCCCTTCTGAAACAGTTTTACACACCAAGAAGCACTTAGGTGTCTCTCTCTGAGAGGAAATGGCAACAGCCAAAGGGGATTTCGTTTGCTGGGCCTGAGGGTCTGAGCCATGAAAAGCCAGTTCTGCTTGGCACTGAGGAAACTCAGTGCTGAGGTTCACAGCCTCTTGGATGAGGCTGCCAGGGGCTTGCTCATCCTGGACTCTGCTGTGAGAGGAAGGGTCCTGGTTGCTTTCCAGGTCAACCAGTTCCAATTGCCTAAATTTCAGAGAATAATCCAGTCCACCCTCCTCTAAAAGCATTTCTCCTTCCAATTCTGTGAGTCCCTTTTGAGGCTCTGCATCCCCTCGGCCTTGTTCCAGTCCTGCTGGCCCTTTTTTCATAGAGTTAGAGGGTCTGCCCAGCATCTCTGCTGCTTTCCCTGGAGCAGAAAGGCAGTCCTTGGGTGTGCTGAGCTCTGCTCCTTTTGCAGAGCTAGATGGGCTGGTGCTCATTTCGGCTGCTGTGTGAGTGGCATGATGCTGTCCTTCCACGGCTGAAGAATCCCAGGCTTCCCCAGTGATGCTGCTGGCTCCTGGGGGAGTGGTACCTCCCTCACTGGTTTCTTCAGACTCCATCAGTGACACATCCTGCTGAAGAAAAATGCATTTTTCTGTTACTACTTCACAAAGATACGATGGATCTAATTCACTGCTTCTACTGCAGCTGATAAAAACGAAAAACAAAACCAACACCACATACCTAGTGGGTGATAAGAGCTAGGAAACAAACACAAAGACTGAGACTAGGCAAACACCACATGTAAGCTTGCAGTGTGAGAGTAACACCAAAATAACCCCACTGGTGTCTTTTTAGTTTCACATGCAAATGCAGAAAGTGACTTTGGTCAAAGAGCAGAAGTGCTGAGCACTCTGCAATGGCCACAGGGCAACTTATGAAAAGTGGTGGCCATGGCTGGTTATCTCAGACCCAAAAGGGAGTATCAGAAGGCATCCAGAGAACAAGAAAATTTTCAAAAATCTCCATTGATTTTCATGGGGCATGGTGAACAAATACTCCTGGCCTCTTCCAGCTGAGTTTAAAAGTTCTCTCTGATTTTTGCCTATTCTTTGGAGCTGATAGCTCTCTTTACAGATCTCTGTGTAGGTCTGGACCGCATTGCAAATGATCTCAGAAATTAATTAACAAGATATAGGAACATAAGAATTTGATTACCAGGTAACTAGGACATGACACAAAACATGAGATATGTGAAGGCTGTAAACCACATGGGTTGAGGAGTAGCTCTGCTGTGTGTGGACTAATCTATAGACTATAAAGAGAAACTACATCATCATTTAGTCTACTCTTTTAGGGAGAGGGAAAGAAAAAAAAAAGCCATCTCAGGATTGTTGGACAGTTTCCCAAAGGATATAGTGGAATTTCCCATCCACTATTGTATTTGAAGTTCAGACATGACAAAGCAGTAGGGAATGCACATTTGGGGTATGTCTGTGAAAAGGACGGAAGAATCTGATTCACCACTTTTATCTCTCTGGCTTCTACCATGACCCACAATCCCTACCTGGAAAAAACCTGAGAAAGAGACAAACCATTGTGGCTCCCTCTTTTCTTCTACGGTGATTTCCTTGTGCTAGAGTGGCTCTACAGTCACAAGTACCAACCTCTGATCCCACACAGAAAGTAAAAGCAATAAGGGCATAATTACATCTGAACTAATTGTCCCAGTTAGCTCCATGGCCAAGGCACGCCTGGCCTGAAAGCTGGTTTAGCTTCTATTTTCCCTTACGTCAAGTGAAACAAAACACCTGCTCTGAAGGCAAGGAGTGCATGCTCTGGAGGTAGAACTGAAGCATTTTATACACCTTCATTGTGGGTATTGTCATCACAGAATCATAGAATGGTTTGTGTTGGAAGGGGCATTAAAGATCATCCAGTTCCAACCCCCTGCCATGGGCAGGGGCACCTTCCACTATCCCAGGTTGCTCAGAGCCCCTGAGCAAAACGTGGCCTTGAACACTTCTAGGGATCGGGCAGTCACACCTTCGCTGGGCAACCTGTACCAGGGCCTCCCCACCCTCATATTAAAGGATTTCTTCCCAATATCAAATCTAAATCTCTCCTCTTTTGGTTTAAAGCATATCCCCCTTGTCCTATGACTACCTGCCCATGTAAAAAGTAGCTCTCCCTATTTCTATACACCCCTTTTAAGTACTGGAAGGCTGAAGTGAAGTCTCCTTGGAGCCTTCCCTTCTCCAGGCTCAAAAACCCCAATTCTAAAAAACAATGAGGAAAATAATTGAGTTAGCTAATTGAGTTAACTCATCGGTTAACTACTTCCTGTGTATTTTTTCTCATGTAATCTTTAATTTTTGTTTATAGTGAAAAGACAGTCTTTTTTACAAAACCAGGCCAAAACCAGGGTTTTTCAGCAATTTGGATTTTCCCTCCCAAGCAGTGAATAGTTGTAATAGCTATAATTTTAACAACCAGTTCATTTCAAAGGAGTATATCCATTCAGGGAGTTCCCACGGGGTTTCGGGTTTTGCTGTCAGCTGCTACTAAACTACCTGGATGCTGCTAAACGGTCTTTACAAAGGTTCCACATCAGATCACTCTTGTGCTACACTGCTCTTGGGTCTCCTGGCTAGCTCACCTGCATCTCCTCAGCTCCAGGCCTAGAAAAGTACTACTTCTCACACCTATTACAGACAGTTTTCAAAAACAGGCTCCCCAAGAGCAGAGAGACTGTTTAGGGAGACAGAAGCTGCTGGCTAAGGAAGGTTTGCTATTACTAAAGGTAGGATGGCTCATAAAGATCTGAATAGTAAGGTGCTCAAACTCAAGCCCACACTTTGTCAGGGGAAGAACTCTTGCTCATTGTGCTGTTTCACAGATATACACAGCACTGCATTTCCTCTTATTAAGCTCAAAACCCCAGTTTCCACGTCCATGGCTCTGTTGCAAGGGATTTGGACAGGCAAAGGGACGAGTTTGAAGCTGCATTTGGAGCAGTTCCATGATGATACTGGGAGGCAGGGCAGAGGGAGGTACACAGCACATCAACACTGGAAGCTGCCAAGTGAGATTTGTCTCATCATATTACTGCCAGGTGTTTTGCACACCTCAGGAACAGCAAGAGAGGAGCTTTGGGAAGTGAGACAGGAGAAGGAGCAGGCAAACTTTCTGCAGAGACAGGAGGGAAGGATTTATGCATCTCACCAGGCAAAGTGTTAACCTCCCGGTCAAAGGCTGGGTGCACCATAGTAGAAGACACAAGTCTGCAATAAGGATTTCATAGAGATGGAAGAGAAAATAATAAAACAAGACTGACAGCACCTGTAGTCTTCGCATGCAGAGCAGCTATGTACAAGAGGCCAGTAATTACCAGAGGAGAGTGCCTGTGGAGCACTACCATGTTTAACTCCCAGTGTAGGTCTGCTCCATCAGAGGAGGGCCCAGGAGACCCCCAGGAGCTCAGCTATCCAAAGCAAACTTTCAATTAGCATTTTCAGCAGGGCCAGTACCATGATAGAGCAGCACACAGGACCTATCTAGCATCTGCCACTCAGCAGGATATGCAAACTCTCAAAGAAAATTCACTGTTTCCCCTTTTGGGGCTTACTCATCTTCCACATCTCACTGGATCAGATGATGAGCTGGCCATCACTCCCTCATATGCTCAGTCTGTGGAACAAGGTAAACCAATGTTCCCTGTTGAGATAAAGCCACTCAGGCTCTTCTCCCACGAGGGCCTGGAAACACCAGACTTCAGCTCCCCAACTTTTAGGTGATTCTGGGTGCACGGAACCCCCCCAAGCTGGAACAGTGAGAGGGAGCAGCTGGCCACACGCCAGCATGAAAACAGAGAGTGATGCTTGGTCCTGCTGCAGTCACAGGCACAAAATCTGAGAGGAGAAGGGTGAAGGAGGTGGCCTGGTGAGCAGAAAAGGACAACAGTGAAAGCATGAGGGCACAATCCATGGACAGTTTTCCCAGATTACAAATGGCAATGTGTATGGAATGTCATACTTCCCTCCACTGTGGGTTAATTCACCTGGACAGAGATGACAAACACTTCTGGTTTTAAATACAAAGTACCTCACCTTCCCTCCCCCTCCTCCTCCAACAAACAAGAAAGGAGCAATAGCAAGTGCTATCAAGCACAGACAAGCCCTTCAGCTAGCCAGGAAGCAAGGCTACACACAAGTGGAGCCCTGAGATCCAACTCCTCCAAAAGTGGGGAAAGACAGAGCTTTCTGCCTGCCACCGTGGCCCTCCCCGCGTGGTGCCGGGTGCCGCCCGGCCGCCCTCGGCCCCGCTCCCCATCCCGCTCCCCTGCCGCGGGCCATGGGGCAGCCCACACGCCCAGGCTGCTGCAAACACGCTCCCAGCAGAGAAAGTCCTGCCCTGCGACGCGGGGATGGAGCTGCTCCAGCCGTGAGCTTCTGGCAGCGAGAGGAGAAAGCCGTTCACCACGAGGTTGGGGCGGCGTGGGCAAGGACACCCTTTTTCTTATTGAAACAAAGGGTTTCTCAAGTAGTCCCTAGTTTGGGCTCATCCTTGCTGGTGCAGCCACAGCCTGATGCAGAAATGCCAAAGCTGGGTTTAAGGGCTGTAGCTCAGGCAGGAGAGAGTTTTGTGTTCGGCTCTAACACCCACCCAAAAAACAAGGCTGCCCTGAGCCTTTTCCTGCTATCTCAGCTTGGTTTAATCATCTTGGTCACACACTCCAGGTACACTTTACAAGGAGCTGAAATAGGAGAAATTTAGGTTAGATATTAGGAAGGAATTGTTCCCTGTGAGGGTGCTGAGGCCCTGGCACAGGATGTCCAGAGAAGCTGTGGCTGCTCCATCGCTGGCAGTGTCCAAAGCCAGGCTGGATGGGGCTCTGAGCAACCTGATCAAGTAGAAGGTGTCCTTGCCCACAGGAGATGGGTTTGGGACTAGGTGATCTTTAAGGTCACTTCAACCCCTTAACATTCTGTGATTTGAATCAGCTCAGAGCCAGCCTTTCTCCTTACAAAATTCAGAGCTCAGTGTGCAGGACAGCACCATCTCTCCCAAGAAGCCAAACACTGGACTTTAGTTTGGTGAGACATCCAGGAAACCGAACACAAAGTGTGCCCTGCCACAAGCCTCAATTTTTATATTTCCTCAGCTAGTCCTGCCATGCTTAGGCTGGCTTCCTCAGCTGCATGTCTCTCCACATTAGAGATTCCCACTGCACATATTCCCCTGCAAAGAAATAGTCACCAATCTTCACACACCACCCCAGGCTGCTCTATCACTGTACAACCCATCAAGGGAGGTGAAGGAGGGGGGTCAAAACTCTTGAGCTCAGGAAGAGATAACACAGGGTGCTAGAGATAAGAAGGAAGGAGGGAAATAATGTAATGTGGAATCAGCTTTGAGGGCATGGAGAGCAGAAGGAGCTTGCTGAAGGAAAGGACTTAGAGAGAAAGAAAGATGATCTAAAAAAGCAAAATAATGTAGAGTCTACTGCTCTGCTACACAGTGCTGGTAATGTTCTGGGAACCAGGAGGTGCCTCAGGTGTCTTAGACAGGGGAAAACAAAGCAAAGCTGCCAATAGCACCTGACCTCCTGGAAAATGCATCTGAGCTGCTACTGAAGCTCGAGCAACACAGGTGAGACCTCCCAGGCACACCAGTGCAGAGTTTTAACATACCCAGTCACAGCTTTCACTCATTGTGGGCACACTCAAGATACACTGAGCCTATTAATTATCTAGTGACTCACTAACTGAGGGGGAAAAAAAAAGGATACTTATCCATACTTTCCTTACATTGGTTTCTATTTAAGTAGATTATAATAATAATAACAAAAAACAAGTGTCAGAGAAACATAATTTTGGGTTGAACGGAATTTCATCTTGGAAATTGGTACGGAACATTGGGCAAACAGCAAGTGAAGAATGTGGCTTGGATTGTACATTGCACTTCCCAGAGATGCAATAAAAGTGATTCATTCTTAAGATAAAATGAAGTCACCTGTAAAGCAATAAACCCAGTTCACTCTAAGCAGAGGTTAAGTTTATATCCATAAAAGCCTTGATATTCTGCAGTCTTCTAATATGAGAATAAACAAGAACAGTGTGTGATTCTCACTGCTAGAGTTCAGTAGAAAGATAATTGACACTACTTGGTGAACAGCAGAATTCCCACGGAGGAAGTAATGTATTGAGTCACTGCAAATTGCTCAGTGCAGGTCTCTCTACAAACTCTGGGGATGGAGACACAACTGATAGAAATATCTGTAGCACAAAAGTAGGCAAGAAATTCCCAAATCACTTTCCCCGTGACATTTTATGCAGAGGTGGCTGCTAGCAGCATGCTGTACACATTCCTGGATGGCATGTCTGCCATGAACTCAAGGAGTTCCCAGTTCCTCTTTGAGCAGGATGATTCAGGACCTTCATGGGACAGACTCTCCAGTTAGCGGCAGAAATCTCAGAGTCTCTCACTACGCTACGGACGCGTGAGCCAGAATCCCACGCTGCTGTTTTTGAGTCTCAGATTAAAGAACGTTCATGTTTGCACCAAACCATTCTGACAGATGCAAATTCCCTTAAGACATCAAAAGACCAGGAAACACACTTGAAAGCTTGGTGTTGCCCAGCCTGCACAGTGGAACCATTTGTAAGCACAGCTGTTGTCACGTTACCTGTACCCATCCTGAGCACAGTTAAGGTACAGGCAGATAAGGATGAACAATATTCAGCAAAGTGACCTGGGACAAACTGTCCTGCCCTGCAGAGAGGCCCTCCAAAGTTATCCTGTCTGATGCAAACAAGTAATACAACCTCTTTCACAGCCAGATCATGTTCCACCTGGAAAATTGTCAGATTTCTGGTAAGCTGTCAGAGCCCCACGGACGATAAAGCTGGAACATTTTAGCAATGTGAGATGACTGACATCCTATGCAACTAAAAATAAAAGCTACAATACTCATAAAACTGCACTTGTATATCATCCATGGTAGTGACAGCACAGTGTCATCAGCCATAACAACAGCAGAAAACTCTGTTATGCTCTGGCTTCAATACTGTACCATCAATTGGAGAGAACAATAAAAAATCGCTGGATTCAGAATCCCATGAGATAGCAACCACAACAACAAAATCACACATTTATCCTCATGTTTTGCCCTCAGAATGCATGTTTGCAGCCTTAGCTCCCCATATCAGTTTTAATTACCTTATGACTCCAGCAATGAGATTTATTTTAAAAAGTTATGAGATTTGTATCACAATCAAAAATACTTGGCAATACTGTAGCAGTGATGGAGCTTTGTACTGAAAACAGCAGTTAAAGAAAGAAAACAAATCCATCCAAAAGAGATGTAGGGATACATGTGGGAAAAACAGGTTTTGGTACAACCCTCCCCTAACCCAGCTTCTCAGGGAACAATTATTTTCTTGGAAATTTAATTGGTGTCCTTAGATTGAAGAAGCTACCACGAGTCAAGTTTGCTATTGGAAGCAAAAAGTATTAGATATAAATAAAATGTTATAAGAAATGTAAATGTGGGAAAGCACCAGCAGAGACCCCTTCCCTCTCCCTCGTGGAAAAATAGCTTCACACACCCAAAGCCACAGGAATTGTGTGGGTGCTGAATAGGAAGGTACTAATGCAAACACACAGAAAACTTGTTGTTACTCACGGTCTAAGGCTTGTATGGCCAACTGGCACAGGTTTATTGTGCACATCACAACATTTTCTGTTTCTCATACAGTCCCACTTCCTAGAATCATGTGGTTCTGTGAGAGTTTTGGCTTACAATTAAGAAAAAATGGATGTATGGCCTTTAATGGGCACGGAAAAGGCCAGAAAAACTAAGTATGACTCAAAAATTAGATCTTGCTGTCTGAGTTTATCTTAATTTCTTAATCCTAAATCTTAATTTGTAACTAAGGAGAGAAAGGGCAACTCCTTTTTCCCTCTCTGCCTGATCCCTGTTTTTCAAAGGTTGGGACTCATGACTGCAGAATATTTAGGCCTCATGAAGTGAGTTACATGAGCTACCCGAAACAAAAAAAAATGTGATATACATTGTGATATAACTGGGTTAAAAAAGATGAATAATCAAATTTGTCAGGCCCAATTTAGGTATTTGCAGATATCCTGCAAAGTTCATTTGTTTATATTCCATTCCTTAAAAAGAAAAAAAAAAAAAAAAGGAAAAAAAGAAAAAGCCGAGTTTCTTCAATTCCTTCTGCTGCTGACGTACAAACTATCCAACACCACCTGGAATTGGATCTTAGTAAATCTTGATTAAGACCTGACATGGAACCCTGAAAATCTAGAACACCTGAAATCCAGAACAGACTAATTTACTATGCATCCAGGTTGCTGGCAACATCTCCCTTATGCCAATGCACATGTGACCATGTATGAGCCATCTCAGGGAGTTGTTGAGCCAAAAAAAAACCAACAACCCAGGAGCAGAGTGATGTCAGCAGCCATAAAGGTGTGACACAGCAGAAAAGATAAGTAAGTAAAGTTAAATCTGACAGCTTCCTGCAGTATTGTATATGGAATCAGAGAATGGTTTGGGTTGGAAGGGTCTTTAAGGCCCATCTCATTCCCATCCCCTGCCATGGGCAGGGACACCTTTACAAAAGGCAATGTGAATGTCATACTTCCTTCCACTGTGGAAGCAACCTTCAACTGATGGAAGCAACCTTCTACCATCCCAGGTTGTTCAGAGCCCCATCCAACCTGACCTGGAACACTTCCAGGGATGGGGCAGCCACAGCTTCTCTGGGAAAACTGTGCCAGGGCATCCCCACCCTCACAAGGAACAGTTTCTTCCTAATATCCCATCTAAACCTACTGAGAGTTTGAAGCCATTGCCCCTTGTCCTGTCACTCCAGGCCTTTGTCAAGAGTCTCTCTCCATCTTTCCTGTGGGCTCCCTTCAGGCACTGGAAGGCCACAATGAAGTCACTCCAAAGCCTTCTCCTCTCCAGGCTGAACAATCGCAGTTCCCTCAGCATGTCCTCACAGCAGAAGTCCTCCATCCCTCAAAGCATATTGGTGGCCTCCTCTGGACTGGCCCCAGCAGATCCATGTCCTCCGTGTGCTGGGACCCCAGAGCAGCTGTACAAGCTGCATGAGAGGACAAGAGCACAGGGCTGGGCAGCAAAGCAGGAGCAGGAAAGCAGAAACCTGGACTTAGCCCTACGTTCTGGTGAAACCACACCCAGGATCCACAGGCCAGTCCCTGACGCTCCAGTGTAGGTGTCTCTCCATGTGTGACTGCCAAGCACTCCACACACAGAGCCAGGTGCTGCCTTGGCAGCCCACACACACCAGCAGCAGCAGAGCAGGGAGGTTTTACACCCTCAGTCCCGGCCCTCTGCTAGGAACATGCCTGCTGCCCTCCCAGGTGAGAAGCAGGCACCAGGGGAAGCAGGATATTCTAACTGGATTTACACCCACTTCCAAATGAGCCATTGTTTTTATGGTTTAATGTTTCCTTGTCTCGTTGTTGCCACTGACTCTGCCGTTCGGTGAACCCACAGCCAGCCTTCTCCCCGTAGGAAAGGGCTGGCTCTGAGGGGATGTTGCATGGAAGAGAGGTGAATTAGCAGACACCCCTGTTACCAACTCTGAAAATAAGTAACAACACCTAGGAGATCCTAGGAAAAGCCGCAGAAACCTCCTCAAACCATCTGAAAAGTCTAGCAGGGAAACACTCCAAAGGGAAGGGAAGGGGAAGACATTCTTGTGACCTTGTCTTTCAGATCAAGCTGTGAAAAGTTGTATAAATCAGGGGTTTAAATGCTGCAACTGATACACATCAGTCTTAGAAAATGCTTTTTATAACCAGCTTTACCAATTAGTACTATCTTATTTCAAGGTTTATAGTAGTAATTACAGCCCACAGATGTTGTAGTTGAGATTTTGCATTAGTTCCTATTACTATCATGTAACACAGCATATTATAAAAATTAAAACAAAACAAAAAAGGTGGAGCCCTACAGGTACAATCTTAAAAAAATTAAGAAACAGCACACACAGATGGACAATACTGATATTCTCTACTTCAGTATTATTTCCCCTTCTTTGTCAATGGGCAAAAATTACATCCACACACTTTCACGTTCACTATACCTCCAAATGTGGATTAATTTAAAGCATTAACTTTATGCCAGCTCAGAAGTATCACTAACATATTTTGATGCATCAACTAAAATATTTTTCCCATTTTAACAATTAAACAAGTTTCAAAGCATAAAGAACAACTACAAACATTTAAATGCTTCCTCCCTCCCTTTTCATTTTTCTGCATATGAATGAGGGGGCAGAGTCTGCTCCCCAACACCACCCTTCCAGATTTTCTAAAATAGCACTCCTTGATGGCTTCATGACTCTTCAGACATTAGCTGAGCAATCAGGATCCTAACATTGCCCTTTGGGAGTCTTTGAAGACATCAACCCTGACTCTCCTTGACTGGCCTACGGCTTCCTTTTCCTCAGCCCTCTGGCATGTAACACCACCTCTCTTTCCCCTCCCAGGTCCCACCTTATCAGATGCCAATGCTGAGGAATAAAATAAGGTCTGTGTGCCTCAACTTCACCCCAAGCTCCTGACTTCAGTGTGGCGGCGAGAAATTAGAGGATGAGGCAACTTAACAGTGGCCTGTGAGTAACAGTGGAAAATCGAGCCAATAAAATTTTCTTCACCTCTTTTATGACACGGTCACAAAACGACAGCTCTGACTGAGGAATGCAAAGTCCTCGCGTCCCCCGGCCTACGCAGGCATGCATGGCATATTCTATTTGGACTGGTGCATACCTTCCCATCCAGGAGAGACTTCCCCTGGGAAGCCATAGGCACCAGGCAAATGAAATTGGAGACTCCTTCGCCTTCCCATTACCTGCAACACGCTTTGATCAGCGGAGCATAAATAAACACATAAACGTCCCATCTCTGCCAAGGTCAACGAGACGCAGCAGAGCTCCTCCAGTCACCTCAACGAGTTCATTGGATTTGGGATGGGGCAAAATGCTTTGCTGTGCTTAAAAAAAATCACTGGATGTAATAGCAAAGGGTATGATGTGGTGTGACCACTGTAGTTTGGGAAAGCTAAGAGCAACAGAGAGTCTGAAGGGGGAAGGGTTGGGATTGTCAGTGGACCATGCCCAAGAAGGAACGAAAAGCCAGAGCTCTCCTTCTTGGAGTCCTCTTCCCAAACACCTTCCTGTATGGAAAATTTCATCCAACCTCTGCCAGACTGATACACCTGAGGAACCCAGCTTTCAGCACAGATCTTCACTGTCTATTACTGAAGCCAGCACCTCACCTCTTCCATTTGTGCCAGCAAAGGTGCAATTACAGCTATCCTCACAGCAGGACATGCAGCATTGCTGCTTTTGATGCAAACATGGGGAATACCCCAGCATTCCAAACCTTTGGCTATTCTTGCACTTGCCCTAACAGAAGGTGGCAAAGATGCACCCTGCTGTTTAAAGCCTTGCCTCTCCTCACGGCTACGGCTTATGAGCAGTTAAACATGGGTGCAGTCACTAGAAATTTCAGGCCAGTGGGGCCCACAAAAGATAGCTGTTATCACCAGTAACATAATCCAGGCTGGAAGGGGAACACACATTAGGATACCAGGAGCTCTCCTTCCTTCAGTGCCCCACTGCAGTCATTCACTAAAAGGAGTGTCTACAGAAGACTTAGATTGTAACTGGTTTTGGTGTGGTTTTAGGGCAATCAACAATGGTCCCATCCAGCAGAATTTCCAGTTCCTAATTCTAGCTGTTTGCAGCAGTTTCTGCCTGTCTGAGGGTCAACTGTGCAGCTGGGGTAATAGTAACCCCTCCTACCTCACAGCCATACTCTGAGGATTAGGCAGGGAGTGGCTGCTCAGTGTACTGAATATGCAAAGGCCTGTTATAAACCCCGTATCTGATTGCAACCATAAGCAAAGTCTTATTTAAGCAATCCCTTCCCCAACAAAAATATATCAGCTGCTCACTCTGTTCTTTCCTTCTGTGTCTTTTTGCCTCTAAGTTCTTCCAGATAAGAAAACACATTACTAAGATATTTTCCTTTTGTGCTGTAAAGTTGTTTACTACAAATAATAGAGATTTTTCACACAATGTAGTGTACATATAGTTGTTTTGGCTCATTCTGGTATCACACTTGTACTGGAGGAGTCTCAGTGCCCAGTTAGGGAAAGCCCCACTCCCATAAACTCACACATGTCAGATATTCACAGTTGTCTATTTTGCACTGTGCCTACATTCAGGGAAGACCCCTTCTCCAATTCCATCAATTTCATGAACTTGGGACATACAGCATCAGTTATTTCTTGCTCCCACTAAACACAAAACTGCATTTCTCTACCAAACCATAGTTTAAAACCAAGCTGATGTTTTTGCACATGCGTTGCTTGATACTTCTGTATTTGTCTCCTGCGTCAGTTAATACCTTTTTTTGCCTTACAGTGCACTTTGTTCATTTTTTTAGCAGTCATAACAAAACCTTTTACAATGCCACCTTTTAAATTAAGCTTTCAAAGGCAACATTCTAGTAAAATGCAATTATAATACATTTCAGGGAAGATTTGCTTCCATACTGCCTCGCTGAACATGAGATTTCTGATCATGCCAGTTTTAACTGCATACACAATGCAGCACATCTCACCTTTTCTTGTTCTGGTCTCTTCTAAAGTCATTTTGCTATGACTGTCAGAGTCAGAATCAATCCATCTTTCCCCTTTTACACTCAGATGCTCATTTTCATGTCTGGTATCACTGTTATCACACACTCAGCAACTGGATAGGCAAAAATGACACTGGTAGGGAACAAAGGAAGAAATGTCTGTGGTGCATCTAATAACACCCACTGGGCAATTCAGCTGTCATGGTTCTTCTAGACACACAGACACAATTTTTAGCTGCTTTTCACAACCCTGATCCTCCCTTGTGACAAAGCACACGCTCCAATGACAGAACTTGCATGCCTGGCCTTGCTCTTCCAGGATAAGGCACATTTCATTGCTCCAGCATACCTCCAAATTGCTCATTTTCTTCTCCCTGCTCCTCTCCGAAATGAAATGGCTCAGTTTACCCATTGTGCAGGGACAGGAAGACAAGGTGAACTGTAGGAGTGATGTGAGAGGACAACTGCCTTCCCAGATGGCACCAAAACAAGCAGTGTTCACCCTGTGCTTACAGGAATACCTTAGAGCCTCCCTTTCAGCCTTCCCCACATGCCCTGACAGAATATTCCCTCTTCCCAGCTGTGCCCAGGGATGAGAAGAGAGAGACAATGCAGTCATGTATTCCCTATACACATCACCAGTTGTTATTAAGAAATTACTGGGTGACTTGAGGGGTAAATCCATCTCCCTCAATCACTTGCACATATAAGAAAACATGCCACAACCCATAATTTGCTGTAAAAACAGTGGGATAGTCCCACTTCCCTTTGCCTGTCTCCCCACAGCATCCTCTCTCTGCCCCAGGGTTTGTCACAGCGTAGAGTCATGACAGGGTTGTGTGTTGTACTGCAGCCTTGCCAGTGCTATCCCCCCTGCCCATCCTGAGATTCTGCTTGCCTGTACCTGGGACATGCTCTTCCAGGAGAAAACACCTTGCCTAGGAGTTGGACTTCAGTGATCCGTGTGGGTGCCTTCCAACTCAGGACATTCTGCAGTCTTGTGGGAAGGGGTAGAGAAAAGTGCATCATTCTCCAAGCACTCAAACATCTACCAGCTCTATTGTATCCAGACTCAAGCCTGAAATATCATCATGTGCAAAGCAAGTCACAGAAAAAGAGAACAACCAACGAGAAGAGTTACTTGAGCCATGAGCCATACCAACCATCACGACTGAATCCTCACTGTTTTAAATGCTGTGCACTGTTCCTGTCCTGACGAGCTGGCAGCATACTCAGAACACCCTTTCTCCCCTAAATCCAGCAACAGAATGGAAAGAGACACACTGCACCTTCACAACTTCACTAGCAGCTTGGCAGCCCTCACCTGTAAAACCAGACAGTGATCTTGGAGCACCTCAGAAAGGAGAGTGACTCAAATGTTGCAACTGAATTCATTTCATAGTCTAGAGTTACCCTTGGATGCCTGCACAATGGAATACCTACAGCTAAACTTCTGCATCTAAACTCAGGCTTAATCCAAGGATTTAGCCTGGAACCCAGATCCACTAAAGACATCTGATGCTACAGCTTCAGAGCTTTGCTAGGCACTGCTATAGCATCTTTTCGTTTACTGTGAAAGCTATACTCTTCCCATCTACTCTTTCCAAGTTTCCACGAGCCCCTCATCACAGACAGCAACCTGTAGTGAAGATTCAAGGGCCCAGGTAAGATTTAAGTTGTTCAAACAATCTGTGTAGGCATTTTTTATCATTACACCTGTAAAGGTGAGTGTAAAGCACATATACCACACATCCTGATTGTCTGCAGCTGCCCAGCAAGATCACGGGCAAAGCACCTTCTTCTTCTACTCCTCCCAACAGTGGCCTTTTTGTTAGCTGAACACTGCTTTGTGCATCTATTTCTATTATCAATTGAATATGCAAGTGTAGCCATGGCAGCTACTTTGTGGCAGATGTGAACAGGGACCACTTCCAACCAGTTATAGGTCTGCTTGTAACCCACACTCGTGTCCCCTGATCATCCCCGGCCTTCTGCACCCTGAACTAATCATGCCCTAACTTGACCAAGATCCTAATCCCCTCCCCTGCCTCCAGAGGGGTGTATTTTGGATTCATAAACTCTACTGCTGGATTTGTTGATGAAGCAGGAGCTTTCCCTCCCCTCCTCCAGTTGCACCCTGTGCAAGGCTGGCTCTGCTCACCAATGCACAGATCTGTTCTGCCCATGGAGGGGATCACCCAGCTTGTGGATCCCACAGGGCACCACGCCAGCCTGGCCCAGGTAAAGATTTGGGAATTTCTGTGTATGATCAGCATTAGGAACCCCAGTGCTTAATGACTCTGAGCACCAGCAAGGCCATTGGCAGTGAATCTCACACACTGAGCCCCTGCCTGCAGCTGGGTGTTCAGTTTGAGACCACAAAAAAGTGGTTTGGTGTCCAAATGTCACACACTTCTCCATGCCATTGTAAATAGGATATGTTTTCAGGAAGGGAATTTATGGCCATCTCTGCTTTAATGCAGTGTTCTCCCAGCAGCAGGTTCCTGTGCTTCCTCCGACCTAAGTTCCCTCCTTCTGTGCTATCCAATTACAGTTTCTTCAGCCACTCCTCCTCAACCTCTCCTAGCATCAGAACACCCTCTATTTTGTATACATTTATATATATGTGTGTCTGTTTATCTATGTACATTTGTACATAGGTCATGGTAATCACCTTCCCTCTTCTAAAT
Organism: Nicator chloris; assembly: GCA_013400495.1. Lineage (NCBI taxonomy): Eukaryota > Metazoa > Chordata > Aves > Passeriformes > Pycnonotidae > Nicator > Nicator chloris. Next base: position 85,240 of record WAAE01014310.1, on the reverse strand, counting down.
TTTTCCCACTATCAAAACCAATAGCCCTCCCCCTGATTTTGCACTGAGCTTGTACTAAAGTCATGGGAATTTCTTCTTTGACTTCATTTTGCTTTTAACCCCCCAAACATGAGGTCAAAACAAGTCCCCACCACAGATTCTGTTCCTCATCCTGCAGTGTTCTGCATGGGACTTGAAGGAATGGTGTCTAAAATAATAGATGGGGAATGGATTTTGTCTCAGCAAACCAATTCTAGTTGAAAGGCAAGAAAGCTGGAGTCACTTGTTAACAGAAGAGACAAGATTAATGAAGCTTTCCCAAAAGGGCACCCCACCTTGCTCAGCACTGAGCACCACTGAGAACTCACATCTAGAACGCATGAATGCATTAACTTGGAACTTTTCTGCACCACTGAACCCTTCATAGGTAGCAGTGTGCCACAGCCAAGGCTCAGACCTCCTTCTTACGTTAAATGCTCTTTCCCACACAACAAATTTCAACACACACTCCTTGATAAAAGACATAAAAGCAGCTGACCTAAACGCAGTCCTGGCTAAACCCAGTTCTCCCAAGCCACGCAACAGAGTTAGTCTGCACTACTGAGTAAATCAGGGCTGTGTCACATGTCAGCTGCACAGGGAAGGCAAAAAGATACGCTGCCTTCTATGAAGATTTAAGGTAAGGCATGCTTGTGACAACTCTTAGTTTCACCGACTCTTCACCTTGCCAAAAGGAATTCCATCCTCTGCCCTTTCTCTTCTGGAGGTAGATGTGCATGTGTGGTCTCACAACAAACCGCAGCAGAGAACCAGCAGAGATGACAACAGGGAGGCACGACAGCTTCTTTCAACAGCAGTGCCAGCTGAGAGGATTTGTGCAACCACACAGCCTGTTTATCCAAGCACAGAAATGTAGGAACTAAATGTGATTCCCTCTGGCATCTGATCCTGCTGTTGGAAGAGGTGGTCCCTCACCACATTTCTCATGCCCGGTGTCACGCTACACTTCTTCAGCAATCTCTCTGCCCACGAGGCAGGCTAATCCAACTTCCATACTTTTTATCTTTAGGGAAGGGGGTTAATATTCAGTTGGAGCAGTGACTGGACTGACCTGAGGCCACTTGGTCACCAGAGCCAATCCTAGGGAAGCAGCAGGAGCTTGCAGTCAGGACTGGATGAGAACTGGATCGTTTCTTCAGCAGCAGCCTGTTGTGCTGCTGGGCTGCTCATAATGTGAAGCCCAGCTCCAAGCAACTTGAGTTATTCAATGACAGTTCCTGGGAAGCCCTGCCTGCACACAGACACCATGCCAGGCACCCTCCACCTCTGCTCTAAACCACACTGATCGCCCAGACTCCAGCTCCACGGCTGCCTCTTCCCAGAAGGAAGAGCTCAGCACGGCTAGCAGCCATGGGCTTGCAGTACAACAGGCCATCTTTTAGCTGGAACGTGTCATCCTGGCAGCAACAGGCTCTGTCACCTGCCAGGAAAACTTGTAGCAAGACTTTGTGGTTAGGAGCCAGGCCGGACAGCTGGAGATAAGAAATTAGCGAGGGTAATCAGCCATTGGAATAATTTACCCAGGGAACCAGTGCAGCCTATCACTTGATATCTTGAAATCAAGACTGGGTACTTTTCTAGTAGAATTTTGGATTCGATGCAGTGATAACCAGCTGGGAATGTAAATTCTTGCCACGGGTCAGGCGAAGGTATCAGTCCCCAACTGGCTGATGCTCTGAACACCAACTGTGTGATTACCTCAGGAAAGAGGGAAATAACCTCTCTGTAGAGCCCAAGTGCCAAAACAATAGAGCACAACTGCATTTGCACTGAAGTCACTTCTGAGTACTTCATTAAAAGATTCAACAGGAGTTCAGTGAGGAGCTGCAAAGCGGAAAGGAATTGCAAAACTTCCGAGGCATGACTACTGAAATAAACTAGCTGTGGATAATTTAGCCAAACAGTAACTAAGCAAACAACATCAACTGGAAAGATACCAGATGACAGAAAGCACAGTAAACTCTTAGAATCAAACATCCTTGGAAAAAAATGTGATTCCAATTAAGAATTTGAAATCCCTTGCGAGTTGTTCCTTAAATTTTGCCTGGGAGAACTGTGGAGACTGAATGTAATGTGAATACAAACTAATTAAATAGAACAGCCCACTTAAACAAGACTCCAAAGTAGATTACATTAAAAAGGGGAGGAAAAAAAAAAGGAAAACCCATCAAAAACTATAGAATAATTTGGCTCTTTCCTGCTAGAAAGCACATTAAATAAATGAACCATAAGAAAGGATAAGATTCAACAGAACAAGCACAAGAACATCCATCTAAAGTTAGCAGCATGAAATTTAAAAAAAAAAAAAAGGCCTATGGAACAGACTCTAACCATCAAAATCTAACAGGATGCACAAGAGGTTCCCAGAGGAAGTATCTGTGTCCCACTATTTCAGAGAGCAGGAGCATCAGCCTCAAGGCCAGTCACCTGCTGTCACGAGCGACTGGACCGTACAACCCCACTGAGATTTACCCAGACCATGAGGCTGCTGTACAGGCAGGACAGGACAAATGCCACCCGCAACCACCACCAGGCAAAACAAGGTTCTACACAGAAGCCAGCTGAGCTCTTCCTGACATTAACAAAAACTAAGAAGAAGTCAGATTTGTTACAGCTTCGAGTCTGATTATGGATGCCTCCTCCTCGCCCAATTCAGTTGCAGTTCTGAAATCTGGGTCACCCATACATTATTCCTCCAAACCAAGCCACCTCCCTCCAGTGCAACCCTTTAAAAGGACTCTGCCCTTATCCAAGCCATCTCTAAGTCATTTAGGTTATGAGAAACTCCAAAACACCACGGAATCAGGTCACAAAACTTCCAACAACACATTACACATGTGGCTTGGTCCAGGAGGAACGGGCACCCAGGTCCAGGAGAAGCCAACACGGGCATCCATATCCAGCAGCACCCTGGCAAAGTCTGCAACAAGTCAACACCAACAAGCTGAGCTCAGATCTCTGATCCCGTAATTCCTACCAGGTTTGATGCAGTCTTAGCCAATATCTGGAAATAAACGAAGCATCAAGCAAGGACAAACATGGGTGCAGGGAGGACGATGGGTCAGGTGAGAGCCGTGGGAGCTCCGAATCCCCCCCTGGCAGGTTGGCTGGGGCGCTGGGGTTGCCATCGGAGCTGCTGCGGTGGCCGGGACTGCGGGAAAGAGGCAGGAAGCGAGCAGCAGGCAGGGATCTCGCCTTTCGTTCCTCTGCCTTCCCTCCGTGACAGGCCATAAAAGTCACGAGGCAAGGAGGAAAACAAGGAGGTGTCCAGAGTTCAAGCACAGCACCCCCGCGACTCCCGGGCCGCAGCTCCCGGCGGGAGCTGAAAACCCGGCGAACACCGTGGGATCTCGCTCCTGCGTGGGAGGCACCATTTCTGCGGGAAGAGGCTCCTGCTGCTGCTTGGCAGCCGAGCCTGGGACGGGGCCTGCGCTCCGGGCCCTCCCTGCTGCCGGCAGCGGGCGGGGGAGCGGGGGGCGGCGGGCGG
>WAAE01014310.1:0-81709 GCA_013400495.1 Nicator chloris | reverse complement strand
CCCTCCCTCCCCTCCCTTCTCCCCTTGTCCCGTCCCCCCCCGCCCCGCGCTCCCGGAGCCCGCCCGTCGCCCCCGCCCCGGCGCCGCGGGGCAGCCGCCCCTCGGTCCGGCCCGGCCCGGGCTCCGCGGGGATCCGGCACCAGGCCCACTCCTCTCCCGGGAACACGGCAACGGCGATCCCGGGAATACGGCAACGCCTCTCCCGGGAATACGGCAACGCCGCCCCCGGCGGCCGCCCTTACCTGCGCCGGGCTCACATCGGGGGGCCGGGGCCAGCGCTGCCCCCCCCGGCGCCCCTCGGCCGCCGCCTCGCCGCCGCCCTGCGCGGGGCCGCAGGTATGTCATGAGTGCCGAGCGCGGCTCCAGGTGAGCCGGGCACACCTACAGGAAGGCAGGCGGGCCGCCCTGATTGGCGTGCGGGGCCGGCGGCCGCGCTCCGACGGCACCGCGGCGGGGCAGGGCAGGGCAGGGCGGCCGAGGGGCCGCGGCGGACACGGCGGCTCTGGCCCCGCTCCTGGCTCCGGCCGGCCACAGCCCCCCGACACGTCCGAGCGGAAGGTATTTTCCTTTTTTTTTTTTTTTTTTTTTTAATTTAGTAGTAAGAATGTGGGTGAAGGTCCTGGAGGGAAAGCCATACGAGGAGTGGCTGAAGTCGCTTGGTTTGATCAGCCTGGAGAAGACTGAGGTCAGAGCTCACAGCACTTCTGCAGCTTCCTTACGAAGGGAGGAGGGGCAGGCCCTGATCTCTGCTCTGTGTGACCAGGGACGGGACCCGAGGGAATGGCTGGAGCTGTATCAGGGGAGGGTTGGGGGGATTTTTGGAAAAGTTCTTCATCCAGAGGGTGGTGGGGCACTGAACAGGCTCCCCCATGCAGTGGTCACAGCACCCAGCCTGACAGAGCACCAGGAGTGTTTGGACAACCATCTTGGGCACAGGATGGGATTGCTGCGGTGTCCTGTACAGGGCCAGGAGTTGGACTGGGTGATCCTTGTGGGTCTCTTTCAGTTCTAGACATTCTGTGATTCTGTAATAACACAGAATATTGTTAGTCTCTCAGACTTGGACACAGCACTTGTTTGCTTTGCCTCTGGAGTGCACCTGACCCAGCAGCCCAGGTGTCTGGACCAGCTTAAGAATCAGAGGTGCTTTTCATTTTTAAAGCTTCCTTCATTATCCCAGTCTCTTGTTTTCCCACTCCTCAACTTCACATGCATGAGCCCTTTGTGTTTCCTCCCAGCAGGCAGCTGGGGGTTCAAGGAAAAGTGGTGGGTTGTCCTAGGCTTTACAGAATCCCAGGCAGCATTACATCCAAGATTGTCAAATAAGTGTAAATTAATGAAACACCCAAATACAGAAGAAATTGACCAGGACAGGGGTAGAAAAACTCAGTAGGCTGCGTTAAAAAGCTGAATCCACAGCTACAATTCCTGGGTGTTCCATCTCGTGTAGGTACACAGGTGCTTAAAGGGGTACAGGATTTATGTAAGGGTGCAGTTTGCCGTGGTGTATTATATAGATCTTTGCTCACCAAAATTGCAAAGTGTGCAAAGAATTATCTTAGGTGGCTGAGGAAGGCATTACCTATATTATGTATGCTGTCTCTTCAAATTGATACCAAGAGTTGTCTCTTTGCTAAGTCTGTTCTCTCCTCCTAATCATTTTCTGAGGCTTGCAGGTGTGTATCCTCCAGGATGTGCTCTGAAGATTTCAGCAAAAGAGAAAGAGGGAGCTTGGCTCAACCACCAGAGAAACCCTGCAGCCCATACCCAGGCAATCCTGAACCTGCCCTTCCCTGCGAGACCCATGTGGAGTCTCCCAGGCAGGAAAACTGCCCTCAGAAGTGGCACAGTGTGAACTCTCCCCAGCCAGCCACAGAATCATCCTCGTGCCTGCTGCTGCCTTCTGATTCAATTACGCCTTTCATTCGTTTATGTGAGTGCCTTTTTTCAGCAGAGTGGATCAGCTCCTGCAGCTGAGATTCCCATTCCACATCACTGCATTTACAGTCAGCAGCAAGCAAAGGGATGCTTCAAATTCCCAGAAGCGTTCTCTGGATCATGTCTCTTAGTTTGGTGTCAGACCTCTGGGACATTATATAAATAGCCACTGCATCTTCCCACTGCATTTTTTAAGTTCCTAGCAGCTGGCAGTGGGTTGGAGTTGGTCACCCTGGCTGGAAAACTGCTCCTCTTCTATCCAGAAAAGGGCAACTTATTGTCTGAGGTGGGCTTAACCTCTCCCCCTGTCCTTGGCACCTCGAGCAGCTACAGAGGCAGTTTTCTGTTTGGTTTTGTGAAGCATGTCTTGAGATACCTTGTCTTCTCTGCCTGCTGCAGAGTATGCTTGAGTGCATACACATCAGATGTGCCTGAACACATCTGGAACCCAGCAGAGTGTGAGCAGGAGAGGGCCTGTCCCATGCTGTGAGCATCCCAGGTGGACTGGGCTGCGCTGTGTCATAGCCCACCAAACTCTGGGCTGCAGCAGCTGAGTGCCTGGTATGCCTCTTTCTCTTCAAGGACATACCTCCTTGGGGTGTATACATATATATATCCCTGGATATATATCCCTGGTATGTGCCTTCCCTGCAAAGAGGCCCAGCAGCACCAAGAGCAGGGCCCTGTACCCTGAAGTGCTCCTGCTTCCTGCAGTGCCTTGTGCTATGGTCAGGCTGAGGGGCAGTTGGGACATTAACCTCCCACTCCTCCCACTCCAACATCCTCCTCGTAAACATCCCGTCCCGCTCAAGTCCTGTGCTGTCACATCCTCTCTGCTCTGCCCAGACGCTATTCTGGGTTTAGTTCTATATGCAGAGCACACAGCTGGGCATGCCAAAATCCAGGCAGGCAGCAGGACAGAACAGTAACTTGTTTCAGCTGCTGACATATCACAAGTGCTGCAGAGGAGGGGAGTTGTTTAAGGGTCTTCTCAAAACAAAAATCATCTGCTTGAGCCCTCCTTGGAAAGCCAGTTTGTTTCCCTAGGCGTGTTCATCAGCTGTACCTCACTCCAAGCAGATGCCAACATGTGCATATGGCATGAAAAACCTTGGTAATAATGGCAGGGAGTAGAACAGAGAGTTTGGAAACTGCAGCACAGTAAGTTTACACAAGCAGCAAGTTAAACACCCATCCCCGGTGAGTCAGTCCTGGCCGTTTCCTTCATTTCCTCCAAGGCTCACTGTGAACATCCAGCGGTAGTGGCCCTTCTGAAACCCAGTCATCTCCTTTCCTGCCCCTTGTTTACAGCTTTCCTTCAGCAGGGAGCAGAATTCCAGCCTCCAGCACTGCATTTTCACTGCACCAGGCTGATAGAAGTGCAGACCCTCCCCTGGCCTCAGCTCAGCTTTGGTACTGCAGTGCTCTTGTTAATTTTGTGGATGCCAGCACCTTCTTGAGCTACAGCAGGTGCTAAGGTAAGAGAGGAAAAAGTGTCACAGTTGCACAATACATTTTTTTTTTAAATCTTGAATGCAGCTGTATCATTGACAGAGGTTCTTTATCCCTGCAGCCATACCTTTGGATTCAGTCTGGTAGGGCAGAAAGGATGAAGTGGGGTATTACATTGTTTTAAGTGCATAAACCATCCCTCAGAGACACGAGTTGGAGCTTCCCTGCTTCAGATTGAGGTGTATCTCATGTTCTGATTTCCCCACAAAACAGCAGCTAGGGAGGAAGACTATTTTTAGCTTTTGTTTCTTGGTTTGTTTACAGGAAGTTCTGCATTTGTGGGAGTGAGCTTGGGTGTCTTAGTCTGAGAATCCACTTCAGTGCCAGCTGTGGATGCAGTTACAAGGCTGAATTCCTGCTGTTGTCTGGGAGAGGCATCATTTATCTAGGTATTCAAGAAATTATGGGCTTTACACAGACAAATACTGATTTCTGGTATCTTCCCTGAAATTTGTGCAAAGAGATGTCCAGGTGGCTGGTGGTGACAGAAAAGTTTAGGAAAATACAGAACTGGGAGATTCCTTCACGTGATGTGGCTAGAAATGCGTTTCTGTGTGAAACTAGTTATAAATCCACATTGCTGACATAACCTGAGTTAGTAACAGTAGCTCTGAGACAAAACCCATATGGGCAGAAACATGAATATCCCAAGACAAGAACAGACCAAAATGGGCTTCCCCCATTTCCTTCTCAAGTGCCTTCTCCTGGAATTTCTCCTGGAAATAGCCTGCAGCCAACACGTGACCTAGATACAACTCTGTGTTTGCTCTTACGGAGTAAAACCAGGAGCAAAATAATTCACCCAAATTATATATCTTTATAAACCATATTCACCTTCATCCAGGGTTGTTTTTTTTTCATACAAAAAGCAGTAAGAATTGTTTGTACAAATGGATACCTGCATAGGAGCCATGGAGGGGTAGTTTTTTGTCATGAATTATGTACCAGTTACAGTGAAGATCTACGTTGGATGGATTAAGTGTGAATGGCCCATTTAGTGTGTTGTACAAATTTTTTCCAAAGTAATTGCAGTGCCTGGCCTGATGTGCAAGTCAGGCCATTGTCCTACACAGCTAATTTCCCCTTTTTTAACAGGGTCTGCCAGGAAAATTTAAACAAATGGTCAAGGCTACAGACTGTCTTGAAACAAAGGCTGCTGTTAGGGGCATGAGAGTATGGGATGGTCTGGAGAGTCCCTGCCTGTCAGCCACAAAAGGTGATATAAGAATGTTTTTATTTGGACACATCCTGTAGGCTGACATTGCCCAACAGTTCACTTGGTTATAAGCTCCTGCCAGTTCTAAAAGGGATGAGGTGGTTCTGAACTTGTGGATGTCAGCCTGAGGGAGGCTGATGGGCTTTCCCAGCTCAGTTCACAGCTGCAATCCAGACTGATACCAAGGAAAATGACTGCTCATGCCACAGCTTCAGAAAGATGTGGGCTGCACACATGCAAATGTTGATTTTGTTGACCTTCCCTGATTTTGATGGAATTGAAGGTAGGAATGGCCAGTCTCAAACACCAAAAGCAGGCAAGATCTCCTCAGATGTTACTTTAGTTTTGCTGAGGGTGTAAAAGATGTCAGCTGGGCAGGAGGCAAGACAAACTACTGCTCAAAGCATAGCTAAAAACCAAAGAAAGAAATCCCCACAATGTATCTCCTGTTCAAGATTTCACATGAACAACTGCAAAACATGACTCAAAACTTCACATCTATTTGCTTATACACTGTTTTTCAAAAGACAGAAGGAAATAGTTTAAAAGTTGGTCCAATTCCATTAAAATCCTTTTATTTGGGTTTAATAAAATATGGGTTCCTTTCACAAGCAAGAAGATCCTTTGAATCAATATTGGGGAAAAAAGGAGCTATACTAAAGGGGTTATATTCTCTGAAGCAGTTACCCAACCTTTAATGATACTTACTGTGGTTAAAGCAACCTGTTTCCTGCTCACCAGGAGCATTTGGCAACTCAGTGATGGAATTGTCACTGGAACTCTAGTGGAACAGTAGTAAGCTCTTCTATTTTTAGGAGGATTTCCCTCAGCCAAACTTGCAAAAATTACATTTGATATACATGATGCAATATAACATCACATTCTTTTCTTCCTGTGGAATATATGGCTTTTTAAGCCCTATTCCCACCTGATTAATATATGGAGATTTATATCAAAGTGTCTGTGCAGGTAAGTAACATGAACTTGAATTTAAAGGGTTTTTTTTCAAAATGTGTAGTGCAGGGAAAGGGTGGTTTATGACCAAGAACATTAAGGAGGGTGTTTTTTGGTACTTTACACTGAATATCAGCAATATCTTTTACTGAATAAAATTGTTGCAGTAATTTCTGGCCTGGCGTTCACACATATCAGGAGGTCCTTGGGCTACCTGAGGAGGATCCACAAAAGATACCCAGAAAACACAAGGCAATGCCTGTAAACAAGGATCCAGAAAATAAAAGCAGGTTGAAAAATCCCAGTGCTTCATACTATTAAGATGCCTCTAAAAGGGCAGAAAGACATTATGGAGATAAAACATGCACTGTGGGAATGAGTAGTCAGACAAAGAGGAAGATAGGAAAGATTTCAGTGGGCTTTGCCTTTTCTTCATCGTCCAAAGTTTTAATTTTTGGTAATCGAGGATCACAATGTTGATATATCCAGAAATACCACACACAAATTTTGGAAAATCTTAACTGGTTATGCAAACATTTCCAAACAGCTGTTCTTTTAAGCAGTTGATACAGGCAATTCTAATCTCAGTTACAATTTCAGGGAAATCTTTGGGCTTATCCTTTTTCTGCCCTGAGATGCTCCATGCAAGTTGCTTGTTCCTGGCAGGTGCCTTTCCCAGACTGAAATCCCCAGTTGCAGCTCCAGGTTTCCTGTGGCTCCAGAGAGCCTTTGGGAGGCAGCTCTCAGTCTCCTGTGGCACTTTGCATTTCCGTGTTGTGCGATTCTGAACTCTGCAAAAAGCTGGATTTTCCCCCAAATCCTTCTGTGATTCTTCTGTTGCAGCCAAATCCTTGTGCAAATCTGAAGCAGAGCCCTCATGCTGCAGTAAATTGTTTCCCAGCCCATGCTACCTTTCACATCCATGTGCAGGTAATTGCTGGATGGGAGTCTCAGCCTTGGCCTTCACCTGCATCTCAGACATTGATGTGTCCCTTCCTCCCTTAACAGTGAGAAAAAGCCTGAAGAGACAGGGTCCAGGATAATGAGCACTGTCTGCTTTTCCCCTTTGAGAAGTCCTGGAGAACGTTACTGGGACTCTTAAAATACTTCCACTCCATTTGGAAATGCTGAAGCAAGAACTTCATCAGAGTCCTCCTCTGTACTTTTATATATGGGTTTTGATGGCAATAACTTAAGTTGGGCGGGGGGTGACGACAATCAAAGGCTTCTGTAGAAATTATTCTGAACAAACCAATCACTTCACTACCAGAACATCTAGAACACTTCATTCTGCCTTTGTTTCTCTCAGATTCAGGTAAGCCACTTACCCTGCTGTCATTTCTTCAGGCTTTCTGCTCCAGCTAGGAACTCTAGAAATAATTTACTGTAAGGGAAAGGTGGAATATGGACAAAGTCACACCACTGCAGGTACTGTTATTCTAGTCCAGACCTGCTGAAATAGTTGGGACCCTTACAAAAGTGAACATGGAGAGCAGAAATGAAAGCAGCATGCTGCCTTCAAGGGGCTTGCCAAATATTCCTCTGGTTCCAGCTGAAAGGGAGAATGTGGCTGTGTAGGAGCTGCACGTGTGGAGGCTTTTCCCCATGCAGGCAGCTGCAGCACCTGAGTGTGTGCAGCCGGAGGGAGGATGACACTCAGCAGCTTTCCCCCGTGCTTAGAACAGCTGCCTCTGCCCCAACCCCACCCTGCCCATCCCTCCCCACTTGGAAACCACTGGGCCAGGAAGTCACTTCTTCCTAGCTGAGATCTTCGTATGATAATGTCCATTTTAGTGTTGTTTCTTGTGGCGTAGGTCAGGAGTAATGACTCAGGCCAGCCCTTCACTTTCCTTCCTCTTGTTGGCTAGACACAAAATCCAGCCCACAAATTAATCTGTCCCACTCACCAAAAAAGAGGATCCCCTGTTCATTAAAAAATTGCACACAGAAGTCCTTAGTTTGTATTAAGGTTCTCTTTAGTAGCTGTGAAATCAAGCACTTAAAAGTTCAGAAACCCCAAATTCTCCCTGCATTCCAGATGTGTTTGGGATTTTTGTTTGGGTTCTCTTGGTGGACAGAATTACACATAATGTAGCTTTTAATGAGATAAACACAACAATTTTCCACCATCTTAGTTTTTGCAGAGGATGATAAACAAAGCTGAAATGTGCTTCCCTCTCTGTTCACTATCTGCACAAGTCCCGGAGGTGGAGATCTGCGAGCCTGGATGTGTGATGGCGTAGTGCCCCCTCATGGGAAGCTGTTCCTGACGCCGATTCCTGCCTGCATCCAGGTGAGAGAACATGAGCCCAAACACCATTCTGTTCCCTATACCTGCTCCTCTATGTTGGTGGTTGTCACATCAGCAGGTTTAGAGAGCAACTTCCCTTTTCCTCCCTCAGGTAGTTTTTGTTAGGATTGGGCACTGGATTACTGTTAAGGCTTTCTCTCAGAGTGCTCAAGAAACATCCACCATTTTATTGTGGTTTCACCTGTTTAAAAAATAAAATCTCTGGGGTTTTAGCCACCCATGGTGGCTTTCCTGGAGACCCTAAACTTATGTAACATGAGTCCTGTAACTAGATAACCAATCTCATCATAGAAAAATGAGCACATATTCCTGAATCACCTCCACGATGTTGGCCTGTTGCATACTGAGAGAAGATTCCCTGTGCCACTCACTCCCCTCAGTTCTGAAAAAAGCAACCTTTTGCATAGGGTGGACTATAAAGATGGATGTGAGCTTGCACAGAAATACAATCATGCACACAGGGTGGGGAAGCATTGTTTGTTTGCAGTTTTGATGCTGTTGTTGAAGGGCAGACTGAAGCAGGATTGTTTCCTATGAGCAAAGGCACATTTTTCATGAATTTTCATGAGCTTTTGTTCTTAACACACAAAAAGGGCCTTTTTTGTGATTCACACTGCGTGATATTTTTAGTTTTCTTTGCATTTAGTCAAGAACAGCACAAGAGTAATCCTGCAAATTAAACATAAAAGCAGAATGACCCTATGAAAAGAGTGGGGTTTCTGCCTCAGCAAAAAACTTGGTGCATTACTGTGGAGGCTCAGGCTGTAAAGTGGCTGTGGTAAGGGCCACATCCTTGTCCTGTGGTCAACATGACACTCTCAGACTCTTATTTCTCTTCTGACATTTTCACACCTCCTGAGACACGAGTTGAAGTCCCCAAGGAATCAGAGAACAAAGAAACAAAGACCAAAAGATTGTTTAAAAGTTACCTTGTCACAACTGTAAGTAGATGTTTGGTGTTCCATTCCCAGGACCTCCCCCTCCCTTGTTAGTGATTCTCAAAAAAACCATATGAGGCCCATCATCTTAGTAGGGTACTCACATCCAACCCCTGCTACCCCTGTGCCCTGTTCTCTGTGATTTTGGGGGTTGTGCCTCATATTCCCTGCAGGATTCCCAGCAGTGGCTTGGATATCTTTGCCTTTATCCCAGCTGTGGTGCTGGAATGCCTTCCTGGCAGGTCTCACAGTGAGCACGTTTCACTCAGGGGCTGGTTTCACTGATGCTGAGTAAGGAAGGGTGAACCCTGACTCCAGCTCTTCTCATCAGGAGCAAACACATCAGGCTTTTCTCCAGGGTCCAGCTGATCCTGAGCCAGGTCAGAATTCCCACCAAAACCCTTACCACATACATGCCCTGTGGGAATCTGCCTAGATTGTTTCAGCTTAGATACCCATTCATCAACTCAAAAACCCGCTAACTCTATGTCCTTTAGGTACTCCATTACAATAAGATTTCCTGATGGCCTTTACTCCTGATGGACTGGGAAGGTCAGAATGCCTCTCTGTCTTGGGAGTGTTCTCTGCAGTGGATCCCAAAAGAACCATATGGTCTGGGTTTTCTTCCAGTGCCTGAGGTATCTTATGGCCCTGTATCATCAGATGGTGGAGAGATGACTCTATGATCTTGCTGTGAGACTGGCCTAGCCCACAGACATTTCAACAGGAGTAAAAGTGCTCCACAAAATATAAAGTGGCTGGTGCTTCTCTACATGGGAGCAGGAGATAATAGAGGAGAAAGGTTGGTTGCAGGAAGGAGGTGCCATGTGACAGAAATAGCACTAAAAGGTCTTGGCAGCATTTACCTGCTCAACAACTGCAGTTTTCTTTGAGAGGAAAGATCAAAGTTTTCTATCCAAATAATATTTTGAATTTAAATGCCTGCATTGAAATCAGGATTTGTAAATCTATAGTATTTACAAATAGATTTTTGGATTTGTTATCCAAATGCAAAACCTTTTACTCATCACCCATATGGTTAATGATCCATGTGACGTGTATGGATGGTTTTTAGTTTATTTTTGAAAAGGGTAGATGGATTTTTGCTTTCCAAAGGCTAGCTTGGGGGATAGCTTGGCAGTCCGTCCTCTACTGAGAGAGCATGGTGATGTCTCGTTAACTTCTGGTGCAGGGGGTTTCACAACCTCCCAGATAATATTTTCCAGCTCTGGCTTACGCAGAGAAAGTTTTTGCAACATCTACTCCTGTTCTTTTCTCCTGTCTTTTCTTTCCTGGAAATTAAGTTGGTTAGATCTTATCTCTGTCCTTCCAGCAGTGTAATCGCTGCCTCTCTTAATAGCAACCTCTCGTGTACTGCAACTGCACTATCACGTCTTGCCCTACTTCCAGCCTTCTCCTCTAGACTCAATAAACCCAGTTCCCTGGTTTCTTCCCAGAGGTTGTTTTGCAAACATCGCTGCAGATGTGTTCCCATACCCAGCCTGCACCAGCCTGGCTGTTTGCTGTTCCCTGTCCCCAGTGGTGGCTTCTTGCTTCTCCCTGGCCATGTGCTGCTGCACCCCCTTCCCTGTTCCCAGTGGCTTCCCGCAGTGGGGTTGGCCAGGATTCCTGCATGGGTGTGGGGGGCCCTGCTGGGCCAGGTGCTGGGAGCAGGTGCCAGGCCCCCAGGCCCTGCTGAGCACAGGAACCGGCATGTGCAGCTCACTCCTCGTGCATCCCAGTCCTGCCAGGAAACCAGAGTCCCCGTGGGACTTTGGGGCTTTGTCCTCAATTCCCAGGTTCAGGAAAGTCACCAGCTCTCTCCTCAGGGGCTCCCAGATCACTGAATCAGAGAATGGTTTTGATTGGAAGGGGCATTAAAGCTCATCTCATTCCAAGCCCTTGCCATGGACAGGGACACCTTCCACTATCCCAGGTTGCTCCAAGCACTGTCCAACCTGGCCTTGAACAGTTCCAGAGATGGGGCAGCCACAGCCTCTGTGCCAGGGCCTCACCACCCTCACAGTAAAGAATTTCTTCTTCATACCTAATCTAAATCTACCCTCTGTCAGTTTGAAGCCATTCCTCCTCACCTTTGTAAATTGTCTCCATCTTTCTTTAAGACCCCTCTGCATATTGAAAGGCCACATAAGGTCTCCCCAGAGCCTTCTCTTCTCCAGGCTGAACAACCCCAGCTCTCTAGGCCTGTCCTCATAGGAGAAGTTAATTAATTTCTGATTGATTTCTGGTAATCTGCTTTGGACATTCTCCTAGGGGGAAGAGGTTCCCGTCTTCTAAGGAGTGTGAGCATTTCAGGAACTCCTGAGGAGGAAGGGCTGCCAAAAAACAGGTGTAAGTCATCTCCTTCACTTTAGAAGCACCAGCTTCCAGGATCACTTGGTGTTATGTAGCCTCCTTGTACCAGCCGTTCAGTGGAAACCATGGTTATGTGCAGTGTTACAACACCAAATTCTACCAGTCTAAAGAACACAAACAGTATCTGGAGAGCTTATTATTCCCAATATTCCAATTAATAGTTTAAAAACGGCACATTCTGCTGTCATTTATTTCACTCTCTTCCCGCACCCTTCTCCCCAAAATTATCTTTATATCATTCCCATATGTCCAACAGATTCAGTGACCCCAAACTAGGTATTTTATCCTACTGCCTGGACAAGATACTGCTTAAAATGCCAAAGAGCATGGACAAGGCAGTTTCTCCCTGCTGATCCTCCCATGGGGATGCCCGTAAAAGCTCTCTGCTGCACCTGGCCACTGATCCCTTGCTGTAGGAACATTGATCCCTGGATATAGGAACCTGCTGATCTCTGATTCCTCTATGTGCTTGTATTTGATTGAAATGAGACAGTTGGTTCCTAATGGGCAGCTGACAGTGGGATAAAAAAGCTGTATTTCCTTCAGAAACTAGAGGAAAAAACCATCCGCAAACCTGTCAAAACTATACCATGAAATTAATCGCCAAATCTGAAAATACATATTAAAATCAAAGGGAGCTTCTGAACAGTCTTTGATTTTGAAACTTCTTGGGAGAAACGGACAATGTTAGGTGGTGATTCACCTGACCTGTTTTAGGTGTCTACCTTAGGAATAGGTGAGTCATGCCCTAGAAATGCTGCTTCAACATTTAGAAAAGGGGCTTTTCTTATTTTGTTTGATGATCTATTCTCAGTTTGTTACTACTTATAATATGTTACCATTTTTTTTTTACTCAGTTAATCTTTGCTCAGGATGAGGACAGGCTGATAATATATCTTTCTCTGAGAACTGTGGTTTCAAAAAATCAGCAGTTTCACTCCCGTGATTTTGCAGTTCATCTTCTGGAAGGGATGTGTGGAATAAAAACAGTGAAGTTGTAAGACCAGAGAAGACAGAAGCCCAGAGGGAAAAAAGGTGAGCAAGTCAGAATCTGAAACAACACAGTCAGGAAACGCAGATGATGTGGTTTCTCTAAAAAGCTTGTTCGTTCAGTTAGAGGGACAGGGAATTTGTGTATGCATAGCTGTAGTTTTACTAACTGTACATAAAAAAGGCAGATTAATTTATTGCACACACTATCCAATATCATTATAATAGATATTATACAATACCAGGATATACTGTTAGAGATATTACGTGTGTGTGTGTGTGTGTACTGTCATAAACTCCAAATCTATGTGCAGAGCAACTTTACAGAAAAGGGCCTGTGTGTGGAAAGTGGTGGAATAATTAATTTTTTCCTACACCCAGTGGTCCAGCTTTTTAAAGTTGTTGAGACAACTCTAACTCTTCAACATAGCTAAGAAACACCTGCAGATTGGACCTCACTTAAGGGCTGGTCCCCTAATGTAAAGATTAACTCAGTGGGACATAGACTTGAGCTCTAATTCATGTTCGTGTGGTTGTCTCCCAATCCTAGGCCAGGTTCAGAGGTTCTTCATCACAGATATTTTATTCTCTCTGTTATATTTGTTTTCCCCTCCCACTGAGCCTTTGTCAAGAGCAACTTGAGCGTCCTTTTTCATGTACAGGCTCTTATGAAAGCTGTATTTCAAAGTAGAAATGTGTTCATAAACTTTACTTATGAAAAGGGTGATAGACTGAGGGATAAAAGTAATTTTGTTGGGCAGAAATTAATTTACAGTAGATGAACACGCTGTTATTCAAAGTAAGCAGCATCCAAGCTATTCGTGGAATGGCATTTGTCTTCAAAAATATTTTACATAATACATACAAGTTATTCATGGAATGGCATTCATTTTTCATAGAAGTTTTATGTAATGCTAGCCACTTGGGACTCCCAGGAATTAAAGATTTTATAACAACATGATCTCTCATCTTATTTTCCGTGATTTTGATCTCAGAGCTATGAAAGTGGTTGTAATGAGAGGGTTTCTTTTTTTTTAATTCCAGACCCCCTGAACATTTCCAGTCAGCTGCTGTACATGCAGGCTTACTAATAAACCTTTGCTTTCCTTTGTGACCTCTCACAGATCACTCAGTATTTGCCTTAATGCCCTCCTCCAAAAAGTCAGCAGCTTGTAAATTGGGAATCTGTGATGTGTCTGTGATGACTTCAGTTTTGGGAGATATGGGATGCTATTTTAAAGCATAACATAACTGGGAGGGGGGGCTTTCTTTGTTGCAGGTACTAATGATAAATTGCCCTGGAAGCTCAGACATTAATCATTGGGAAAAGTGAGTGTCAGGAGGTTGGTTATGGAGCCATGGGGGCATTTATGGACAGCCTTTGCTGGGGATGGGTGTTGGCCACAGTAGACTTCAGCCAGGAGAAGCAGGAGATACTTTGCCTACTGAGTCATGGCACTAAATCTGCTTTTTACAATTATTAACAGCGAAATTCAGTGGAAGAATGAATCAGGTCGTTGGTATTTAGTCTGAACCAGAGTTGTGAAACTTCAAGTGACTGTGCAGGAGGGAGGTTACCATGATGATGTGCATCATCCAGGGAAAACATGTCCTTGTGCTTACACCTTTCCTTGTATTTCTTCTTGCTTATGTAGAAAACCTGTAGGTATAATAGCCTGAAAGATTGAAAGGCTATAAAAATTTCCTAAATGAAATTGCTGCTTGTCATCCTTGGATGCAATTCTGAGATTAAAAACCAAATAATAATAATTTTTAAAAAGCCAGTATTTGCACAGTTTTGTAATTTCCTGGGACAACCCCAAAATAGGTGGTGGCTTTGTCCATGTTTTAAGAGTGCTGCTGCAGTCTTGATCATCATAAAGAAAGGAAAACACACAAATGAACCATGCAAAGTAAGATGGTTTGTGGTTGGACTTAATGACCTTAAAGGTAATTTCCAACCTAAAAGATTCTGAGTAGTTTTGTTTGACCTCATTGTGGTCTTCCAGCATCTGAAGGGAACCCACAGGAAAGATGGAGAGAGACTCTTGACAAGGGCCTGGAGTGACAGGACAAGGGGGAATGGCTTCACACTGACAGAGAGGAGGTTTAGATGGGATATCAGGAAGAAATTGTTCCCTGGAGTGTGGTGAGGTCCTGGCACAGGTTTTCCAGAGAAGCTGTGGCTGTCCCATCCCTGGAAGTGTTCCAGGCCAGGCTGGATGGGGCTCTCAGCAACCTGGAATAGTGGAAGGTGTCTCTGTCCATGGCAGGAAGTTTGGAATCAGATGACCTTTAAAGGTTTCTTCCAACCCAAACCTGTAAGTCCTTTCTGTACTTCTGCCTTTGGATGGAGCAAAGTCTTCATGGAGCAATATCCCCACCGTTTCCTGCCCACAGCAGCAGTTGGTCAGGCACCAAGGAGCATCATATGCCTCAGTAAGTGATTTCAATTGACTAAACAGATTTTTTTGCTTCTGAATAAGTCTCTAAATTTTTTAATAATATTTTCCATCTATGTGTCATAATCACTGTCTTTTGGTAGTGGCCAGTATTTAGCATGTGTCTCAGGCATGGTTTTTGACCACTATAAACACATTTTGCACACTTCTGGGTAGCTGCTCATGGCTGGTGTCCTGGCAAATTTTGGTCTCTGCAGGACTTGATCTTTAAATGTACAGGCTGGCCAAACTATAACAGGTGAGGAAGCTGTGAGGAACCCTGGCTGCTTTGCCTGCCAGCAGAGTTGTTCAGGCTCCCTGCATTCAGCTTGCCTTGATTAATGCAGAAAGGGGCAGCTATACTAGATACAGGGCCATTTCCTTTCTGTGGCACAGACTTGAGAAGTTCCCTAGGCTTTGTTTCTTACATAAGAAGTAAGACATGGAGACGTAGGGAAGTTTAAATAACTGCTGCCAGCCATTTAGAGCAATCATTCATGATTGTGGTTTCCCATTTGGTACCAGTGATGATTAAACTCAGCTAAGCCTCTCCTCTCCTTCCCTCAAACACTTTCCTCCTGTCACACTGACACAGCTGTTTGTGTGTCTGTACAGTGGATTGGATCAGGAGCTGATTCACCTAAAAATAACCAAGGGTAGAGTGGGAAACTTTACTTTTCAGCCACTGAAATTTCAATCTGCATTGTGCTGCAGCTGCACACAGAGCTGCACTGGCACCACGAACAGAGCTCAGGAGCAAGTGACTACAAGGACACACAGAAGTGGTGATGAGGCTTTTGAAAGAAAAGGAGGTGGAACCAGAGCTCCAATGGGATGAGCAGAGTAGTGCAAACCTGGCAACTCCACTCCTCGGAGGTACTTAGCAAGAGATGAGCACCGATTCCAGCTGTGTGACGTCCGCTTGGAAAACATTCCTAAACTGAACCTCCCCTGCAGATATTCCTCGTGTGCAAAGAAGGGCACATTTCTGTTTAATGACTTTGTTCTGCTTTCTTTGAACTCCCTGTTGCTCCCCCAGGCTCCTGTTTGATGACATGGATTGCATGGTGGCATTACCAACTTAAGGAATCCTGAGATATTTGTTACCACCCGCTCCAGACTGCAATTTTCCCTCACTCGTGCCAGCCTTGCTGTTTGTGGAGCTGTGCTGAGCACTGGATCAGGGAAGCAATCCAAATTGAAAACAACCCAGCGGCATGGCTGGGAATGGCAAGAGCTTTAGCCATCCAGGATAATCTGCAGTCACAAATCAGTGAGGGCTGTTTGCCATTTCAGGATGTCATGAAAGCCCAGCCT
Organism: Nicator chloris; assembly: GCA_013400495.1. Classification (NCBI taxonomy): domain Eukaryota; kingdom Metazoa; phylum Chordata; class Aves; order Passeriformes; family Pycnonotidae; genus Nicator; species Nicator chloris. Next base: position 65,716 of record WAAE01014310.1, on the reverse strand, counting down.
CAGAGATACCTATTTAATACAAGGAATATGAACCTTTCAGCCAGTGAAAGAGCCTGGGGAAAGAGGAGGCAGGAATCCTTTGCACATGCTCATAAGGGACACAAGAGCAAACCTCACCGTGCCCAGATGGCAGCACAAAACATCTTCACACAGGCTTTGCTTTAGCAGTCCTTCATACGATGCTTTTGGAACAAAAGTTAGTGGCAGTGTGTGCTGTTCCACTGATGGATGTTCTTCATTCTGTGGATTAGGGTGAAAGCTACCCAGATTTTTAGGGGCACTGCAAATATGGGGGCTGTGCTATCACCAAGAAAGGGAATAAAAGAGCCTTCTTCACAGACAGCTTCATGCTACAGAGTGAAGTAACAATTTGTGGATGCATTCCACAAGAGGATGTATTCCTCTTCTCTGCTCTAGAGAAACAATGCCCCTGCTGTGATACACCAGCACTGACATTCATGATCACACCAGCAGTGACATCACTTTCACCTACTCACAGACTCGGAGGAAGCATCTATAATTAGTCATTCTCTCTTGTATTCCAAGCTGTGTCTGGTTTTCTTCTGGCATCTCTCTTCACTTCATGGTTCATGCCTCCTGGGTTGAGTATTTTTAAGTACCAGTCATTTCCTTTTTCTTTCCCTTCTGCTTCTGACTTGGCACTTCACTGCTTCTCTCCTCAGGAATGCCCATGCTGGGAGGTGACTGACTTGAGCACTGACAGCAAAGGCGGTGAATCCAGAGACTCAGAGCCTGAGGAGTTTCAGGATCTTGTAAGGTTACATTTCTAGAGAAAGGAGCTCACCTTCCCTCCACATGTATTCGTGGTTCTGGTCACAACGAGGTGGAAGATGCAGGTGCAACCCACAGTCATATTGACAGCTGCATCCCAAATTACCCAAAGGAAAGCAAATGCCTGAGGCTTAGGGCAGGATGTGGCTGCCCTGAGGTAAACCCTGAGTGCTTTCACAGCAACCCCTGTCCTCAGGACAGCCCTGACAGGTAGCATCAAGGCTGACCATGCCAGGGAACTTGGATTCAAGGATCCAGACCAAATACCATCATGTTTTGCCATCTTTTACCTCTATGAGTTGTGTGCATTGATCTTAATTCTTCCTTCTCTAGACACAGGAAAAATGTTCTGTTTCAGCTCTTTGCTCCCTGCATTCCCATTGCTGCTTCCCTTCTCCCAATAATTGTTAAAATACTTTTCTTTTTTTCAGTAAAGTATCTTGTGGTTCCTGTTTCACCCGACGTTCACATAAAAGCTTGATCATATGTCCAAAGAATTGGGAAGATGCCTGAAATCCCTCTAATGTGTACTATATGTAACCTCTGTTTTTCTTGTTTTGCCTGGTATTTCTGGCTGATGGTATCCAGAGAAACCCAAAGGTCATCTGTTAAAGAAATCAGGCAAGAAAAGAAAGCAGTTGACCAGCAAAGAGGCACCTTCTTAAGCACAACAGCCAGGTGCAGAACTGTGGGAAGAAGCAGCCTCCCAGTCCCTGTACTGGAAAAGATCTGCTAAGGCTCAGAAAAGGGAAATGGAAGCACACACACAGGCCTGTCAAAACCTCTGCCATTGTACAAGCAGGGACACATTCTGTGTGCTTGGAGGTGCTCTGGGTAAGCAAGGCAGGGCTGCCCTTTTGTGAGGGGAAACACTGACAGAACAGGGACTGACACAGAGAAGTGTCCTCTGTGCTTCTGTGCTTGAAGATGGGAAAGCACAAACACCTCAGCCACAGTCAGAGTTTAGCAGCGTTGTGGGGAAGGTCAGCTGGAGGGAGAGACAGAGCAGAAAATAGCCCAAGGCAACGCATGAGCAGCAGGGCAACTGCCAGAGCTCTGGAAAGCAGGAAGAAGCAAGTCCAGGTATGAGGGATCAGTGAGGGATCTGGAAAGTGGTGACCCTTCTCCCATGCAGCTGTTATCACCCCCAAATTACATCTTCCAAGCAGCTTCAGGAAGTCCAACTGTCCCCCAGTCTTCCTTCCTAGTTGTTCATCCCATTTCAATCCCTTCTGCTCTCCCTTCCCCACATGTGGTGCCCTGGTTCACCACCCGTTCACCACCACAATGGCAAAATGCTTTGGGACACCTTGACCTTGGTTCTGTTGCCTCTTCTGGCCTCCCTTTGCTCAATCACCTGAAATCTCCTGTATTTCCTTTTTTTTTTTCAGAGATGAGGGCTCCTGCTGATCTGTCTCTGGCTATTTAGACCAGTGTTGCTGAGATGCAGAAGAAAGAGCCGCAAAAAAATTCTCCTGTGCAGGCAGGGACATTTTTGTTTGATATATCTCAAAAAATATTTTAGAGAATAGGCATAAAATACTTCTAAAAATCTACTGAACACACAAAACACACCTCTTGTCCAAGATCAAAAGAAATCTGTTTTTCCAATCACAATGAAGCAAAGAGTGTAAAAAGCTGTATTTCAGTCATCACTATTACATGTATTTTTTTCCCAGCAGTGGAAAACTGGATCCTATATAACCCGGGTGGCACCAAGAAAACAATCTCCTCTGAACCAGGTTCTTCTACCAGCAGGATGGTGTGTCACTGCAGAGAAGACAAACCCCTTTCCCTCATAGGAATGGTGAGCACTGAGTGCCCTCCTCTGGCTTTTCAGATTCTTTCTGAAATGTGAGAAAATTAAGACCAATTCTAAGAATATCCTTCAACTCCAGATTGATGGGAAACTCACTCTGGGAAGAAGAAAAGAAAAAGAGGAAGAGAAAGAGAGAGTCAGGATAACAACACCAGGGTGACAGACTTTATTTCAGAGACATCATTCATCCATTTGTCTCTCTCAGGTATTTCTAAACTGCCACAGTCCCACTTCAGGATCTGACCACTATTAGCAAAACAGAAATTTACAGTATTCTACATCCCACAGCTGGCAGGAGCATTTTGGCACCAACTGGTGACCACAGGTCTGGGGTGGAGCATGCTAGGGATGATCTCTGGAATCAGAGTAGCTAATTTGCTTTCTCCAGTAGCCTCCCACTGCTCCTGAGGGAGGAGCTGGCTGGTAGAGAAGCCAGCAAGGTGACTGCTGTCAAAGTGAACCTTCTGGTTCTTTCGTTTTTGCACATCCCCAGTACCTTCTGAATTTGTCTCGTGAGTTTATGCTGCCCACAAAGTGATTAAATGCCAGGAAGAAGAGGAACATACCCTCTAACTCCTGCAACAGTAAAGGAAGGGTTGGTACCCAGAGTCTCCTCTCCAGCTACATGACCACAAAAAGTAAAGGGCAAACAGGCCAGGGGAAATTAATTATTTCAGCCAAGTGACACTGAACAGGCAAAACTAACAGTGGCTGTGGAAAGGAACTCCAGTTATGTGCTTAGACTGGTGAGCAATCCAATCCTAGCTGCTAGGGAACAGCTGTGAACCCTGAGGCCACTTCGATTTGGCAAATTTGACATAAATTAATAAAGATCTTAGAAATAAATCCATGTCAATCCTTTTAATTTATGGAGCATTGCTAAGTATACACAGCACTTCAGAAAGCATGGAGAAAGGAAAACAAATACCCTGAGGGTTGATGTGAAGGGGCAGCCACCTCTCATGAGGAAGGGTGAGAAAACACCTGCACCTTGGCCACGTGGCAAATGGCATCTGATTCTAGTACCAGGGAAAGAGGATGACTGGGCTTTGGGATGCAGAACTAACCCCTGGAACCCCCTGCACAATTCCAGTCCATGCCTGGCATGTGTTGGGAGGAGGTGACTGAAAAGCTCAGTGTAGGCCAAAGGCATCACTGTGCCCAGCCCTCTGGAATGCAGGGGACCTGGTGTGGTCACACCCTTGTCCACTCCCTTGTACCTCAGGCCTGGACCAGGAGCTGCACCTTGGATCACCCCCAGACGGCACCGGGGGATGCTGGTGTGACATAAGGAGTAGTTGTGACTGAAGCCCTGCCCACAGGGGCAGCACTTGAAAGGTTTCTCCCGCGAGTGGGTGACGGCAGAGCTGTCACTCAAGCAAGTCCCATCCTTGGCTCGCAGCTGCACTGCAGCATCCCTGCTCCTCCGAAACCTTCTGGGACTGAGTCTCTCGGAGAAGGGACACGTCCTCGTCACAGCTTGGAGGAGAAGCTGCCCTCATGAGAAAGTCCCCACAAAGCTCTGCTGCCCCCGCCCATCCCACTGGAGACCAGGCTTTCCTTAAACACCTCCAGTTCACTCCACCTCCTCCCTGGGCAGCCCCTTCCAATACCTAATCAGCCTTCCAATGAAAAAATTCTTCCTGATGGCCAACCTGAGCCTCCCCTGGCACAGCCTGAGGCCGTTCCCTCTTGTCCTGTCCCTTGTTCCCTGGGAGCAGAGCCCGACTCTCCCCGGCTGTCCCCTCCTGTCAGGGAGTTGTGCAGAGCCACAAGGTCCCCCCTGAGCCTCCTTTTCTCCAGGCTGAGCCCCTTTCCCAACTCCCTCAGCCCCTCCTCATTGGAGGACTCTTCCAGACTCCCTCACTCCAGACTCTCCCCCATCTCGGTTCCCTTCCCTGGACACGCTCCAGCCCCTCAATGTCCTGCTCGCAGTGAGGGGCTCAGAACTGGACACAGGATTTGAGGTGTGGCCTCAGCAGTGCCAAGAGCTGTCCTGCAGCCCCTCCTCTGCTGTGCAGCCTTCACAAGCTCCCTTGCACTGCCACATTTTTCAGTTGTTCTCTTCACCTGACACTCCCCGGCATCTCTTTATGTCACAATTATCTCTGATTCCTCTTTCACATTTCTTCATTCTACCCCCAGAAAAAAAAAAAGAGAAAGTTCTGGGGAGACCTTATTGTGGCCTTTTAATATAAATAGTTTCTGTCTTTCGTGTAGCCTCCCTTCAGGTACAGCACAGGGTAAATCTTACCTGTCTTTTCAGAATTTGCCAATGGGAGAAGAACTCTGGCTTTTCAGGTAGGACATTTTGGACTTATCCCATGGCTTCAGTGGGTTTTATCCTGCCAGCCAGTCCTGGCAAGACTGTGAGGGATGTCTGCCTGCATTGGAGTGCAATGCAGTTTCCCTGAGTACCCAGGTGGTGGCAGATTTGGAGTATGTTAAATCAGTCCTTTCAATCTGTTTTGCAATGGAACAGAACTGTTCCTACACGGGTTAAAGATGAAATAGTTACTCTTTCATACCTCTGATGCCATTTAAATGGCTTCCATTTAAAATGGAAAATCTTTGCTTTTGAGTATAATTAGTCCCTAAACCCAAGTTATCTGCTATCTGCTGTTATTCAATTTCTGCTAAATCAAACTTTATTGACTAGACTTGTTGGGGAAGAGCTATTTATGACTGTGTCTACTTATTTAAACTAATAAAGTGCTATTTATTTAAAGCATCTGTGTGTGGATTTAATTCCTGTGTCTGCTCTACCATGCAAAATAGCCACAGTATTTATTAGTATTTCCATACAAGTTAGGGGAGTACCAGCACATTAAGTAACATGAGGCTTTCTGAGGGAAGGTGGGCATAGAGGATGTCTGGGATAGTTTGATTTCTTGCTTTCATACATGCCAAGGAACTTGTTGGTTTTAGTTCTTTCTTCAAACCATTCAGGTAGGACGTCACTGCTGTCACTAATCCGTCACAAATTTTCCTGAATGACAAATATAGGGTGAATATTTTGAGTCTCTTTGGGTTTGTGCAGCGTTCCCTGGTTTTTGCTCCTGTGGGCATCCCAGCATCACCACTTATGAGCTTATGTTGTGCTGATACTCACCATGGCTTTTGAAGCCTTTTCCTGAGTCTGTGCTTCCCATGATATTCTCCATTCCTGTAAGCATGGTCTACCATCACAGAAAATTAAATCCTCTGCCTTTGAGAAATTCACTTCATTATTCTTCCTTGAAAACCAAGAAAATGCTCAAAACCAGGGAGCCTGCCAAAGTGCAAAATATATCTACAATATACTACCCAAACCAAAATGCACAGAGTAAAAATAAACATGGTAAATCAAGCATTAATCCTAGTCTTAGACCCCTTTGATGCTTTTCCAATTGTTTGTTCATCACAGTTTTTCAAGTGTTTCCAGGAAGCATTCATGCCAACAGCCATACTGTGCGTAACCATACTTTATGCAATTCCTTAGTTTCCTTGGGAATGTGGTGGGCTCTCCTTTGTCCTGGAAATTTTGGAAAGCTGTAATCTGGGTTATATTCATTACAAAAAGGCAAAATAATGCAATAAACCACGCTAGAGTTTATTCTCTATGAAAGTGCTTCCCATTTGAGGGAATTGCATTAATGCTGCTCTAGACTGAAAGTAACCGTCGACAGAAACACCACTTCACTTTTTATTTGTACAATATCTAAGTACAGCTGCCTCTGCCCAGTTCAAGGTCCCTAAGAAGCTGTTGTTCTATAAATAAAACACAGTTGTAGATCCCCACCTGCTGGGTTTTTCACATATTGCTGCTAAAATTAGACTGAACTACTGATTTTGAGAGGAAAAAGTTATTTTGGCTGTAACTCCTGCTTGTTAAGGAAAGAAAGAGCTGGATAGAATACTCAAGTTGATGAATTTGTTATCTTCTGGTGACCATGCCATTGAGATCTTGGGTACCTGCACATTCCAAATAGCTCTGCTGAGATGGAAAAGCAACCACTTTGGCCTAGGTTGGAAGGGACCTCAAAGATCATCTAGATCCTGCCACAGATCTCCATCAGGGAAGACAAGCTGCAACACAGCCTTGCCTCTGTCTTCTGTTCAAGCTCTGTGTAAGTGAAGAGCAAATGCACAGCTCCTTCCCTTGCTGTAGTTTCCAGTTCTATGATTTGGCTCAATTTTTCAGAGCGATTAAGAAGAGAAGGGAATGATGAATGAGAACTAAGGCTGCCTAAATAAACAACAACACATCCACTCTCTGAGCTGGAATCCCTGCACAACCAACTTGACAAATTGCTTGTTCCACAAAAACCTCTTGTTAAAACTGAATGAGGGTTTGGAAGATGAAACATCTCAAATTACCACAAAAGATACCCCATATACAACTACTGAATTGTCTAAACTGAAAAGGGAATATAGTTGGGAATGTGCTGAATTTATCTGGAACTGAGTGTCCCATTACCATCCACAGTGCCTTATCCTCCACTGAGGAGACACAAGCTAAGACAAAAGAAGTAAGTGATCAAATTGGAGTTTTAGAGATCTAGAATTCCAGCTGCTTCTCAAAAAATTGCCCTCAATTTCCTGTATTTTCAGATCATTATTTCTTATATTTATACCCTTCAGTTGTTATTATTATTATTATTCAAAGAGAAGAAAATTGAGCCAGGACACCTCCAGATTTGTGATCAGCAGAGAAAGGGGAAACCTAGACAAAAGCTGACAGGACCAACAGCTGTGGCTGGCCTTGGACTCCCAGGGGCCACATCTATGTAATATTTTAGGAAGGACAAAAACTCACCAAAGATTCATTTCTAACAGGAGTAGAACGTTTTAATAATGAACACCATAATTCCAACTGAAATACAAACTTAAACCATTGATTTCATGAGAGGATTCTGCTTTATGCAGAATGACATCAAACACCATAAAAAGTTATGAACAGTACCCCTGAGTTTCCATGGAACATTAGCAACTCTTACTGAAGCTCCAAAGCTTGGAGGCACAGGATAATGAAATGCTGACGGAAATTACACCTCAAAGATACCAGCACAAGATCACATTGAAGAGATGTCCTTTAAGGCCTCTTAAGTTGTCTTAAATTAATATCCTGATGAGTTAAGAGTAACCCAAAATCCCACACAGTAGAATGAGTGTGTGATTTTCACAGTCTGTAGTCATATGGCAGAAGTGACATACCTGGTCCCACAGTTTTAGCTTTGGGACAGAATGTGACATTTGGTCAACAAGAAGACTTGTTAAGAGAACCAGTGTTTCCCATTCCTAAAATCTAAACCTTATTTTATTAATTACTAGGAGTGCATCCTTTTAACAAGGTAACATAAAAAACACAACTACAAACCACAAAACCAACCATGCACAAACACAGCATCAGTTTAAGAGAAAGACTTTTTGGCAAAGGTACAAGCCCCAAAGTTTCTTTATCCCAGTTCAAAGGTAAAGGAGCTTTTTCTGGACTTATGAAGCTTAAAGGTTCTGAGACTGCCTCAAGTCTGTCACTGATGGAACAAGGTAGACCAGACCAACATGTCTTAAAACTCTGCACTTTCCAACCCTGACAGGCCCAATGTCTGAGTCCTACAGGAAAAGAAAAAAATTTATTTCCTCTGCTGTTTTCACAAGATATAACACCTGAGCCTCTCAGTATTCATTATTTACCTTACCCCATGCCTACCCCTAATTAACACATAACAGCCTAAAACATGTAAGAATTCAAATAGGATAGGACAAGAGTATCTAAACCCAGGCTCAACTGAGTTCACCTCTGAACAAAAGAACAAGTGCCCTATAAACCAATTTGGCTTTTCCCCATGAACTCTTGGTAAGCAAGGTAGACTCGAGAGGCAGTATTTTGTTGAGGGATTTTTGGTTTGTGTTTTCAGTTGTTTTTTTAGGGGGACAGGGGTTGTTTGTTTTAAACAAAAAGCAGAAAGTTGGGTTTTTTTCTATATTCAGCAGTGCTGCTGGCCTGAAAATCAGCTAAGTCAAGGACAGCTACTTTAAAGACTTCCTAAAGGAAGGAAGCTTTTGCAGACAGACACTGGGAATAGGGGTGCTGTTAAACTGAACATCTTTACATAAGCATCTTGCTTCTCTCTGTATAAATCAGACTTAACAGGAGATACTTAAATCATCCCTGAGGACTTGATCATTAGTTTCAACTCATTAGAAGAGGTACAATTGCCCAAGTACATGGTGAAAGATATATCAGGTAAAAAATACACTCAAGTTTGATGCATAATCTTGTATATGAATGTTGCACTTCACTGCTTCCCAGTGATAACGATCTCTTGAGCTGCCCTGACAAAGGTCATTCCTGGTCAAAATCCCTGCAGGCTACAGGACAGGGATTTGATCAACTGCTGCTTGCTGATGCATCTGAGTGGACAGTCAGCACCTTCACAGGTACAACAACTGCAACACCACAGCCCAGAGGTCACCTGCCCCGAGTGACAAAACGGTCCAGAACCGTCACACATGTTTACACTGGACACATTCACAGCACAACGCTGAACAAGCTGCAGAAGTCACACAATCTTGAGAGACTGGGAGCTGAGGTGCAGGCAGAGCTCCAGAGGCAGATGAAAGGGATAAGGCACTGGCACCCCTACAGCAGAGGAGACTACTGGGATTAAGAAGGGGGCAAGAAATGGATGCTGCAGCAGCTGCCTGTTGTCCTAGCAGGAGTCCTAAGCTATAAACATTGGAATTCAAGAGAGCATTGCCTGGGAGCAGCGTATTCAGTTGCTTCTGAATTTCTTGAAGCACCTGCAGCTGACTTCGCTGATTCAGGAGAAGCATATCCATATTTTCCCTGATTTTCTTCACTGTACAAAGAGAGGGGAGTGTTAATGCCTGCTATGTAAAAACACGAGGCAGTTTAGAAGTCTTTTCATACTTACACTCTTCAGAAACAAGATTCCAGTGATCCATCTCACTTTCCTCTGCACCACACTTTTGCTCTTCTTCCTGATGCAGAGATGTAAATTCAGGTTGGTTTGCATCTAGAAGGAAGACACTGCAAGTCAAGAATTGCAAGGTCCATATTCCAAATATGGCAGCTCAGCAACAACCCTTCCTGTCACCCACATCTTAAAATTTAAACTTCATTCAAGTCACACGGTGGTCCAAATTAAACCAAAACCAAAGAAGAGGCAGATACAGGCTTTTTGGTTTATTTTTTGGGTGGTTTTTTTGTTTGTTTGGTTTTTTTTGTTTGTTTGTTTTTTTTTGTTTTGGTTGTTGTTGTTGTTGTTGGTGGGGGGGGCAGGGGGCACAGGGAAAGGAGGAAGCAAAGCTGGAGTAAGGGACTTGTTAAGGAAAAGGNTTGTTGTTGTTGTTGTTGTTTTTGGTGGGGGGGCAGGGGGCACAGGGAAAGGAGGAAGCAAAGCTGGAGTAAGGGACTTGTTAAGGAAAAGGGCAGTTGAGATTTAGTAAAAATAGGTTTGTATTTGCATGCATTCTTTAGAAGCAGATACAGTGTTAGACTAATCTGATGTTACTCAGTGTCCAACTGACAGGGCAAAAATGAGACTTTTCTTCAGGAATTATAGACTCATCTTGTAAAAGCCACGAAGAAAAAAACAAGCTTAAGGAGTGTAAGGTTCCATTCTTAGGGTTCCTAGGCCACCTCTCTGTATCTATGGACTAAGAGGCCTCAAACCCTACATTAAGAATTCAGTTTTGCCATTCTATCACAAACTTGATTATAACTTCATCATTATTCCCATTGTTAAGGTGAAAGGCTCTTTTTTTTCCCAGAAGAAACAAAGAAACAAACAAAAACAAGCAAAACCACTCCAAACAAACCAACCACAAAAACCAAAGAAAAACCTCACACACAAAACACCTACTTCTCATGCAAACACCCACAAAAATTTTGTGGGTGTCTAGGCAAGACCCAAAATGAAAACTTAAAACATGTCCCTTTTTGACAGAGGATAAAGTGACTGCCCATGTAAAGATACAACAACAGGGAAAAGTACCCCACAATGCCAGTTTTTATCCCAGAGTTTCAGGTCATTACTAGAACACAAATAATTGCAAAATCCAGAAAACTCCCTACTTGAAACAATCCCTTTGTCTGACAGCCTGTGCTGTGCTAAGAATATTCCAGAGATTTCCCACTGCAGACAACAACAAGCTAGGATCCAAAATCCACATGGAACAAAAATTAGCTGCTACAGATGACCAAGGCACTGTTTACAGCCTTTTGCATGTCAAAATTCCTTGCATCTCCCTAAGGTTAGCATTTTGGTGGCTGAACACTTCTGAAGATCTAAGGCTAGACATCAGGCAACACTATGAAGCAGGAATTAGTGAGATCTTTATTATTAGTGGGATGTGAGAGCTTTGGGGAGTCTAAGGTGCCAGGCAACCTTCAAGGTAACACCTAAATTTCAACTTCAGCTTTTAAAGTAACTTCCTCAGATGGCGGAGATAAATGCATTATATTAGAGATGGGGAAAAAAAAAACTAACAAAACCAAATCAACCAACCCCCAACACTCATATCCAGAGCAAAAAGGGAGAATTGTTTAGGAAGAAACAGAGACTAGAATATTTCATGTATCCCGAGATTCTGTATAACTTGAAATAAACACAACTTAATTCAGTTACCTGCTGTGTGTTCACTGGGTGTCTCTCTCAGATGTTGGTTTCTGATGAAGTTTGAGCTCACACTGAAGCTACTTCCATGCTCTGAACACCTACAGGGCTTCTCATCTGTATGGACTCTCTGATGCTGCAGCAGAGCTGTGTTCCCATTGAAGTTTTTTCTGCACACGGTGCAGGAAAAGGTTTTCTTTTTCAGATGGGTTTTGTGGTGAGCAAGGAGGCCCGAGGCACGGCTGAAGGTTTTCTCACATTCCTTGCACTTGTAGGGCCTCTCCCCTGTATGGACTCTCTGGTGAACCACCAGGTTGGCCTTCCTGCTGAAGCTCTTCCCACATTCTGCACACACAAACACCTTTTCTCTTGTGTGGATTTGCATGTGGGTCAGGAGCCTGCAGTGCCCCTTGAAGCCCTTCCCACATTCTGGACACTTGAAGGGTTTCTCTTTCCAGTGAAGTTTCTGGCCATCAGTGCCGAGGACGAGCTTCCTGGAGTCTCTTTTTTTATGAGGGGAATCATCACAGGCTGCCCCCCTCTCTGGGCTCTGGGCTTCACATACCTGAGGCAGTTCCTCTTGCTTAAGGTCTTCAGGGAAGCCCTTCTCCTTCTCACTGTCCCCCAAAATGCAGTCCCCTGATGGAGTAAGAGACCCATCTTAACACTCCTCTTTCCCTCAGGCAGATAAGCTGCTCCTTGTAAAATAACTCAATTTCTTAGTCCTACCTTCAGCTTACACCAGATTCCCTTTTTCCAAAGAGGAATGGAAATTCTAAAGACTGAGATAAGAAGGGGGAGAAAAGTAGAAAAGGGAAGAAGAGAAAGGTAAAGAATGTTCTTCTCTTCCTTCCTCTCCCCATTTCCTTGTACTTCTTCCTTTCAGAGAAAGGCAAAATGAAGACTGCCAAGATGAAGGAAGGAAAGGAACATGCTGAGGCATCTCACCCATCCCAAATACCTACTTTTAGCTATTTGTTCCAGCAGACATAGCTCAAAAGCTTTCCAGCCTGCTAAATGATCAACACGCTGTTTCAAAGCTGGGCATTTGGGTGGGGATCTTTCAGCACAAAAGAACTCACGTAACCTTCGCTAGGCAAGGCCAGCAGGGAGATTTAGGTTGTTTCTCACATGTGTTAGTTCATCTTGACCAAAGAAAAGTTAAAATATGTCTTTTGTAGGTTGGCACACCAGGTTTTTTTTCTCTATCACAACAACAGTTGTAAGTACTATAAGGATACTGTATAGTGATGCATCAGAAGTCAAAAGACTCTTTATTGATTAAAAAAACCCAAACCAGCTAATTCCCAATTAACTATTACAATCTCTTTTCATAGCTAGACCTGACATAACATTTACTTTCCTTGCACTAACAAGCTAAATAAAATTGCATTCTGAAGAAACTCATCAGAAACATTCAAACATGTCCCTTTCTTTCCTGAAGAATGCAACCTGTTTATTTCACAAGTGTATATGCACCATCATACACCCCACAGTACGCTCTAGGTATCTTATCCAGATGGGTCGTTCTTATATTTACAGCTGTTCAACATAAACAGAATTATAAAGATCACCTAATAAACACTTAGCCAAGGTTGATTTTTGCAAGCAACCTCGGGTGTTTACTACTAATTCAAGCAGAGGATTTAGCAATTAGCATCTTTGACCTAGCATTAAAATAGTACTCACACATTTAACACAAAAGTTTGTTTAATCCACTAACAAAACCAAACAAGGCTTTCTACATTCAAGATAAAACTCTGCAGGGCGATTTCAGTCCTACCTCTATGATACAAAGGAATAAAATTCCTAAGTAACAAGTCCTTGAAGAGGCAAAATGCTCTGTTTACATGGACATGGTTACCAACATCTAAACAGCAGCAACAAAATAAGCAAACTTGCTGAGAGAGCAATTCTCTTCCATCAAGGAATTACACCCAAGAGGGAGCTTTCTCTCAGAGGGATGAAGAAGGCGCTCTCTGGCAGGAGCACTCATTCCTCACAAGGCTGTTTGTTCCCCCAGAGCCTTGCAGGTCTCTGACAGTGACAGGGTATCACAGAACCCTCCATTCCCACCCACACCCAGAGCTGGTCACTCACAGACTTTGGATGCAGCTCCGCAACTCCCTTACACTCTCCTCACCTGTGAGAAACCCTGGAAAAGAGTGTGCTGGTTGCCCTTCGCTCCTAATGAACTGTATTGCCTAATCTTAGAAGAGGTGCTGCAAAACCACAGCAGAAAGAACCCAGAACGCCAGTGCAGCCTTGCCTCGGCCTGGCGTGACATCCCGGGGAGGGAATGCCGGCACCACACTGCCCTGCGGGATTTAAGTAGCAAGAGTTTACATCTCACCTGGATGTCCTGCAGCATCACTCCTCCTGGGGCTCTGGAGAATGGAAAATATGGACTCAATTTCTGGCTCCATCTAGACGAGGAGAGGACAAGGAGTGTGGAACCTTTTCCAGCAGACGGGAGCAGAAGGGGAGAGGCAGATGCTAGTACAGCACACTTCGGCAGTGCCCGGCCTAGAAGCGGCAAACCTGCCCATGCCACCGAGCCCCCCGGGACAGAGAGGGCAGCCCTCCCCCAAGACCTGAAGCCGGGCGAGTCGTGAGCTTCATCCAGACACCAGCGTGATAAGAAGCGCCTTCTCCTAAGCTCAGTCTCCCTGGGGAGCGCCGACCAGGCCTCGAACCGCGAGCCCACCTCCCCTCCCCTCGTGCTTCCCGCCACGCTTTAATCCCCGCCCGCGGGGCCGCTCCGCCCTCTCCCGAGCCCGGGCCGGCTCCGCACCCCGCTCCTGGACCTGCTCTGCCGGGCCTTCGCTTCGCCCCGGCCCCGCTGCCGCTGCCCCCCAGTGCTGCCGGCTCTTCCGGCACATCCCAGCGCTCCTGCCCGGGGCCGAGACCCCTCGGAGCCGGGGCCGCCCGGCCGGGGGGGGTCAGTGCTGCTCCCCTCAGCCCGCGGGCGGTGGGAGCACCGGCCACTCCTCGGGTTCGCCCTTCGGCATCGACACCCCTGGAAATCCGGCGGGAGCTCTTCCCCCACTGCCCCGCGCCGTTCATCCCCGCGCTCCGGCCACGCTTGGTGTCCCCGCACGGAGCGTCTGCGGGGCTCCGTGTCCCCGCCGGGCACCGACAGGGCTGACCGGGCAGGGCGTGCAGCTCGGCAAGGTGAGCCACGGAATGGGTCATCGTCCTACCCCCTGCTCAAGCGGCGTCCTCCCAGAGCACGGGGCACAGGGTAGCGCCCGGATGGTTCTGGAATAGCTCCAGTGAGGGAGACTCCACACCCTCCCTGTGCAATCTCATTGCGCAGGGAAGGTTCAAGTGGAACTTCTTGGCATCAGTTTCTGCCCATTCCTCTGATGCCATTCCTACCATATGCAATGAAAATAATATCTCCCCAGTATGATAAAAAAGTACAAGAATGGGGTGCCCAGAGAGGTAATGAAGTCTTCATCCTTCGAAGTATTAAGAGCTCACTTGACAAAGCTCTGAGCGACCTTGTCTGAACTCCGTATTGAGTAGAAATTCCATATTACCTTGAGTAGGAGTTTGGACCAGAAACCTCCTGGGGTCCTTTCCCACCTGACTGGTTTTGTGAGTCTGTGAAACAGAATGGGAACTCCTCACCTGATAGCTATGGTATATCCATTATCAAAGTATCTTGGGAGCCTCTGCAAAATGAATTTGGAGAAGACATTGTCCAAACTCTGATTGGGTGAGCGGAGAGGAGCTACTGCAGTGATCCACTAAACCTGTGCAGACACAGCTTTTCCTGGTGCTGGATATGTATCCCAGAGGGTCATTGCCCAGACCTGGAAAGGGATGTAATAAATCAGGGGCTGTTGCTGGAAGTGCTTTGGGCTACAGAAAATCCTGAGTGATTGTCAGGAATACCAGGAAGATGGTATCTTTGGCGTTGAGGGGAAACTAAACATACTCAAAAGGTGACAACAGATTTCAAGGAGAAGAAGGAGATGAAAGGCTGAGAAACCTCATCCCGTACTCGCCCCCTAACAAACTGGGAGCAATTACTAATAAGCCCCCAAAACAGGCTACTGAAACTAGGATGCAGGGCAGGACAGAGAAACAACAGACCATACATATTTTGAACAAACCCCAGTACCTTTGTTAACTCCCTATAAATCATTATCACCGTGCCCAGCGAAATAGCAATTCTAACTCATGCCCCTCTACTGTCAAAGCCACATGTTAGGGACAAAATTGGAGCTCTCTGTGGGTAAGAAAACAAGCCATGGGACCAGAAAGATATTTATTACCTCAAACAAGCCTAGAGATGAGAGGAACATCAATGCCTCAAGCCAGAGAGACATTATAAATTCAAGCAGCATGGCTACTGACTGCTTTATCCCAACACAGAGTAAGTAAAACCAAAATGCAATTAGTACAGGGTTTTTTCCACTTTCTTGAGCCCCACATTGGGTGCCAAAATATTTGTCTTGGTTTGAGACAAATTGGGGACGAAACGTCTAAAAGGTGTCTCTGAAAAGGTAGATTCTGGTTAGCCGCTCCTCCATCCGGTTCGGGAAAGATTTCCTTGGAGAAAGTGTAAAAAACCTGTTTATTTAACAAAGTATTCACAAGCATAAAAAAATGAATAATATTAAACAATAAAAGCTCTCGCTGTTCTGAAGAGATGGCAAATTCAGAGTCCTTCTGTGGGTGTGGCTCTGTCTCTCCAGAGCCAGCCTCTGGGCCTGGTGGTGGGACGGGGGCCCCCGGGCGATGGGCTGGTGTCTCGGACAGGAGAAAAGCTGAACAGTTCCAGAAGAAGAAGCCACAGTCCTGGGAAACCTTTTGTCTTGGCTAACGAATGAAAAGCTAGCTTAAAAGCAAGGGAAAGCTCTCCTTTCTCTATTCCCTGCTGCAGAGCTGAGAGCTGGGAGAAACCAAGAGAGCTGAGGAGAAAAAATGAGAGTCTTATACCTGTGTTTTTGGAAACACAGGTGGTGAAAAATTCCACCACTCCTCCACCTTCTCTGGGTCTAGTTTAAATCTACAGGACCCATTTCTGGACCAAAAAAAACAGACCATGGGGATACTGGACCGTATAGTCACCCCAGAGCACTGTTCTAGCCATCCCAAAGAGGAGCATAAACCTTCTCTCTTCTGTCTTGGGGGATGATGCAGTGCTAGCCCAAGAGGCTGAACATAATCAGAGAAATAGAGAACGGCTTGAGTTGGAAGGGACCTTAAAGATCATCTCATTCCAACCCCATGCCATGGGCAGGGACACATTCCACTAGCCCAGGTTGCTCAGAGCCCCATCCAGCCTGGCATTGCACACTTCCAGGGATGGGGCAGCCACAGCTTCTCTGGAAAACCTGTGCCAGGGCCTCACCACCCTCACAGGGAAGAAATTCTTCCCAATATCCAATCTAACCCTGCTCTCTGTCAGTGTGAAGCCGTTGCCCCTTGTCCTGTCACTCCAGGCCCTTGTCAAGAGTCTCTCTCCATCTTTCCTGTGGGCTCCCTTCAGGCACTGGAAGGCCACAATGAAGTCACCCCAAAGCCGTCTCCTCTCCAGGCTGAACAATCCCAATTCTCTCAGTGTTTTCTCATAGCAGAGGTGCTTTAAATTTCTTTAGGGAACATTAAATATCTGGGTATTAACAGATCCTGGGGACTCTTAGAGATAAGAAACTCCTAAGGCAACAAGACCTCTGGGCCAGTGCTGGCTTTCCAGCTGTGTCCTTTTGGCTCATTGCAGTTGTTAATAAAGCATGGTGGAGGGACTCACAGTCCATATTTCCCAGTTCCAGAAGTTCTCCTTTGCAGTGGCAGCCCTTTTCTGCCCCGTGGGACCATGGTGCTCCTTTCAGACCTTCTCTCTATTCATGCACACACCAGGGCCGTGGTGCAGCTCTTTGATAGCAATATCCTGCATCTGAGGGCACAGTTTAAGTCCCATGTGCTTTCAGTAGTAGCCGCTCCTTGGTGCTGCTCTAAACTAAGGTGATTATTTTGTTTAACTTCTGGTTTTCAGGCCATTTCTCCTTATTTGTCAGAATTAATTTTGGTTTGGGAAGAGCTGGACTCCATGATCCTTGCGGGTCCCTCCCAGCTCAGGATATTCTGATTCGATGATGTGACCTTGTTTTATGGCAGGTGCTGCTCATTGGTTGAGCTTTTCCCTTTCTGCAGTTGTGTGCTTTGGAGGATAGAGGTATCCCAACCACAGTAACAGCCAGTATTTTGCAATAAAACAGGATTATTTTCCCTGGATTTCATAGTCCATTATATAGATGCAAATGAGCTCGTTGCATTAGATGCTGTTGGTTGTCAATAGACCTTTATGCAGCTTCCTAATTGCATTCTAGCAAGGTCTGTTCTTCCCTGCACGGAAAAATGGAAGCCTGGATTAACTAACTTCAACATATTGGAAGTTGGTGAAAGGATTAATATTCCCACTATCTAAATGAATCTGGCCTATAGGTACTGAAGTGATGAGTGTCATAGAAAAATTAATTAAGAAATTGATTATCTTCTTGGCCCAGCAGAGCTTGAACTGTGTGGCATGATAGCTTGTAAGACCACCAGGTAATAGAGGTGCAAAAAAGATTGTGAAGAGTCTTCTCATTCATCCCTCAAGTACACTAAAGAAAGCAGTGCCTCTTCATGCAAAAATACTGTGTAAGTGATAAAAGAGCCTGTTACAATACATGAGTAGGTTAGAACACATTGCTATGGCATTTAATAATTTTAAATTCTTGAATTTGGGAAACTAATAATATTAATTTATAAAAAATCCTTTCAAGACTGTATCTCAAATTAGTCAAGTCCATATTAGATGTCCGTTTAAGTATTTTAAATTTGAAAGACATCATTTTCACTAACTTAAGTAGGAGCCTTGCGTTTCAATTAACAGGAATATTCTGAGTTTTAACTAGCCCTGTCCCCTGCACTGCTCACAGCCTTTCCACCTTGAGATCAAGGTTTTAAAGAGCCTACCCTCTATCCCAGCATTCAGATCCTTAATGATCCTCTCATCTGGGGTTACACATAATATAATTTCCCAGGTTAACACTGAATTGCAAATAAGTGTTGTGATTTTCTGTCAGGTTTTGCATTAATTTCATAGTGTTCTTGCCTCAGCTTATTTGTGAGAATGATCATGTGAGATAAGAACCTTTTAAAGCACAGACTGTATGCCATCTCCAACTCCTCTGCTTTTAACAATGCCTCTCACTCTATTGTAAGAGAAAATTTGATGTGACATAATTTGCCTTTGGAATTCTACACTATTATTCTTTTCCTTTTTAACTTCTGTGTGACTGCTGAGTATTGTTCTTGTACTGAAGTCAGGCTCACTAAAAATAGTTCCCATGTTCTTGTCCTCTCGTATTTCCTTGGTCTTCTCCAATCTTGTCCATTTTTCCTGAGCTCTCCAGGATATCTACCAGCCTACCTCAGCTTGCTCCAGCCTATAGGTGACATTAAAAAATCTACATTAAGTACTCTGTAACCTCGTCTCTGCTCTGAGTTCTTACCCTTTCGATGCTGATCTTATGTTTATTACATAATTTATGCTAATCTTTCCAGCAAAGACACAGGTTTGTTTTTTTTTTCTGTTGTCTTCCAGTCACTAATACTATAGAATGTTTTTGGACTGTTCTATGTTCCAGTTACTTTGTTGCTTGGCTGTACTTTCTTTTATTTAGTTTTTTTTTTAATAGATTTTTTAATGTAATCCGACCTATTTGTCATCTCCTGTGCCATTCCTGTTCATGATTTCAGACCAGTAGGGAAATTTGTGGCTTGTCAGATTTACTCTCTTAACCATTTTTTTTCCTTTCTCTAGTTGGAGACAGTACATTCTTCAGCAGTTTCTTAAAGGACATTTAAGTGCACATCTTCCCACTAGCTGTTCTCCAGGCATTTACCTGCCTTGGGGTCTTACTGCAGGTTCTCTGAGACTGCAGACACCTGATTTCTGGGAATACAGTCCTTTCTTTTTTGGTGGGTATCCAGTTCTCACCATCTCTTCAGCAGAAGTGAGGAACAGCATTTTGACTTGCTTTTTGTGCGTTGGGGCAGTGGATGTCACCTGGGATCTTTTCTCTCAGTACTTTGTCTCACTTCTGATAAGGCAAAATCCTTGTATTTCACAGTTATCACAGGATCACTGATGTTGGAAAAGACCTCCAATGAAATAAGCAAAACTTGTTAATGTTTCAAATCCATATTCATCACAGTACATAGCACTTTCAAATAATATGCCAAATGCTGTAACAGAGCAAGGTGTAAAGAAAAACTTCTCAGATAAATTCTTGCTTCACATACCAAAATATATTTACTATTTTGTATTGCTCATTGACTGGTTTTATGCTTTCTAAGGCTAAACAGTATCTTAATTAGAAGAAACACTATTAGAAGCCAGTTGGAATTTACTGCATATTAAATTCTAGCTAATTCCTTTGCTTGCTTTCACATTCTGTATTATCAGTAATTATGAAGACTAGGAAAAAAAATTTTTTTCTGGAAATATTAATCTCACCCTAGTGCCAAAGATTAAAGAATGAATAAAATAATGTAACTGTTGCTTTTATTTTCCCACCACTGGGATTGTCATCTATCAGATGCCTAAACTCACATCCTCTCTCCCAGCTTTGACTGCAGAGTGCCAAACTTGAGCCTCACTTTCCTTTTCAAGCTAATTTACCTCCTTAGTCTGTTCATTGCTGAATTTGTCCTTGCTGACTAAATCTTAGTTTATTTTTTTGGCATATCCTACGTGGCAGCCCTCTATTTATCAATAAAGCTTTCCCAGAGGTATTAAGTAGTAGCAAGCTTCCCAGAGACCTCCACAGGCAGCTGACATTTCTCTTTCCCCAGACCAGTTGTCACAGCCTCAGATGGAGGGGAGTAACAAAATGTACTAAAATGATGCATAATCATAGATTGTGAAGAGAGGACACAATTTCCCCTTAAACTCGGTGTTGCATAAACAGTCACTGTTGAACGCTTTCAAGTAGCCAGTTTTATTTATTACTCTATAATTACAATTGTGTTTTTACTGTCTGTAGGTGTACATTTTTCATTTGTTCCTCAAGTTCCACAATGCCTCCATTTTTAAAAGCCTGAGGAAAAGAGAAAGATACATTTAAATTCATCTGCCTCTCTCTGCAAGATTGTGCCGTACTATAAACTTTCTATTACTTTCTGGTCAAAACCTAACTGCCAGCAGCACTGGGGTACTTGCCTGAATTTTGGGGGCTCTTCAGTGTCTTGCACAGCAAATACTCAGTGACAAAGGACAGTGCCAAAGGACCTGTGTTATCAGTAGCAAAACATCAGTCTTTGTGTGCCTCAAATCTTGCCTATTTACTGATCCAAAGGCAGTTAAAACCTCTAACAAACATTTTTGCAGGGATTTTCACCAGCCCTGATTTCTCTGGCCAGTTTCTATATGTTTAACCCAGTGTTTCATTTCTTGCAGCAGCTTTTCCCAGGTTAAGCCAGTGGTTCTCAAGGGTTTGTATTCTCTGGAGTGGTTATGAGCCCCAGTTGGAGAGGAGGAGCTTGCAATGTGAATTGAATCAGAAATACAGAAGTCGGGGCACAAGCTGAGGTGGGAATTCCTGTTTGAAAGCCCTCTGCAAAGCTCTCTGCACACCTTGTTCAGGGAAAACTGGGAAAAGATGGATCACATTGGCAGCTCCAGGGCTATTGCCTTGGTCCCCTCTTGCCTAATCTTCATTTATAGAAGATGCATTTCTTTGCTGTGTACTTTTGCTGTGGCTTTTGCATCTGGGGCTGGGTGTTATCTGCTGCTTCTCTGGAAGGAGCAAGTCACCTCTGAGAATGCAGTGCAGGCAGCTGCAGGAATTTGTTTCAGGGCACCTGTGGCAAGAGAAGTAGATGAGAGTGTGGCCCTCTCCTGGCTCTGGATGGGCTCTGAGTTAATTTGGCTTCCTTTGCTGTGGTATCCATTCCATAGGTAGGGTGTGAGTCCAGAAATCCAATTTATCGCTGTTCCACAGCACATTTCACAGCCAAATAATCCTGGGAGTTAGGAATTGGGACCTGTGGGCTCAGTTCTTAATGAACACCAGTTGTCCTTAACTGAGGTAGATGGAAAAAATTGAAAATTGGCTGGGATGCCTTCCCTGGTGCTTATTCTGTTGTGTGACCTACAGTGTATCAGCTAAGGACTTGTCCTACTTTACATCATTTTCCTCCCCCCCTATTTTTGCTTCCCTTAAAAAGTGAAGATTAATGCAATTGTCCTCATTTATTTAATTGATTATTTGCCTTGATAATACTGGGCAATTAGAATGTCAGAAGGAAAGCTTTAAATATTGAAGTCTGCAGGTTGACCTTAAAATCTGTTCCTTGGAAAGAATTTGAACTTTCTTGCTGATGTCTTTAATTCATTGATGTATCTTAATGGAAAATTGATTTTTTTTCCCTCCATAAAGATCACATTTACATATAAAAAATGGAAAATTATATTTTAAGGGCAGGTTTGCTAACAAAATGAAAGTGATATCTTTGATGTATGCCCTGGATTTCAGGATTGGAAAAATTTTTCATTAAGCAAAGGATCATGATAATGCTGTGTCTTTTCCTCTCACTGAAGTCTGCTATATTGCAAGGAAGTGAGAGATAATTACTAGATATTATCTACCCTTGCTTGACAGAAAACCAACATAATGAGGTGAGGTCTCTATACTTAAAAATTAAAAAAAAATGGGGTAAAAATTTAAAAATGGGATGTTCAGGGAAGTTGGCTGAGTTACTGCCAATTTTCCTTTGCTGCAGACCTATCCCTGTGAGTTTCCGCAGGACACTCATCACAGCAGGACCTCCCAATCTTCTGTATCGGGTTAAAAGTCTCACTATAGCAGCCTTTAAAATTTGTGTTTTCCTCCTGTAGGTGGGGCTGCCGTTCCACCGACAGCTGTGCTGCAGATGTGGCCAGATGTGCTGGAGAGGCAACCTCTGCTCAACTGCGATGGCCAGCAAGTAACCACCTCCTCCAGCAAAGCAAGCAATGCAAAGTGACCATAGCTTTAAAATATTTTGTTTTATTAAATGTTTCAAATAACATAAACATCATATTAACAATTTTATGGCTGAGGTTCACGTAATTTGTAGTTTGATCATTTTATCTGATTTGAGAGCTCAAAAGGTTACGCCTTAACATTAGAAACTCTGTAATTAAGATTTATAACAGGAAGTTGTCTTGTAGCTAACAAGAGGATAGAAATAGCAGACAGAACCATAGAAACTCTGGACAGTGGGAGAGTACATATTTTACTATAAACTGGGGTCTGCCAAGATCATGTAAGGACACGAAACCTTTTGTAAGTGGCTTCATGTTCATCTGAAAAAAACAATTCATAGTTGGCATTTAAGCAATAGAGAAAAGTGGGATAGTACATCTTTAATTATTCCCCAAATACGCTTTATTTTTTGGATTTTAATTCTCTTTAAGTAAATCTGTACCATCTTCACACCAATATTTAGCACCAGGTAATGGGATGTTCACCACTTACCTTCTGGGGAATGTTATTTGCTCTGTGCTAGAATAAGGGGTCCAATTGTACTAAAATTCTACTGAAAGTTCATCCTTGCTTTCAGTGGTAGAACGTCAAGGCTGGAAGAGCAACAGCATGCTTTCAACCATGAAGCTGTAGCTTATTTACAAACAAAAGGATGCCCCCCTCCCTCTTTTCCCAGTTGCTTATTCATGATAATGACTCGATTAACAACTACAGGTTAGGTTCCCTTTACACTGGAAATGAGGGTATGTTTTAATCGCTTGTCGTGAACTGAAGTGGAACAGGGCAAGCCAAACAAGCACAGCCTGGCACTTCAGGATGAGCTCCACTGCTTTCACCACATCTGTTGTCTGGTGCTGGAAGATGCAGCTGTGCACACAGGCTTTACTCATGTTTCACAGCTGTACTCCTGTTTCCTTAGAAAATGTAAAAGAACACATTTCTGCAGGAGGTGGGTAATGGGCCAACAACCTGCGATTTATCAGTGGGTCTGTTACCCCTGCCTCCCTACTGTGGAAGAATTGTTTCTGAACAAGGAACAGAGGAGGGTGGAGGGGTAAGAAATTTTATTTTTTTAGTGACAGACATGCTGAAGATAAACAGCTTTGGTTGTCATTCAAAAGGCAGTTAAAACACCAATTAATTGTAGGGATTTGTTGTGGTCTGTTTGTTTTGTTATCACTGTTTAATTAAAAAAAGATACTTGTTAATTGCAAGCTTCTGCTCGTTGCTGATGGTGAAATGATATTCAGTGTTTCTTTCATATATTCTCCCCAAGGCTTGGGTTTCTTCAGAGCACAAACAAATCCACTGAGGAGCACAAAGTAAACCATCAAACATCAGCCGCTGCTTGAGGTGAGAACAAGTTCATATGCCCAGCTCCCTGTGATGACAATTGCAACTGGCACTCAAGGGCCACTGCCATGCATCAGCCCCTGCACTGAGGCTTTCTGAAATATGTCTGTGCTTCAGACAATCAGCTGTGGAAACATCTCAAGCCACAAGAAAATGGATTAAAGATTCAAGTTCCCCTGCATGTTACGTGTGTGTTAAGACAAGCTAACAGCTTGATCCGCCCCAGGCAAGGCCAGAGCTCTGGAGCCAGCTGCTGACAAAGCTGTGTGAGCTATGAAAGGTCTCCAAAAGAGCAGACACCATCTGCAACAGCTCTGTTTTTCCAGCCCAAACAACTCCTGGTGTTTTTCGGGGCTGAGTAGCTTTTCTGTGGCCGTTTCCTTCAGCAAAATGCAGAAGAGCCTTAAAATGTCACACCACCACTGTTCTGAGTGCAGCACCTTTTTGTGTGTTAAGAAAACAGGTCTGGATATGCTCAGGGGAGCAAAAAATACACCTAAGACTTGTGGGGACCATACAGCCTGTGCACACAACCGTGAGTGCCTACAGGCATATTGTGAGGAATTCCTGGCATGAGTAGGGAGGGGAAGAAAAGGTGGGATACTTTACTCTCAGGAGAGCTGACTGATGTCAGTGTAGCAGCTCTGCACCTTTGACTTTTCTGAGACCCAAGCTTTTGTCTGTCACACGCACAGCCCAAGACTTATGACCCCCTTTACTGTTGCTTCCCTTTGTCCATAAGGCAGGCACTTAAAAAGACTTTCAGGATAAATGTTGAAATTTTTTCATAATGTTTGAGTGGAAGTTTGTTTCAAAGTGATCTACAGTTTTGGTTTGCTTTGTTTTTCAGCCTTTCCTATGAGGACTGCAAGCTGCCTGATGACCTGATTATGTAACTGAGGGAATGCACTCTTCCTGGAGGAATCCCTGCAGCAACCTGTCTCAGCCCCACCCAGGTAGCGAAGTACAATGCCACAACCTTCACCAAAATATTGCTGCTGCTGCAGCAGCACTGGACAGGGAATGTTGGTCCCCACCCCCTGAACACACAGCTCCAGGTTTCCCAAGTGCTGACACCTTGCACAGCATGCACCAAAGCTGGAAAACACACACCCAACAACCAGAGTTGCACTACAGGAAGCATATTTCCAAGGCAAGAGCTTCAGAAATTTGCATCTTTGTAAACTGGGTGCTTGACCTATTTAAACACAGATCAAAAGCAGCGTGTGACAAACACAGAGGTCTGTGGCAGGCAATGCCAGAGCCCTGCCATCCTGGAAACTACAGTTCTGGTCAGGTTCTGCTGCAGGCATCCTTTGACAATTGCTTGGAACCAGACCTCTGGGGCATACAGGGCAAGATTAATTCCTTCAACCTTTAGAAAGATTTCTGAACCAGCTTGAAGTGCTCAGATAGAAATACACTGTCATAATTTGCTCTTAACTTCACCAAGCATAATTTTTGAGGAATGCCAGGTTTGTAAATATTCTGCTCTTCTCAGCTCACAAAAGAGCAGCTGTGTCACTTTGTTTTTTGTGTAGCATTACTTTTTCAGACAGCTGGCATGACACAAGTCTAAAGAAACTGGGTGCTGCCTTGAAGACTGATCATCTTAAACGTGCTTTTTTCAGTGTTATCTGAATAAAAAATATTTCAGTCTAAGATTTGACTCTGAAAATCTGACAACAGTAAAGTTGTTGCTATTGTTTCACCAGCTACTTTGAAGAAGGCTCTCTCTCTCTGCCCCCACAAGAATTTACAATTCCCTACAAGAAACAAAGATTTCCGGCAGCCATGAGCATTGGGAAGGTCCTTGGCTTCCTTTCTCAATTGCAATTTAATTCTAAAACTCTGAAAAATCAAATTCTGAAAATTCTAAACTGCAGGACAAAGTACATTACCTTCACAGTTGCATGACTGTTCTTACAGAGAAGTCAAAGAATCACAGAGCTGCTCAGGTCAGAAAAGACCTTTAAGATCATTAAATCCAACATTTAACACAGTCTCAAGAAAAACAAGTTTCAGACTTTTTAATGCCTGCTGACAGGAGTGGCAACAGAACAGGCCCAATGATGTTTCCTCCATGTGTGTCTTTACACTTTCTTTGCTGGTGGAAATGATCAACTGCTAAGTGATTTAGCGGTAATGAAAGCCCAGTATCAGGCTGGTTTTCAGCTATAGGGGAGAGAGATTTCCTGCAAGGGAAAAAAAGACCTATACTTCAAAAATAATGATGGGTTTCTGTATTCTTCTTCTGATTTTTATGAAGTCTTCTCTTCATTCTCAGGGTTAATACAGCATTTTTCAAGACCCCAAAAATGTTCCAAGCAAATGTCATAAATGCAAGGCTAGGAATTTTTTAATAGACTGAACCCTTAACCACAGGGAGAAAAGAAGACCTCTCTGTAAGAAAGCAGCTTGTGAGTGAGTGGAGTTAACACAGGTGCATGAATTCTATGTGTGTCTTCAGGTGTGGCTTGAAAGCATCAGTCCTCAGCAGCAATACAAGACAAGATCTGAAAACTGTTCCGTGTGTTCACTGGCCTCATTATGACTGATCTTTCCCCCTCCTTTGGTTTGAAAAACAAGAAGGTGCAATCTTGTTTTGTTCAGTAAGGTACCATTTCACTGAATGAGAATGAAGGAACAGCTGTTTTAGGAAGACCTCTTACAGGTTAATTTCCTTGGTTGGGTCTTCTCTGGTGGCATCCTTGTCTTCCAAGGTCGTGCTTTAAATTTGCCTCTTTTGAGGAAGAAGATGGGATTAAGATAGCCTAGGGAGTAGTAAGGGGGAAGACTGACTTTGGTTAATCCTTACTCTTGCACATCAGACTCTAGATGAGGGGTCCCCGCTTGACCTGTTCCTAAAGCTTCAGTTATGGCTTTAAAAATTGGCCTGGTCCTATGGAAGAAAGACCACCATGTATTAAAGCATTAGTTAAAATTAAAAAGGTGAGCATGTAACAGTGCACAATAAATGCCAGCTGCTGTTGGAGGGAGTGGATTTTTCTGCTACTTTCAGACCCCGATGCCCACAGTTGCTGATTAGAGGAGAAGGAGGTCCTTCTGGAAGAGGCTGGTTGCTGATGGATGGCTTCAGTGCCTGAGGGTGCTGGATGCCCTGAAGTAGGACAGGAACTTGTAGCAGAGGCTCACCACAAAGTACCAGATGTTCCGAGCCATCTGTGACCTCGCAATGAAGATGCGCCAGATGATCACGAGGAGGGTGGTGTTGAATGCATATCGGATGTTCCTCAGCCTGGGAAAGAGACATCTTGTCAAGAAACACACAAACAACAAGCAGCTCACCAGCCCCCTGCATTTCCTACAGGTAATTCAGGAATAAATCCTATTTACAAGGTGGCTGTTACTATTTACAAGTGGCCCTTGGGCTTTTTGCCATTCCTGTTTTAGTGGAGACGCCGTGCTGGAGTCCTTGGTCTTGCCAAGGACTGTGCTGAAGCTGGAGCACAGTGAATAGTTCATGGTGTAGGTGGAGTAGCTGTGCTGGAATTCTCTCTTGTTCTGTACTCTCATTTCAAACCAGAGCAGAGTCATGTGGAGAGGTTTTTCTTTAGGACAGTCTGTGTCCAATACTTTCTGCTTTGGTTTCATATATTGGCCATCTCTCACTGCAGGATTTGGGGCAGGCTGGAGAACCTTCACAGAAGTTGACAAGCAAGGTTCTCTTAATTTGGTGAAACCCTGTCTTTAGAGTTGTGAAATTACGTAATGATCATAAATGCTCTTCACTGTTACAATACTGCACCAATGGGATTTTTTATTTTTGGGGGGGGGGGGGGGGGGGCAGTTTATAGCATCAATTTCAGTGGTATTACTGAATTTTTCAGATCCTAATGATCCTGTCTTCTTTCTGTCAAGAGAAAGTTTCTGCAGTTCTCTAATTCTCATTTTCCCAGGACCAAAGGAAAAAAGACACCTAAAGACCTGAAGATTTGTTTCATTTTTGTAAGAGCCCGTTTATTTTAAGGTGAACTTTATCACTGCACCACAGCCCATGGTCTGAGGCAGTCAGTAGCCCATTCCTAAGGTCCTTATAAACCTCCTAAAAATGATCCATGAATGATGAACTTGTTTAGGATTTCTTTCTATGGCAAACAATTACCTTATTCTTTGTTTGTAAAAACTGACAAACCGCTGTGATAAGAAATTATTTATCTCCATTTTAATCAACAACAACAACAACAACAACAATAATAATAATTTTGCAACGTAGCTAGACTTATTTTCCCAAAAGGTAGCCAGGAGCTCTTATTATTGTCCCTGGGTGTGACTTACTTGCGTAGATGCTGCTTTGCTGCTGGAATGCCAGCCATGTCCTCATTTAGCAAGTACTTCTTAGCACCTATGCAGTAGCTCTCGATGTACTCTGACCAGTGCAGCTGGCGAACATCAAAGTTGTATAACTGGCATTTAAAGACAAAGAGCGAAAGCTGACCACCAGAGCTCAAAACCAGTTCACTTGAAGCATCAGTTCTTCACTGATCTCTGTTCCTGACAAGGCTCTCTCTCTAAAATACTCAAAGCCACCAAGTTCCCAAGCACTGCCAGACTGTTGTTTCACAGCTGTTGATTAATGTCCCACCCAGCTGGGAATCTGGGCAAAGCAAGCAGAAACATAGCGCTAGCTGGCAGAAAATAAAGGTGTTTATCTTTAGGTGGCAACTTTTCTATAAATACATGTTTTTGTACACACACACACAGAATCATGGAAGCAAAATAACATTCCACACAGGCAAACGGATTCAAATGAAAACCTCCACGCGCTTTTAACATGTTACCAGAATTATGTGTAAATAAATCAACTGGACATTGAATTAACAGGTGCCTCTTCATCAGTGTTACTTTCAGCTGCATTCTCTTTTGGCAGCTAGATCAACAGAAGTCCAGGAAATGGGTCACTTTGGTGTTTGGCATAAACAAAATCTCATTGCAGACCCAACTACCCCAGTTCATTTTAGGTGCTCATACTGGACAAATTGTTAGCAAGCTCTCAGGCAGCTGTCTGTCTCTCAGAGCAAAGAAAGGCTTTGTAGAGAAGAAGAAGTTTTCACACAATAAGCTGGGTCGTAAGGGACCTGAAAACATTCTCCTGTAATAAATGGAAAGCTCCTGAAATAAATAATTTCAGATTAAAATCAATTCCGATCATCTCGATAGCATTTAAAAGTTCAACAATACACCAAAAATAATTGCTGCAGATGAACAGAATCTGAGATTAGCAACCCATATTCATACAAGACATATGTACCTTTTTGTCCTCTGTGTTAAGGTGACTCATTAACATATTCATATTATCTGAAGACCAGTTCCAGGACTGGGTGGAGAAATACTGCAGGAGTGTCATAGACTTGTGCAGCCGATTGATGATCTTCATCATTCTGAAATAAAGGGGGAGCATCAGAGGTGAGCAGGAAGTCTGACCTTATGTAGAAGCTGCTGGTTTGTGTTTCCACCAATCTAGGTGAATAAACATTCCAATTCCTCCTGAGCACTGCCCTTCTACTCACGAGATTGAGAACTTGCTCAGCAAGTCCAGACTACTCCAGATGAGCCCTTGAGCCTAGAACTACACAGCTTTTATTGTTGGCTCCAACACGGGAGAAAATGTGTTTGCCACTGATGTCCAAATCACTGGTCTGACTTAAGCAAGGGTTGGAAGCTGCATCTACCTCATGTACTGCTGTGGAGGGAAGAGCCCATCTGAGCTAGTATGAAGTCTGCACCACAAAGGTACAGTGCTTCTGTTCCCAGGGTGGATACTTCTCTTTCTGCCACAGGAATTCTCTTCTGCTCCCAAGCCTGAATTGTGTACTGAAGCAAGGCTCTGATTTTTGGCATTACCTCCAGTATTTGGTGACCACATCTGCAGTATGGACACTGAGCTCAGAAGTCATTTGCTCAACCTCAGTTTTCAGACAGAATCAAAGAATCACAGAGTGGTTTGGGTTGAAGGGAGCTTAAAGATCATCTTGTTCCAACCCCTGCTATGGACAGGGACACCTTCCACTAGCCTAGGTTGCTCAGAGCCCTGTCCAGTGTGGCCTTGGGCACTTCCAGGGATGGGGCAGCCACAGCTTCTCTGGGCAACCTATGCCAGGGCCTCACCACCCTCACAGGGAAGAATTTCCTCCTATATAATCTATATGTACTTTCTTTCCGTCTGAAACCATTCCCCCCATCCTATGATTACACTCCATGGTAAGAGTCCCTCCCCTTCTTTCCCACTGGTCTGCTTAAAGTACTGAAAAACTGTTACTAGATTTTAATAGGTACCCATGTGTCTTCTCTTTTCCAGCCTCAACAGTCCTGGCTCTCTCAACCTGTCCACACAGGAGAGGTGCTCCAGCCCCCTGATCATCTTTATGGCCCTCCTCGGGACCCACTCCAACAGCTCCAAGTCATTACTGTCTTGCTTCAGAGACACAACTGCTTGAGGACTTGGGAAATGTAGGTTCAGGTCCTCTCATGTGTCTTGGCCTTTTCTTACAATTTTTTTTAATATAAAAGTGGATGACAGTAATGCTGTCCTACCCTACAGGATTATTTTAGTTGTCCCAGTGGTCATGAGTAAAAAAGGCCTCTGGCAATTGTTTTAAAGTGTGATGTATAGGGCTTGGTCAATTCTGAGAGGACATCACATCCTCTCAGACTGGGTAAGGGCAAGAGAAAGCATTAAAAGGCTGATTTTCACAGAAAACAGAGCTGTTTTCATGCGAAATATTGAGCTGCCCAGAGGGTGACACAGTTGCTGTGACAAATCAAAGGCGGCAGTCTGTGGGAGAATGGTGCCAGGCTGGTCTCTCCCCACGCAGACGTGACTGCCACGGCGATAAGCACTCAGCACAGCACAGAAAGACACAATGAGTCCACCAGCTCAGAGCAGAACTGTGCAGCTCACCCAAAGCAACTGGAAAGAGCACTAAAACCTTAGACGGGCACTCCTTCTTAAAGTGGCTTTCGTTTTAGAAGCAAAGGAGGCCATCAGATAAAAGGAACCTTCATTCCGAATAATTATGTGCACGTTGACTGAATGCAGTTTATCTGAACTGCTTTAAAATTATTTCAGATTAATCCTCCTGTGTAGGGCAAGCACCATGGGGCAAAGCTTTGTGAGTATTATAACACATTTTAGGAACTTGGGAAAAAGAAATTATGCAGCTAGATCGGAAAGATCTGAAGCTGCCCCTCAAGCTGACTCCCTATAATCTTTAAAGTGCTTAGGACTAATGGGAACTGCCAGAAAAAAGAAAGGATAAGAGAATAAACTCTTTAGTATATGGAAAAAACTCTTCCCTGTGAGGGTGGTGAGGCCCTGGCACAGGTTGCCTAGAGAAGCTGTGGCTGCCCCATCCCTGAAAGTGTCCAAGGCCAGGTTGGATGGGGCTTGGAGAACCTGGTCTAGTTGAAGGTGTTTCTGCCCATGGCACGGGTGAAACCGGACAGTCTTTAAGGTCCCTTCCAACCCAAACCAGTCTGTGATTCTATGATCTGAAGAGGTGCGTGTGAAAACTGTGTTTCATTTCAACTGCCTGAGCTCAAATGTTGTGACCACATTCAAAACACTGACTAATAATTTGTATGAAGGAAAGGTCATGTCAAAAACATCAACAGAGTAGAAATGTGGCAAAGATTTCTTACGGGAAGTCTCATCCCCCACTGTGGAGGAACCGAGAGAAATAAATCGAGTATTAGCTCTCACCGTAGCCACACTTTAGATATGCTTTTTGTCTTCTAGAGAACTGTTTACAGCAATGATTTCTTTATTTGCTCCCGTACAGAGCCTTGCACGAGCAGATCCTCACGTGAGACAGGATTGCCCCAAGAGACTACTAAGGGTATAAACCACATTATGCTCTAAGTCATGGATGGATGTGCAGCACTCACAGGAAACCATTTAGGGCAGTTTTGTTTGATATCTGGAAATTTATGGGAATTGAGCTTACACCAAAAAAGGCTTTTTTTTTTTTTTTTAATTTGATGTAGTTTACTGCTCATAGACCATAAAGATCTGATATTCAGGTAGCTGGGAAAAAAAGAAACAATAAGCTGCCACTGTGACTTCTACCTTATTGCAGCAATACCTGGATGAGCTGAAATAGTGTGTAAAAAGAAAAGGAGAATTATATTAAAAAAAGAAGTCTTGGAAAACTCACAACTTCATTGGTGAGCCGTCTTTTCTGAGGCTGCAAATCTTAAAGTTCAGAAGATCATGCTGAGGTCTGTGACATTTAACTACAGCATTGCAGGCAGTGTCCACTGGTTAATTATGCCAATCAGCTCCATGAAAAGAAATGTCAATTGTAATGGCAGTGCCAAGATCTTACTGCTGCCCATTTCAATAAAGATTGGAGATTCCAGCCTCATTTTCAGTTTACCTCTATTTCTAGGGTATTCTTTCCTCCTGGATAACTGGAAGTCTTTTTATGGACCAATCTGCCTCCGAAGCAGAATGTCAGGGATAAATCAGAGCAATGCCAGGGATTTCTTTGCAAACAGCTGAAGCCAGCTTTCTAGCTAGCAGAGGAGCACAAGAGCAGTTGATGTCAACGCAGCACTGGTATCCTGTTCTCACTCCGCACAATAAATCCTCCTCTGTGGTAGCAGGGAGTAAAGGAGGACAATGTCTGGAGTAACACTACTTCCAGAGGATTCCGTCCATGGATATTGCTGTTCCTCCAAGCCATACCACTGCCAGGGCTCAAATACCATCCATGATGGTCAACTGCCCTCCTAAATACAATTAGAATTTAATCATACTCAGAAACAACTGCTTCCTAGATTTCAGTGCTGGAAACAGCTACTTAGGCATCTGATTTATGGGGAAAAAAAAATATTAGCTGGTATGTTCTAAACCGTGCCAGTCTCAAGTCCTTATGCAAGCTCATGCCAGATAGGGGTGATCCCATTGGAAAGCTGAAGTGGTAGAGATCTAGATACAGAAAAGACAGAAAACTACCAGTCCTCCTCTGCCTTGGGAAGCTCTGAAGTGTGTAAAACTGAGTTCAAAAGATGTGCTGTTCTCCAGGTGGTGGGAAGGGTGTGAGCCTTAGGCTGTGCTTAGCTACAGCCATGCGTTTTCCTCCTTTTCCTCAAGAGGAGGAGATGGGAAGAAGCTCAAGGACTCCAGTTCCCATCACTGGTTGGAGCTCTGCTCTCCATAGGAGTAGCAGGCGTGCAGGAGGCTGAGGGCACCATTCCTTACCTGGGCTTTCTCCCTGTGAGCCTCATGTACAGGTCGTAGAGGATGGCGGGTGCCTTGTGGCTGACAGTGATCCAGTACTGGTTTATCAAGTAGCTGGAGGTCATGTGAGCGTTGGGTGTGCGGAAGGCCTGCTCCAGGGGGTTCCTTTTGAACGTGGACATGACATACTGCCCTGCAAGGAAACAGGCATTTTTCACTTCCAGCTGGGCTGGAACCACAGTGCAGCACAGCCCAAGTTGTTGTGCTTCACACCTCCAGCCCACAGCTCTCTGAACTGTTTCACCAGAGCTTGGACCACGTTGTCCCTTCTGCCATGAAAATTGGTAACTCCATCTATCACCTCTTTGAAACCTAATCCTTCTCCACACTTAACATTGGCGGACAAAAACCTCGTCAAAGCACCAAAACAAAGGAGGAAAAGCAGGCAGCTCTAAGAGCTTCAAGGAACTGCAGTTCTGCTTTCACCTGCAGCAGATGTAAAAGAAATTGGTAAGTGCTAACATTTCTTTAGATCACTGAAAGCAAACTTTGATCTGCTAGCATTAAAAAAAAGACATTTCTAATTTTCAATCAGATTTTCCAAAGGGCTGATGTTTGAGTTATTCTGCCACTTACACAGGGTGATAACTTTAAAAAGACTTCATTATATTCTTTCAAACCACATCTGACCCATACCACCAAATGTCTGCCTGTTTTCAGAAGACCTCTGGATGCTCTAAGGCAGAAAACTGTCTTGCATTCTTAACTCAAAAACAAATGATAGGGTTGGAATCTTCCCTTCCCTTTGCATGTTAAGGCACAAAATATGCTGGGTCTGATTCTGAGCTCTGGCAATGGCACAGTGCCACAAAGTGGCATCTAGATGTGCATATCTGGGGCATTTGCATATTGCAGAGGCTTAACAGAACTGCAGTAGTTGACTATCATCCTAGGGACTGATAAACAGATGGTGCTCCTATTCCTGAGCACCAGCAAGCTCAAGAAAGAAGAATATGTGGGCTTTTTTCACTTTCTGAAAAATTGATTTGAGAGTTAAAACATCAATCTGTGCTCATATTATAGTTTAGTCTCTAAGCTTATGTTACAAATAGAAAAACAGATGAGAATTTGCAACCCACAAGAAACATCCAGATCATCCTCAGATAAGCAGATTCCAATCACAACATTCAGACAGGACTCTCCAATATCTGTGGTCAGCTGCACTTCAAGAAGTGACTTTCACTGTACTTCTAAGAACCCCAAACCAGAAATTGGTCACCTCTAGGAGCTACTGCAACAACTTAGTGGGTGGGTGGTCTTTCCCCTCCAACCTCAACACAAAAATGCAGCAGCAAATCCTACAACTCAAAGGCAGGTTCTGCAGGGGGAGAATCAGACATAGGTCTCACCCGGGTAGACTATCAAGAATAAACTGAATTTAATTTTTGCCATGCTGAACATCATTTTCCAGCCTGTTTTAAGGTTTAGTTTTGAGGAGATACTGCAAAATGTACTTCACAAAGTCAGACTAACCAGATTCACATTGCAGCAAAGCAGAATGTACTTCTTCAGATAAAAATTTAGTTGTTTGACCACATCTTTTTAACAGCAGGGAAAGTAATGAGAAAATAAGGGAGAAGAAAAACTCCAAGGCATAGCATTATTTGGAAAAGAAATAAATCAGTTAAGGTGCCTTTTAACACTAGGAGTTTTTATCTTTGTCTGAGGAGCTTTAGAATGAACTGCCTTGCAATGAATGTTTAAGCATAAGCTCTCTTCTAGATCCCTTTCTCCTCCCTCCCCCCTCCCTCCAAGCTCATCACTCAAAGCGTACTCAAAGCATCACCATCTCAGTCACTTCTGTTCCCAACCCTCAGTATCCTCAGCCTAATCCAGCCTCAATTTGTGTCTGATCTTTCTCCCCCTGAAAAATCCCTACTCCTATGTCCACCTGTCATTCCTCCAGCAAGTCCTGGTGTCACCTGGCCTAACCAGGTAGCCCAGGCCCTCCCCTCTGCAAACCCTGTGTCTGCTTTGCACTAAAATGCTCAGTCCCACGCCAGGTGACTCCCATTCCCCTCCCTGGCTTTTCAGCAGCTTCCAAACGCTCAGGACCCTCCACCCTGATGACCAGTCACACACCCTGACTCCTTGAACAGAATTATGTCTATTTCCCAAAAAGAAATTGGTAGGAGACTGAATTGAAGATTCAGACTGGATGGCTGCAGTCATAACATCATATGCATTAAATCTTTCTCAAACTCATTTCCTCAGCCATGCAACATCTTTAAAGGCAGAATTTTGTACTTTAATACTCCATCCTAATTCTCTGCAGCATGTTGCTCTCAGTTAAACTGTGGCTACAACATGTGGTAGAAAGAGCTTTCACAGTGTCACCCAAGGAGAAAATTTTGCCTTCAGTTCCACCACACAGCTGAGCTGCTCATGGAAGCTGCTGCTGCTGCTGCACCCAGATGATTTAATGTCTAAATCCACAGTTATAAGCATAGGAACAGAATAAAATCAATGACAATGCACTAATACATTGCTGTTTTCATCAGTAAATTTATACTGAAAAAGGGTTAAGAATGGCAAACCTCAGAAAGTGGTGCAGTAGCAGCCTGTGAAGAGCTTTGCGGTCACTCCTGTGAAAAAGCCACAGATCTGTGACTAACCACAACATTTTATCATTCATTAAAAAACAAAACAAAAAAGCCAGGAACTTGGTGTGATGTCCTCAGCACTCAGCCAGTTTCTGAAACCTCTTCCCTGCTAGGCCACGTGATCAAATATCATGGTTAAGACATTTATTCTGTAAATGCAATTATGGTCTCATTCTCTGCTAACTTAATTTGCCATGTAAATAATGCAAGGGGAAAAGCAAAACAAAGGCTGAGAGATGGAGTAGCTGTATTTAAAAGTACAGAGATATGAATGCAGGGGTAACAGAAAGTAAACCAGGCCCAGTACATCTGTCCATGTATGTACTAACTGTACACAGTACTTCACAGTACACAGATGAGACAAATTCTGCTGCTTGGCTTCAGCATGAGTTTTTCTCTGCAGGTTTGTCTCCCTCACTTTCACCCCTGCTTTGGAAGTACATCCACTTGAAGAAAAGTCAGCCATGAAAATTATTTGATTTTTTTTCCCCACAAAACTCATGATCAAAATGAGTTCAAAATGAGATCAAAAACTGTTCTTGAAGCCCATGTGTCCTCTCAACGTTTTCCTCCTCAAGTGCACACCTGTTATTTCTGTTCAGAATTTTCTGATGGGCAAGGAAGACCACTTCCATAATATCACAGAACCCTAGAATGGTTTGGTTTGGAAGTACCCTTGGCCTTATAGGACCCTCATCCACTGCAGCTGGGTCCCCAAAATGCAGTTTGAATGGCAGACATAGAATGCCACCAAACTTGTGGAAACCAATTCTTCAAAGTGTAAGGAACACTATGGATGTTCTCCATTTAAATGAGACCTTACCCATTTCTCCCCAGAAGAAAGGGTTGATTCCCCCTGTTGTGCAGTTGTACACCAACAAGTTTTTTGGTCTGGAAAACAGAAAGAAGTATTATTTGGAGAGGTGAAGAAAAACTCCATTTCTTAGGGAAGGAAGTATGAGATAAATCAATTTCAAGAAAATTCTCAGTTTAATACCAAAGTTTGCATTTTTTGGTGGGGAATTAAACATGGATCACACTGGTTTTATTTCTTCCTTCAACATAAGTCAAGAACTAATGAAACAGTTTTCTTGACCTAAGCCTGTCTTGCCAAGGATGTCAAGTGATGACATCAATACAGCATTTTTCTTACTGTATACTTGAAAATGGCACAGTATTAATTTGGTAGATTTCTTAACAATGCTTTGAGGGGAAAGCTAGTGAGCTGCTCTTCAAGGTCCTTTTAGGATCCTTATTTAGCTTCCTGGATGTAGCTCTACCTTCAGCTCAGAGGGCTTACTCTGTCTTTCAGAGTAAAACACTTCTGCCTTTCATTTGCCCTGGTTTGAGTTCTCAGAGTTACATAAACCTCCAGAATAATTCATATGGTTTATTCTCTGTACTCTTACCTAATGATTAAAGACCAGGCCAGAGGTTCACAGGAAAAGACCTTAAATCCTTAATATCACTTCTACATACTCTCCTCAACAATGAGAAGAAGGGAAATATTTTAGATCATATAACCTACAAGCCCATAATATATTTACATTGTGCAGTGTTTCCCAAGGAAAACACGTAGAGCTTTTTTACCAAGAAAACTCCAGAAGACACTTGAAAAGCAACTCAATGAAAAGGAGGCCCAAAAAAACCACTGCTGCAGAGCTCTTGGCCTTCAGAAGAGTGACTTCTTAGAGGGGCAAGAAAGAAGTCTCACTCGCAGCTGTAGAGATTTCCCAAATCTAAACCCTGCCTTTATTGCATCTTCTACACTCTCAGTCCTTGCCCACCCACAGGGAGAAAACACCAACCAGAAAAATCAATCAACCAGCCTCTTGTACTGGTTTTTAATCAGCTCCCGGTTCCCTTTGAAGTGCTGGTGCTGGGAGCAAATATTCCAGGTGTGTGGCCAAAGAGGAATGCTACCAAGAGGGATGCCCTCCCACCTGTGCACAGCTGTGTACCACCCGGCTGCCAGGGTCAGGTTGATGGCGACGTCGACGGGAATCATGTCTGCCACCGCTTCGTTGTTGGCAATGACGGTCCGCAGGATCCCTTTGCCTGCCTGTGGGACACAGGGACACAGGGAAACAGTCACCCACTTCAGGCTGGGCTGAGATTTAACTGGCAGGACTCCAGCAGCGTGCACTGGGCACGGGCCAGCACCATAGCACGTTTTTTCTGCTGCAGATTATTTGGTTTCTGTGACAACGAAGATGGATCTCCCATGGATGCCACTGTCCTGCATTTTCAGAGGATGCCTGGAAACATGATGATGTCTGTGTTGTGTACAACGAGGAAAGCTGGGACTCTTAATTTAACTCAACAAGAAAGAAATACCCGAGAAAAGAAATGTATCTGAATTTGCAGCTGTAAAGTTTCCAGTGATGCCTGAAAGTTACATTTTCTTAAGTGACAGAGAGGTCTGAGTGTCCCCCAGAGACTGCAGTCACTTTGGAAATCACACCAGTTGGATTTTTGAAAAGCTGACTACCTTTCTTTTGGCTGTAGTCACACTGTCCTCTTTTCCAAAACTGTCTGTTAAGCACAAAGATACAGAGGATGGCCCCTGCCTTGTAGAGCACATCACCTACCAAAACTCAGTAAGAGGAATCAGGGCAAATACAAAGTACTGACAACTGAAAAGAAGAAATAAGCAAGAACAAAAAATTTTCACCTTGCTTTGGTTGGAAGTGCATTTTTCAGGAGATCAGGCTCCCCAAAATATATACATTTAACCTGAATGCTTATCAAGGGGTTTCCATGATGATCAATCAGGCTTTGGAGGTTCCACAGGAGAGACATGGCAACAGCATGATAGACTGGATGAGAGAGGACAAGGCAAAAATACAGAAATGTGGGGGTGAAATGGGAAGGAACTTTACTTGGTGTGTCAGGGATGAGGGCTGAACAGAGCACGTAAGAGAAGAAACCCCACATGGCAGAGTCAAGGCTGCAATCAAGGTATTTCTCATGTGGAAATCAATGCAGTGAAGCTGAGGAGCCAGGGAAAAAGCTGAGAGGATAGAAGTGCTGGTGAAGCAAGGAAGGATAAAAGCTCTTGTAATGCAGATCTGTGCAAAAGCAGAGGGAAGGACTGAGTGAAGGAGTAAAAGAACATCTGCTACAGATCCATCAATATTTAAAAGTTAGGGCAAACAAAACATTATAGCTTTTCTTAAATTATTTTCATACAATCTGAAACTCCAATTTTATTATAAAATAGATTAAATTTTTCTACAGCAACTAAACAGGAAGGGCCTCATTGTGCAAAACCCTTTGCCTGAAGACTGAGGTAAGAAAAAAAGTCATTAAAAGAAGTATTTAAGACTTGCTATTAACTTGTAAAGCACATGCCATTGTCTAGTGGTCATTGGTGGATTTTAAGGGACACTCTATCCCCTCTTTGGGAGGTGTTTATCTTTTTGTCTTTTTGGTGGCTGTCTCCTCCTCCTTTCCCTTTCTGCAATCAGATGTTTTTGTTGCATTTCACAGCTTGCAAGTAAGGGAATACCACTTCTGACTGATTTAATTTTCATCAGGAACCAGGACTTCTGAGCAGTCCCACCTCATCCTTGGCGCATCTGGCAGAGGGATCACAGACTCTGACATAGACAACAGTGTAAGATTCCCCACATGGCTCACTCCATCCTCCTCCAACCTGTGTCATGCATTGAATTCTGCTGCCCTAAGCTGAACTATGGTTAGGCTCAGACGCTGAAACTTCAACTTGCAACATCACTATGATTTTCTTCAGGTTCTTACTACTGGGTTTTTCCAAGGAGATAAAAAAAGGCAGAAAGAAACAAAGGAGGCAACCAAACTCGGCTCTGAATTTTCCACTGCTATGAACACATGCCCACTAGAGACCACTGTGTGATCAACAATCCCATTTTCACAATAAAGACCTTTCTGAGGTCTTCAAAATGAGGACATTTGATGGATCTGCTGCAAAATGTGTTCAGAGCAGCATGTGATGGTCATACACACATGAATGATTTCGAGATTTCCCATGTTTAGTATTTAACAAAGGCTTGAGGTTTAAGTTTTTTAGGTTACTTTTAACATCGAAAATGGTTCAGTGGTATTTCTGTCAGGTATGGCTTGGTTTCTATTTATAGATGCTGACATTTTTCTCTTTAGTGAAATAGAAGCTACTGGGAACTGAAGCCTCCAAAGTAATTTCCTGGGCAGAGTCTGATGTTTCTGGACAGCCTCTCAGCTGAGGTGCTTTGGGGCCAGTCACTGTCCAGACCACAAATTAAACCAGTTGTGCCCTAAAGCTTCACTGCCTTGCAAGGAGGAAGGTCTTTGCATGTAATAGGGAACAGCGAGACAAAATGCCTTAATTACACTCCAGTGGAAATGTAATTAATTTCATTTTGTTCCTCAATCAACAAACACAGCTCCCCACAGCAGCTGGAGCAACTGTAGGCGAAAGAAACATAATTAGATTATCAAGAACAATTTGGACTCCCATATTTCATGAATATTTAAAAGAAGTGTGTCTATTTATGGAACAAAATGATCAGACAAACACTACAACTGAGGAAAAAAGTCTTTGCAAGATTTGGAGTCCAGATTCTGCCCAAGTGACATCAAAGATCATCTGAACCAAATCTGAATCTGGGGGATGTTGTCCCTATAGGATGAGCTTGGTTAGAAGTTGAAAGTGAGTATTCTGGTATGGAGGGACACTTGAAATGCACAAAACCAAACCACAAAACCACTTCTCTTTTGCTTTTTTCAACACTTAATTAAAGCAAATAAAGCTACTCATGTAATAATCACAGTTTAAAATACATTTGGCCAGAAGAGCTGTTTGTAATGACACAACTTTCAGGTAATCAAACTGATGCATGACTCAAATGTTTAAGGCTTCATTTTCAAACAACTCACCACATTCAAGCACATTAATTCATGTACTTATTAATTCCCACCCTCCAGAAGAAAAAAGTCTTTTGGGTCCCTAATAATAAACACTTTTCCCTTTTGAAAAACATTCCAAACAACTTTGTCTCTACACCCTGCATGCTTGTCATTGTTTTTTGTCTTTTTGTTAGCCAGCTCTCAATGTAGTTACAGACCACATTTCATCAACCAAGAGCTCAGTGTAGATAACACAAACTTCATTGTCTCTTCTACTTTACTGAAGAACATCAGAGCTTCAAACCCGGACCAAAAAATACCACCTCTTTTTCAAATCTCAGTGCAAGTCTAATATTTTATATAAAAAGAGAAGCTATTTCCCACAGTGACCCCAGAATCTCACAATCTTTGCCTTCCATGGAGCTAACTTGGATCTAAAGATACAGACTGCATCTGCATACAAAACTTGGACCAAGGTTTCTTGCAAACCAGTTCTGGATAAATTTTTTGACAGACATCATCAAAAGTTATGATAAAAAAAACCTAACCAAAACAAAAAACCCTAAAAACCAAAACTCGTGTCAGTACAAAAGTTAGAACCTGACACATGAAAATGTAAGAAGTGCATCTGCAAAATTAAGAAATTGCAAAACATTCCTTGATCTTGATAACATCATTAAAGAACACAGAAACCAGGACAAGATGTTGGGACTAGAGCAGAGAGGCAGTACAAGCTTTTTGAGTTGTCACCAAGGAATAGAACATTTCTTTTAAAGAAACTGTGACATGATTAGAAGTCAATAATTTGTGAACAAAAATTGAATGCCTCTGAAATGTATAGATGAGATTCAGATGAAAGCATTATTTGTCCTGTGCACTCCATAACTGTAACATTTTCTATTTATGATCTAATTCAGATATAAATGAGCATTTTTAACAAGATCATATTTGGATTTTATTCTGCTCTCCTATGATTGCAGACCATGAATCCTTTTATACACTGCATCAGGCTGATTAGAACATAGTTTTGGCAAAGTAATGAAGTTGGACCACTCATACACTAACATAAATATCTGCCCAGAGCTATACAGCATCATGGATTGACAGAGAGACCTAAGGCAGTGATTTTAGTTCAGAAAAAAAAAATACGAGGCAGGAAAAAAGGTATGCAGCTTTATTCTTTTCATGTATTAATTGTAATGATTATTTTCATCTTACAGGGAATATTTTATCAAGTTAGGAAAAAATATACTGAATTATCCATGTGACTGGCAGAGTCTGAATCAATCATACACATTATTTAGGTGTAGTCTGTACAGGGAGAAATCCTGTACAAAGCAGTGGCAAGTGGGAGCCAGAATCTTTGGTGTTGTGGAGAGATAGCAAGTTATAGCAGTGGATTTGGAAACAATACACACAGAGACAAATGGAAGGATAAATACTGCTGCCTTGTATTGACAGTGTGGTAACTCGGCCTGGAAAATAAAGTTGTGTTAAAAGATG
Organism: Nicator chloris; assembly: GCA_013400495.1. Taxonomy (NCBI): domain Eukaryota; kingdom Metazoa; phylum Chordata; class Aves; order Passeriformes; family Pycnonotidae; genus Nicator; species Nicator chloris. The sequence goes on along the minus strand of WAAE01014310.1, from coordinate 23,855 downwards.
TGTATGTGCATTACCTTCATTTCAAGGATACATCTTTTGCCATTTCTTTGAAAATATGGCCAAATGTGTCCAAACCTTTAGTTTTTGCAATGTTTTTAGGAACTGCAATTCACGTTTTAGTGAACCAGCAACATGAATGCTCTCTCAATGTCATTTTTTGAGCTCAACACAAACAGACCAACCTCTGGGTCCTACCAGCTGGCCAGTGTGTGGCAAGTGTGTGACATCCTTCTCCCAGACTCAGAAAACTCCTGTGGCCCTTGACTGCACAGAGTTTCTAAGTGGGGCTGTAGAGTAACCTCAGAATTGCTATTTTAGTAACTCAAACTCTGCTTTAAGGGGAGCTTAAATAGTAACCAGACGTACCGCAATAAATATTCCACTGGTCCCGTTGAAGTTGTCAATCCAACCCTGTGGAAAAGAAGAATGATTAGGTCCGTTCAATGATATGTTGCTGACACAGGCTTCTAAATGATGACAGTGGTGTGGTGTAGACAAAGAAGGAAGGAGATACCAGCTTAGATGGATGCCAGCCCATCTGGGACAGCTGCCAGGACGCCAGCGGGTACCAGGGGATGCACTGACTGCAATTTCCTCACCAACAACAGAATCTAAATTTATTCTTAGAAACCACTTCTTTCCTATTCCCTGGCATCAGGAAAAAAATCTGGCTTTAAACACTACAGCATCTTGGTGCTAGCACACTTGCTGAAAACAGCTGGAGTGATATTTACCCTTGACAGACAACATGCAGTTATCACCAAGAGTGATTTGGTTGTGCAGCTCATTTCTAAAGCAAGGAAGAAAAAACCCCAAAACCAAAGCAAACCACACCACTCCTTTTGAATCTCATCCTACTTCAGGTCAGGGAAGCTGCCACTTGTGGGAGCTGGAGTTCAGAGCAGTGATGAGCTGTCTGATCTGGAACAGGTTGTGACACCAAACAGAGCTCTCTGTCTTTCCAAGATGGGGAGCTTGGCCCAGAGCCTTGGCTGTATCTCAGCCATCTCTGGCACACTTCAGGCTGCATGAAAGCCAAAGGTGACTTTGTGCTGCCTTTCCAATTTGGCTGCAATGTTAGGGCACATTATTCCTATCAGTATATTTAGCTTAATGAATTATCTCATTCCAAAGTATAGCTGCATTTCACTACTGAGTGCCTGACATTTGTACCTCAACCAGAATGCACCAGGAGTACGAGTGACCCTCAGATCCCATGTTTTGAGCACAGAAACTCCCCTGGTGTGCCTGAATGGACAATCAATTGCAAGTCCAGTATTCTAGATTGTAACTATCCCAGCTCTTGATCCCAGCTCTTGTTATTATTGCATAAATGTGGTTTTTTCACATAAGTTCTTCCTGAAGATGCTGAAGAAGGCTTGCTGCTCTACTCCAGCACAGGATCTCCACCTCTTCCACATATTTCCCTATGGACTGGACACCTGTTTCTCAAGACACTGCTAGAAGGAGGGACAGATTCCTGACAGTACCACAGCTCCAGCTGCATCCAAAGGCTCTCGGTAGGGAATTGTGTATTCATGCTTACTGGGAAAGGCTCATGCCAGCTGGCTCCCACGATGGATGGCCTGATGATAGCAATGTTCAAATTTCCTTTCTCTTGCTGAATCAGGTACTCTGACAAGGCTTTGGTGTAGGTGTAAGTGTTGGGCCACTCCCCAAGCAGCTTGGGTGTGATATCTTGAATGATGGATTCATCCAACCACCTACAGGAAACAAGGAGAACATCATTATCCACTGCACAGGGAGAGAAAAAGATTTGGGCAAAACAGACCAGTGAGACAGGAATCCTCACCAGAAACAGAGGACAAGCCAGTCAAAGCTGTTTAAGGTTTGGATTTAAAACAGCTCTGTGGGAGAAGGTTACTTTTGTCTTCAAGGTGCAAAACAAACCCTGGTGAGCTTCATGCTACAACGCTTGGCTGCAATTCAGGTACCTCTACAAACTCACTTCAGAGCAATCTCTTGCATGGGTAATGCTTCACTGCAATCTGTAACATAAATATTGCCATGATCCACAGCCTGATGGAGCTCTCCAGCCTAGGAATCCCACTAGGCAGCACTCATCCTCAGCCAACACAGTCCCTGTATACTCACAAATATGTTTCTGGATATTCCGGGTAACCTTGAGTTAGCAAGTCATGTAACAACACAAAGGTCTGAAAAGTTGGAGCAACATCCTACAGGGATATTATTTCAACAGTGGATTTCCATCATTTGCAGTGTTAGATGTTCCTTCTAGCAGGCTTTCCACAGGTTTGTTCACACAGGAAACTGCTGGTGCTTAAAAAAAAACCAACCAAAACCAAAACACCAAAAAAACCCAAAAGAACTCTGCTAAGTTGTTTTTTATTTTTTGAGGATATTCAAGTACCTAGTCCATCAGAAGCAATTATGCAGACAGCTTTTAAAAAGCAGCCCTTACCACCATGGAGCTGCAGGAAGGGCCTAATGCCCAAAGGCTCTTCCCTGGCACAGCACCAGGACCTCACAGGTCCTGCCAGCATCTGGGTCTAAAGGACAAGAACTGGCTGTGCTTCCAAAGCCCTCGTTGCCAGTCCCTGACAGGCTCCCAGCAGCCTGGTGTTACACCAAGAATCGAAGATTAGCTCCTATAATCCAATTTGTAATTAAGTCAACGGACTTACATTCAGTCTGAAGGGGTGGACTCTTCCCAGGGGCACTGCAAGGATACTGCTTCCTGCAGATCCTCACTTCACCCCTCCTTGTCTTGAATTTCGAAAAAGGCAGAGGTCAAGGGGAAAGAAATACAATGCCGACTGTCACACCTGAAAAATTGCTTGATTCTGTCAACCCTTCAAAGACATGGTGGCTCAGGTGGCACAGTATTTTCGGATGGCTCTCAATGGGCACAGATGGGAAATTGTTGTATGAGAAAGCACTGATTCACAGGGGAGGGCTGGACGTAGCAAACCTCTCAGTTTTGGAATGTGTTAAAAATCTAACAATTTGTAGTATGTAAGATTTTTTCTTTAAATAAAAACACCCTGCAAAGGCACAAACACCTTCCTTTGCGAGCCTGGTCCCATGCTGCAGAAACAAGGCAGAAGAAAGCATTTAAACACAAAATATGAACTATGCAGGGGTTACAAGCAGCATATAATATTGACATAATTTGCAAAGCTGCTTAGGCAGCCATTGAACCTCAGGATCTCAGCTAAACTGCTATTGTTTGAATCTGTGGAGTAGCTAATTACCAGCCTACCAAAAGGAGATGGCTGTTTCTGCAGAGCCTGCAGGGAGACTAAGCTCATATGGGAACTCAGGTTAAGCTATGTGCAAGTCTTTTTCCCCTTCTCTTTTTTTTTTTTTTTAATTTTCATAATAGAGGGTTACAGGTTTGCATTCTCACAAAGCAAAGACAGGTGTAGAAGTACAAGGAAAAGCAATTTCCCCTCGCCCTCATCCTTCCAGAGAGGTCTCTGCATTACCTAAGGGCCTGTCCCAAGGGTACCAGCTTGCCAGGTGATTTGATTGACCAACATTCCTGTCAGGGAAGCTGAGCTGACACTTCAGCAAGGAGAACTGCTCTGTGACCTACTTGGAAGATTCTGGAATGCTAACTTACAAAAGCTGCTGCTTCTGTTCACTGCTGCATTTGCCCCTTCCTAGCAAACAATGCAAATTAAACAATTAATAACTTCTCCATTATATGCACCAAATTACACTGCCACAGGAAAACACAACTTTCTGTGTTAATGGCTTTGCATTACTAAGACTCTTTCTTGTAAGCAATGATGGATCTATATTTTCTGCAATAACCAACCCACAGCTTCAGCTGAGACTCTGCTGTGTGCTGTGTTCCTTACCTCAGCACACCCTTCAAAGCTGATTTCCTTCAGCTTTAGATTAAGGCAAACCATGCTTGATGCAGAAGATTATATGTTTCCCCTATTGGCCTGGCAGCACTTAGAAGTGTGACTTTTGGTTTACACAGCTTAAGCCTCAGGGTTTACCTGCAGGTTAAATATCAGAATACTGAAACAGCAAGATGTAACACGAGGATAAGAGCAGAAAAAGAAACAGCTGGGAGTCCTCTTTGAGATTTCAAGAGAATAAGTAATCATAAGCATATATCAAGTGCATGGCCAAGAGCACTGTTAAATGGATCTGTTATTGCATCCAGTTGTTCGATTATCCCTCTTAAAGCACTTGCAGAACAGCACCTTAAGACAAAGGTTGGCTGTGAAGGGAATCATCCACAGTTGGCTGATGCAAAACATAATCTGTATTTAGTGAAGGTAGTTTATATTTCCTTGTCTGCTTCCCCTCCCTCCCCTTTGAAGGTAAAATTCTGATACCTGTTACTCCCCTCTCTGAAACCTTCTGTACCCTGATATCCACACACTATTTCTTTCACTTACATGGCAAATATTAAAGGTATATCTCAAACATCATCCTCTCTGCTGCATTTTCAAGCTATGATACATAAATTTTTAGTGTTTTATATGAAGCAGCTCAAGTAACAACCTCTGAGGTTGCCAAACCCTCCTCCACATTTCTGACTAGCAATCAGACTTGTGCTGCAGTCTTTTTTTTAATCTGAGCCATCAACACTAATTGTTTTCAGAGCTGCAAGTGATGGTAAGCTTTTTGGGACTATGAAATGAAGTCTTGACAGTGATGAACACCAAAGGACATAAAACTGAGTCAGGGGGCAAAAAGATGACAGAGCAGCTTCACTTTAGGGAAAAGCAGTCTATCAGAACTGGTGTTAGAGGTTGCTGAGCTCAGAATGTGACCAGTGGTGTAGTGTTGAAGCTATTTAAATAAAACTTTGAGTGACCACACATTGAGTACTGCATGAAGTTCTGTCTGACTCCCACCCCTCAGAGAGGGAGGAGAGTTAAAGAACAGGTAGAGAGGAAGGACAACTAACATCAGCACATAAGGAGACAGTAAAAAGGCTGAGATTCTTCAGGTTTCTGTGAAGGGAACAGAAAGCAGTATCCAGGCTGGTGTAGTTACCCTAAATAGCATCTCTCAGTGACACTCTTGAGGGCAAGATACAGGGCCAGGGAGCCCATTGCTCTAATGCACTAAGACATTTCTCAAGTTTTTATCATGCTCCACTTACTGAATAAATGATAAATGATTGATGACTACTAGCTGAAAGTAAACATTTCCAAGAATATGGGCTACTAGAGAAATTCAATCAGAAAAACTATTTTGTACTAACTTTTCCGGAGTAGTGCTTAGACAGTTAAATTATTTCTTAAGACAAACTTTTTTTATTAAAAAAAATCCACCGGTTCTCTTAGTGGGCATTAATTAACTTCATCTCCCATTACCCTAAATCAAGAAGAATAAAGATTTTATACCAGCTCTTTGGGTTAACAGATCACAGATCAGTTGCTTATATCACCCACTGGAAAATTAATGAAAACACATTAATAGTTGTGGGAAAATTCTTTTAAGGAGAATGCCTCCTGGGACCTTTATCAGCTGATTTTGTTATTCTTTCTAATTATTCTTTATTTTGGTAAATTCAGTTAACCAAGCTTTTTTGTTGTTTCATCAAAGCCCTGTATTTCTGTCCAGGCTGAGAGAACACAGCCTCATGCTATGCCAGGAGAGGTTCAGGTGGAAACCAGGGAAGATTTTCTTCACCGAAAAGGTGCCCAAACATTGGAAGGGGCTGCCCAAGGACGTGGTGGAGTCACCAATCCTGTAAGTGTTCAAAACCCAACAGTATGTGGCACTCTGTGCTCTGGCTTGCTTGACAAGGTAGTGATCAGTCAAAGCTTGGACTTGGTGATCTTAGAGGTCTTTTCCAACTTAAATGATTCACACTGAACTGTCTAAAAAAGCCTGTTTCTTCATCATCCCCATATAACTCCAGTTAAATACCACAGGATTTCTGAAAGAAGAGGAAACAATGTTGGGAAGCTGAAAAGATAAAGAAATAAGGTACATGAAAAAAATCAGTTCTTACTAAGGCAGCAGCAGAGCTGAGTGTTACGGAAAACAGCAACTTCACTCCTGGCAGAAAATATACTCCTGCAGAACTTAATACTGAACTCTCATGAAATCAGAGTCTTTAAAAAACCACAAAGAAACAGCAGTAACAGCACCTCTGAACACAAATCCCACCCGATTCTGTGAACAGCTCCCAGGTCTGCCGCAAGATGAAGGGAAGCCAGCACTGGAAGGGGCAGTGCAGTTCCTACTTACTCTACTAAATCAAAGAGCTTCTGGGGCTCGGCTGGGGGCGGGTAGATGATCTCCTCGATGCATTTCCGGACGCAGTTTGCATAGGCAGTGGAGATGTGGATGAAGGCCTCGAGGTTCTGCATCTGCCGGGCCAGCTCCAGGAGCCGCTGCGTGCCCATCACATTCAGCTGCAGGGCATGTCTAAGGAACGCAGGGGAAACAAGCAAAAGGCATTTCACTGGGAGGAATGTATAAGGGCTGAGCCTTATCCAAACCTCATCATGGAAAGGGAAGTCAGGGAAGAGCAGGGGACATGGCGGAGCAGAAAGTGTCAGTGAAATGCAATGTGAAACCAGCTTTGAAAGCAATGCTGTTGGGTTCGCTGTTCTGGACACTCAACGTCTCTCCAATATTTTTACTCAATTTGAAGGGTCACAAGTGAGACTTCACTAACATCTCTAAATGTGACCTGTTGGCCACTCCTCCCTGGAACATGTATTTCTAACCCCTAAGGCACTGTGGTTCCTACAGTATACATTCAGTGTTCTCTGAAGGGACCACTGCTAAACCAGATGAATGCACGGTTTCAGAAAGCAGGCAAGGGTCCTTGGGCCCAGAAAAAAACCAGATTCATAGAGTCACAGAATGGCCTGGCTTGGAAGGGACCTTAAAGATCATCCAGTCCCACTCCCTGCCATGGGCAGGGACACCTTCCACCAGACCAGGTTGCTCAGAGCTCCATCCAACCTTGCCTTGGAGACTTCCAGGGATAGGCATCCACAGCTTCTCTGGGCAACCTGTGCCAGGCCCTCAGGACCCTTACAATAATAATAATATCTAGTATCTAATCTAAACCCACTCTCATTCACTTTGAAGCTACTCATAATCAAAGAAGACACAATTAGAGATAACACCTTAAGTTCCCAAGGAATGGAGACGAGAACTGGTAAGCATAAGGGAAAGAATGTCCTGGTTAGCAAGGCTGACCTTCAAGCCCTCAGCATAGCTAGAAGTTGTCCTAGAGACAATCTGCAACAGATCTCAGCCAGCAGACTCTATTGCATGCTTTGTACAGGAATAGAGACACTTTCCTGCACAGAAGGGAGAAGGCTCAGGAATATGCAGTGTGCTCAGCCCAGAGGAGAAGCTTTCAAAGACATGTACGATGATAGGAATTATGCCATCAAATACACTGTACACTAAGAAAACTTAATTATGTTGAAGAGAAAATGTAAATAGTCCAAAGGAATGAAAACATCAGCTAAAGACAACAATCAGTATTTGGATCTCTGTATCTAAAGCTAGAGATACTTTTCTTTGTACATGCTGCTATTAAAGAAAAGCATTTTCTGTAGATTTCTGTTTTGTCCTGCCTTTCTAGCAGGATGAGTATTTCTACTTGAGCTACCCTTCAGACAAAACTTACATGCACATTTCTGTTTGACTGCATCCCTTCTGAGAAGTGGTGAACACAACTATGCTCATAATATGGGCCTAGCATGGATTTCTGCTGAGTTGCTCAGAGTTCCTTTAGCCTTCAAAGGGAATACCATCTAACCCTGGTGGTTTGTTATTTGTTTTGTCATTCTTTATTTTTTTTTCTATTTCTATTAGAACAGCATCTATTAATATTTCAATATAGCACAATTTCTGAGATTTCTGCCCTCAAGAGTTCCATCTGGAGAATTCCCTAAATGTACTGCATGTTGATGCCAATAATTCATTTAGTGTCTCAATTGCTGCTTCTCCAGTATCTTCATAGCAATGCCTTTGCCCCTTCCTTATCTACTGGCTTTACACATTCTGTTGTAATCTCGGAGCTTCTGCCATGCTGAAAAAATAATTTTATTTGTGTCATCATCAAGTTGCTGCTAGAAATTCTTAGCTGACAGCAATATTGTGTTTTCACATTTAACTTGCTAAAACTTTTACCCATCTGATATATTTTATTATTCAGCCAGGAATAATTTAAGAACTTCTTGTATTTTGCCTTCTAATCATCATTTTCCTTGTTCTGTTAGAGAGATTTTGACAGATCACATACAGTCTTTAAATAGTATCTACACTGCCTGCAAGCTGATGACCTTTTAAACTTCTTTTTACCTATCCTCCCTATTAAAAATGTAGTTTCCTTTTGATGTTTCATGCCACTGAGATTTATTTTTAAAGCGGGTTTATTAGTGCATTGATTTAAGAACATTTGTGGCTACTTAGGTATTGGCTCAAGATCACATGAAGAGCTGCCTTCTTTATGGTGTCTCTCTAATTAGTTGTTCTAAAAAGCAAATATTTATGGTGGACATAGTGGATATCTCTTCAGCCTATGAGTAAATAAAGATTGATATTACGAATTGTGTTTTCTACTGCCAGAGCTTTAGTGTTTTTCAAAAGAACTACAAGGATCTGGCAGTGCAGATCATCCACCTCGGTATGTTGAAATGGATAATCTGCACAGAAGCATTTACACATCTAATCTTGTTTCGGTGGCTTATTTCTGCTGGTTTTTCTTAATGGAAAGACCTGCCTGGACAGGCACTTCCAAGGGAACTCCTTCAGAAACGGAGCACTTTTTGTAGCCTACAGTGAGAGCTGGGTGTTCTAAAGGTTGTGATGGGCTGTTTTCTCAAACCACAGCTCATTTCCCTCTCCAGCTACTCAGTGACAAAGGAAAGCCATTAACAACACCAGCTTTAGAGACAGATACAACACAGTTTTACTTCAAGCTGTCTCCAGCTCTGCCAAACCATCTCCCTGACGGCCTAAACCACACATTTCCCCACCTCAGTTTCAGGTCATACTTAACTCTCTTACTGTATTACAACCCAATCCTGCAGTTCTTCCTTCTGTTCCCACAGGACTGTGCCAAGACAGCTCCCTTTTGACGTGCACACACACACACCTCAGAGCACATCCCCTGCATGTTCAGCGCAGAACCACGGGGAGCACAAACATGGAAGTGGGGAATTAGCACTGCAGCCATGCCAGGGATGCTCTGGGCTGTGCCATGGTGCACCCTGGATCATGCTCAGCAAACACAGAGAAAGCAGGACGTACTTGAGGGGTTCATCAAAGCGAACTGTGGCTGCACAGTGGAAGACAACATTGACACGGGTCAGAAGCTCCTCCTCGTCTTCAGCACTGATGGCCAGCTTGGGCTGAGTGAGTTCAGCATTAATAGGCTTAATCTTCTCGTGGAAATTAGGGCAATCTTCTCGGACCCTGTCAAAGACCTTGAAGCACAAACAGAGAGAGATCAGGTACAGAATTAGGCTGCTGAGATCGCTTTGATTAGCAGCCAGTCTGATTACATCAATCAATGCAACTGGCACAAAAGAGAATTCGTGTCTAGGGTGACACAGGTGAGGTGATAAAATAGTCCATTCACTTGTTCCCTCCCAAGGGAAACAGAACAAAAATACAGAGGATAATGCATTGCTCTGAAGAGATTAATGAATCTTCTCTGCCACCACTCAGACAGCCACCAAAATTTCTCGATGTCCACATCTCCTGCAACCATTTGACCTCAAGGGCTGCCTGTAGGACCAAAAAAGGAGCTAAAGAGCAGGAGGGCAGAGTATGGAGTGGGGTAGTGTGCAGCTTTAGACTCAGGCAAGATGGTTCTGCAATGGACTTGCAGAGAGGAGGGGAACTGGGCACAGGCTTGCTCCTCTTCCTCCTCTTCCTTTGCTGCTCCTTGTCTACTGTCACTCTTTGTTCATGTCAGAGGAGTCCAGTGGGGACCTGCTTTTGGGATGGAAGGCTGTGGCATCTCAATAATCCCCACTGCTGAAGCTGCTGAGTGCCACCAGCAGTTTTGCATACTTGAACATGTGTGCAGCTGGTTGGCCTCTCAAGCCACCTTCCAGCCCTTTTTTCCCTATAAGTATGATTCATAGCTCTTTCCAAGACACATTTCTGCATTATTATATTTGAGCCATTTCAACTGAATTAATAGCAACTGTTAAGTACAAAAAGATCCTCCCTTTTTATTGGCGGGGCGGGGGGTGGAGTGGATCAAAGTGACATCATGAAATGTAGAAAGAATCAATAGAATAGGCTGTGGGATCTGAAGAGGTATAATCTAGATTCCAAAGGATAATCACCTCCAAGGTAACAAGTCTACTGAACACCTAATTAGGAACACCTAATACTGAGAGAGATTACTGAGGGATACAAAGGATGAATCACACCACCTTTGGACACCTGTAAGAGCTGTCGACATAAGCAGTGCCAGGAAAGGCAGGGAACAGCCAAACCTGCCTTGGGGAGGAGGATGGACCAGCTGACTTTTCAGTAGCTCTGTGTTTTTGGGGTGTCTCCCCTCCTCTGTAGCCTACACACCAGTAACATCGAATTTGGAAATATCTTTACTATCATGGCCTCTTGTTTTGTTAGGAGTTTCTTCTGCATTTGATGTGTCCAGTGCTTGTGTACGAGCAGAAATTGTGTGACATAAATTAAACTTACTAAAAGACACTTGAAAGATTAAATTGATCCTCATAGCAGTATTTTTGTTTGTTTGTTTGTTTGATTAAGGGCTTATCATCTTTCCGCTTTATCTGACAACCAAATCTAGATAAACCTTGAGGTTCTTAGGGATAAAGAGGTGATAAAAGAATCATTAGCCTTCCCCATTATGTACACTCTGTACTTATTTTAAATTGCCACACGGCTGCACATCCTTCATAAACATGAAACTTTAGCCTAACTTAGGTCAAGCAAAGCCATTTCACTGTTCTCAGCTGCACCTGAGTGCACACATCTTTCATCAGTGTGGCTAGGCCAGAAAAGAGATCTCTACAGAGACTTATTCATGGGCAAAGGTGTTGGTGGGAGCTGGCTGGACTGTAGGAATTGAATTCACAGGCACCGAAAGCCCTAATGTCTACAAAAAGCTTGTTTTCTAAAAACAAGCTCTCCAAGTATGCATCATCTCCTGAGAGATGCCAGTAAACCCTGATGGGACACAAAACTGAAAGGTTTCTCAGAGAACACACATGAGACCAAATCTACCCTGGGTGACTCTCAGGAATATTATTTTGCATTTGTTTATTCTGTTGCAAAGAGGGTGCAAAACACCACGAAATGAGAGTTATTTACTACTTGTTTAGCATAAATAATGCAAAGACAGAGAAAGAATGAATCAGCCTTTTCTCCATTTCAGTTATGGCATATAAGTAAGAGTAGTATTTCTGCAGTGCCAGCCTTGGACAGCTAAATTCTTCCTACATCTCCTCCTGACATTCCCACTGCAGATAATATCCCCTTCGGCTTCTGTGCCTGCTGCTACCACGTGCCACTCAGCTGCTGCAGTTTTTCATCCCCTCCAATGATTCACTGCATTCCTCTGAAGGATGAGGGCAATTTCCAAATGCAAGTGCACAAGTCAGCACACTGCTTTGGAAACCTTCTGCACCACAGGAACATTCAGTACGTTGTCACCATTAAATCAGATAACGGGAGCAGCTGTTTCATCAAAGTCTGCTGCTTCTTTTATGGAAGCTGAAGGGTTCAGACTTGTCAGTGCTTTACAGGGAAATGAGGGAAGATTTAAAGGCAACACAAATGCAGCTTATTTTATACTGCTTCCTGCAGTTCAAGGAGTACTTAACATAAAGCTGATGCTTAGTCTGAAGGTAAACTGTAATTGCATCTCTAAATTCTGATGAACCCACCAAGAGCATAAATAATAAATCCCCAGTAACTGTGTGAGGCCTAAGGATTGTTCTGTCTTTTCTTTTCAGAAGCCATCTGCCAATATAAAACACAGTCAGCGGACTGGCCTGATGTACTGTTGAAATTACATGAGAAGACTGGCCAGATCAGCAGCATTTCTGAAGGGATACAGGAATTGCCACAAAATTACAGTGAAGAGAAAGGAAAGGCCTGTGACTTCAAGTTGTCCAATATTAATGAAATTGAGGGAAATCATTAATAACGTTACCCTGATTTCAGTGTCTTTTTGAGCACTCTAATGCTGCTATTCTCATTTTTAACCTCAAAATAGGATGTAAGTTCCGCAAGGGCTGTGCTGCCCCTTAACAGAGGGGAGAATTTCTTATTTTTCATTTTATAATCAAGCAATGCCCATTTATAATACTAATCAAATCTCTGTGTTTACACTACACATTGTCAAAAATGTGAAAACAGGACATCTGGAATTTCTCCCAACGTTCCAGCTGAGTGTGTCTGATGGACACTTTCCCTATTTGTGCCCTCCTAAGCTCTGACCTCCCTTTCCAAAGGACCTCTGCAGCTCTTGGTGTTCCCTGCTCTTGCCTTAAAGCATGTGATAATTCAGAGAGGTGTCTGCCTACCAATCCTTCAATCAAAATTTTTTCCATGCCACAAAGATACAAAAACCTCAAAGAAAGGGCAAACTGCACATCTGTGGAACAGCACAGCTGAAAAATAAAGGAACCACTGAACAGTGCAAAATGCCAATGGCTTCACATCTTCCTCAGGAGGCCTTTTCAGTGAAGCAAATACAAACTAAAGAAGAGTGCCTAAGCCATGGTCTACTTTAAAAAAAGGAACTTGCACAAGTCTGGTCTTGTAAAAGCCTTTCAAAGGCCTGGGTAGCCCTTTCTTTTCTGGACACCACACCTGGATCTCCCTCTACCCCATCATGCACTGGTGACTGACCCAGAAAGAATCAAGTTTTTAAGTGTAGCCAAGATAGGCAACCTTTTTTCCTCAGGTGTGTTTAATAGGTGCCAGGAAATCAGGCTTCTTCAGGAGGACTGGTAACCTACAACATGAACATTTCAAGGCATTACTGTATGACAACCTTTAAAATGGAGGAAATCCAGAGAATTTCCACAAAATGGAACTCACATACGACAAACCAGTGACAACATTAAGCTTGAGAGAGCTCAATTAAAAAAGAAAAAAAAAGGTAAAAAGATTCACCTCTCAGATAAAGAAATGGAAGTGATTGCTTAGCATGATTCTGGAGAATATAGGCAAGAATTACTCCTTGTGAAGGAAATATATAATTTATCTTAAGAGAGACAGGCCAAGGTGTAAAATATCAGGGCGAGAATTTCTTCAAAGAAAAAGCTGCTCACTGGCTGTATGTAACAATTTTAAACCCAGGGTGTTTCAAATCCCTCTTCTGAAAAGAGCATTGGTGTACAATTGCAGAACAGCCTATATATAAATACACAAAATAACACTCCCCAGGGTGTGCATCCATCCCTCAGTGATTTCAGTGACAGTATCATAAATACACAAGTGATCATCACAAATTTAAACTACTGAACATACCAAAGCCATGAAAACATCTCTGAAAAAAATACCTGATATTTGTAGTTTAGTCCTGCTGAAAGAGTGTATCACTTGTGTTTGCTATTGATAAAATCCTCCAATACATTTAAGGAAGGAAGGTACACAACTATTTTTGAATTGCCATTGTAACAAATTTGAGATATAACTTGGCAGCTTCAAAGTAATTAGCCAGCAATTAATCTTTAGCCTGGTAGATTTCCAGCAATAAACACCAGGATTATTCAGTCAAGAAATGTGTGAAAATGCAGATCAGGAAGCTTTAATTGGGAGAGAGCCCTTTTTTCTCCCCTTTTTGCATTCTCTGCCTCATTTCTTCTTCAGAAAATTGCTTTTAAGTACAGTTCTTCTCAAGGCAAATAAAGCATAACTCATCTCATCAGCTGGAAAGCAGGCAGCAGAGCATTCCTCATTACAGAAAAACAAATGGCTTATGCTTCAATCCAGAGCTATTACTTTCCCCTGAGCAGAGCTAATGTAGTGGAAACACATGACCCACCACCAACATCTAGTAAACAAAACAGCTGATTATTCAAAGATGAAGACTATAGAAACAAAGAGAGGGACAGAAAGTTTCAATAAAGGTCAGCTAAGAATAATATGTATATCCATCTATTTGGGATGTGGTTTTGAATAGCCAATTTCCTTGAAAATTGGCTGCTGACCAAGGCCTGCTGTTTTCTAGCAAGAATACTCAAATTACACAGCAGTGAATATGAAACACTGTCCGAGCCAGATGCTGTAGACAGGAGCATGAGGGATTTGAGATGTGGAAAAGCTTTCCATGTTCTCTAGTGCCATCTTATAGGTGGGTCAACAAGTCAAGGATAGAACAAGGAGTTTTCTGATGTTTATCACAGATGTTCCTGGTGCCCCTGGGTGGTACTTTGAGATCAGCATTGGTGTTTGATGGGGAAGAATGTAAGTGCAGGGCACGAGAATGGCAACACTTGCAGCTTTTCCTACAGGAAACACTGAATATGTTCTTCCCTTTCCCACACATTTCCTAGGACTCTTTTCCTTCTCATCCTTCTCCATAACTATGTCCCAATGAGGCCATGAGTAAATAGGAGTCAATTGCCAAAGGGTGTCAGCAGTCACAACTGGAGTCAGATCCCTGTGCCCTTCCTCAGTTCCTGCCTTGCAGAACTGATTAGCACTGGCTTGGAGAATCACTGTATGGACTTGGAAATATCAGTAAGTATAAAGTTATCCAGACACGGGATCTTTATCTGCTTTTCCATACCCATTGCTTTTAAGCACAGATCTTAAAAGTTTCACTGCCAGATTTGCTTGGACACCAGGGAACTTCAGGAGTGTTTGCTGAGTTCCTGAGGATAACTAGCCAGGACTAAGGGCTGTGTCAAACACAGACTCTTACTTTTTGGAGATGTTGTTAGAAATTCGAAGAAAGACTTGGAACGATATTTAAAGAAATTACCAAAAATTACTTTCCCATTTTAAGCATATTGGCTGTCACACAGACACAGAGAAGGCAGCACTGTCTAAAACACAATGCTGGGATGCAATTCCAAATTTTGCTTCAAGGACAAAACATCTGGGTCATTCAGTTCCTAGGAGTACATCTGGGCAAGTCTCAAGATGCAGTCTTCTGAACTTGGGGCCCTTCAAAGAGCTCTTCCAAAGGAATGGCAGCCTAGGGTGAGTGTTTGCACTTCCCCCCCTGTTCTCCTGAGGCAGAAAGCAGAGAACGTCACCATGAAGAGGATCAGGGGTAATGTGGGCACCAAAGTGCACCTTAATTAAAAGAGTAAAGGAAGGTAAAAATCCTTTGATGTCATACACAGCAGAAGCTGAATGAATCAAGACAAATGTATCAAATATTTAAAGCTACTCAAATAAAAGACAAGAGATTCTTCAAACATTGCAGTGAGAGGGCACTCAAGTGTAGAGAGCTGAACATCTGGGAAATTTGTACAGTAGAATAATAATTCACTCTTCTAGAATGAAGTGTGCTAGAAGATTACCAGAAAAAAGAACAAGTCACTGGTCACAGGTGAGGAGGTAGCCTGGAACCAGGGCTTTTCCCAACAGATAGCCTACCTGTGGCCATGATGTCTTGGAAGGTTAAGAAAGCTTTCTGGCATGAGTGCGAGCCATTTCGTGCCAGCTGGTCTCAGTGACTGAAATTCATGCCAAGAATATTGAATTTATGGACGTGTCAAACAGTACAATCAATTAAAGATGGAAGTTTTGCAGGAGGTTCCTGGAATGCATTGATGAGAACTTCCTTCTCCAAGTGATAGAGGAGTCAGTGAGGAGAGGTGCTGTGTTGGACCTTGTTCTCAGCAACCTCCTGTTCTCATCAACAGGTTCAGATGGGGTATTCTTGGAAATTCCTCCCAGTGAGGGCGGTGAGGCCCTGGCACAGGTTGTCCAGAGCAGCTACGGTTGCCCCATCCCTGGAAGTGTTCCAGGCCAGGCTGGACAGAGCTTGGAGCAAGCTGGTATAGTGGAAGGGGTCCCTGCCTATGACAGGGAGTGGAATTGGATGATTTTTATGGACCCTTCCAACCTAAACCATTTGATGATTTTGTGATTTACCAAGGACAATTTCTCATTTCAGCATTTTTCTTTTCTGCTCGTCTCTGACACAAATATTTTGGCCTTCTTATGTCATCCCACATACATTTTTGTTATTTTCATCATGACACTGTAATTTTTTGAGTGGTGCTTAAAAGAAAAGCCCTAAGTTGGGGTACCCCAGCCTGTTAAACACCTGCCTTTTTTCCTTCCTATGACTTAACTAGGACCATATTCCCGCAGTCAGGCTACAGGGAACACACACAGTGAGAAAGCAAATGGGAAAATCCCTGAGAGATTATCAGAAGCTAATGCAATTTAGAAGACTGATAGGAAGTGCAAGGATACTACTAGAAGTGAGCACCCTTGTGAACAAGAGACCAACCCAGTGAAGAAGAAAACAGTTGGTATTCTAAGAAAACATCTAAGAAAGGATGTCTTAATCATTGTAAACCGATTTTCTGTAGTGTCACTATTCCAACCAAGCAAGGAAGTAAGAGACTTACAAGTAATCCTTGATTTCCATCCAAGGAGCCTTCAGCTTAGGGAAATTAAAACTTCTTTAAGAAGATACAACCATCTGTCCAAATAAGAGTCAGCTACTTACAGCACAGTCTGGCTCTGCAAGTACCCCTGCTACTAGAGACAAACTGTAACCAATGCCTCTGATTATGGCCAGTTCTCAGAAGAATCCATAGAAACTTTTTGGATATGGTTGCAGAAGCCCCTCCGGAATCACAGGTCAAACATTCGCTCTGAATCCAACCTCTTTGCATGTTATTCAAAATATGGACTTCTTTTTAACAATGCTTGGCTCAATTAGTTCTGCCCATAATGAACATTCTTAAAATTCAGCAATTCCTGGCCATGGGTAAAAACGAAACAAAACAAAGTTATTAAAAATATCAATTCCACGGAACTTTGTCAAATTATCTGGATGTAAGGAAAAGGCAGAGTTGTCCCAGGAAGTCTGCTGCAACCTTTTGGCACAGAGACTCCCTTTTCCAGTCGCTTGGGTCTCATCAAGCAGGAGGTGTTGTCTTGTTTCACAACAAAGATACCTGTTGTCAGGAGGGCCATTTCCTGTCAGCCTGCGATAGTAACACGTCTGCCAGGAGCAGATGTCGCTCACTTCCCCGTACAAAGATCAGAGTGTTGTCACAGATGGCTCAGCTACACCCTCGGAAGTGTTTCTCCCTCTCCTGCCATTGCAGTTGCACCTCACTAGAATGTTCTGACAGGCCTGATGGTAAAAGACAAGTCAGATGATGTTTCACACATCCGGCAAAGCTGTTCCTCTTTTAAGGCAGGGAAAGATGCGTTTTGTCTGCAGTCAGGTAGGACTTTGTCTGTGTTTTCTTGTTCCTATTTGGTTGGGCTTTCTGTTGTTTTTTTTTTTTTTTAACAATAGAGAAATCCAGGTATTTTAGTATGGAAAGAAACACACACATTATAAACAGGATCAAGAAAGCCATATCAAGTTTCCTTAAGCCAGGCTCAGGTTTTAGCTTGCTCTGGCACCTCAGAGGCTACTGAAGGGTAATCAACAAACCTAACTTATCATCTCTGGCAGTCTATTAATTCTTCCAGCTCAAGCCAGAACGTTAAAACTTTCTGAGCACAGGATTTGTGGCTCGAGACATCTTTCACACTGACATGCATTTTTCAATACATCTATCAAGAGAAAAGTTACATTTCTCTGCAAGTATATTTTCAACTCATACTGCTTCCAAGGGAGACCAAAGAGGATAATCCATGTAAGCTGAACTGGAATTCATGCTTGCTGCCTTTAGCTTCCAGCTCTAGATTGCACCAATAAAGTTCATGTAACCCAGTCCACACAAGGCAGAAAAGTGAACACTTGGGCTAATTATGCTTCAGGTGTAACAAATGACTTGACCATGTGTCACCAGAATGAGCAACATTTCCAACCACGTTAAAATGTGCTGGGCCAGGAGTTGGATTTGATGATCCTTGTGGGCCCTTTCCAACTCGGGGTATTCTATGAACAACAAAAAGCTGTTTGTACACAAAAGCCTCCCCATCCGTCTGAGCGGGGATTACCAGTAATGAGCCTGTGTCCTTGGCTGTGGTCCCATGAGGTTATAAATTCCTTTAATGCTTTAATCTACTGGTGAAAAAACCCTGGCAGAAGGAGTGGAGGAGAAACAAACAGAACATACCCCAACCAACCATTCTGAGGCACTGAAATGTACCTCTTACCCACACAAGTAAGAAATACTCAATGTTTGCAAATACTACTTGCATGAGGCTATACTATATATCCTAACTATGTATTTAACTGAGGGAAGTACAGGTCATTTCTCCACGTGTCCTGCTACAGTCAGTAGAGGCAGCCTATTGGTTTGCCAGATTCCTGGGGTGAAAAGAACAACCCAACACTTAAAGATCTGCCCCAAACTACGTGGTTGTAAAGTTACGATCTCTAGGGCATACAGAACAGCTACTACAGTGTGACGAAGTGTATGCAGGAGGTCCTGATGGAGCTCCAAGAAATCTTCTCCTGAGAATGAGGACAGAAATTAAAACAGCTCAAGGACAACAAGCTGCAGGAGCACAAAATCAGAGTGTGACAAATGTGTTACTCTGATGCTGTGTTGTGCAGGCTATGCACAAGAGGACAAACTGCTTGTGCTTAATTAGAACTGGGTAGAAGAGTCAAGACTAAAATAAAATTGTCTAAGTGAGTGAATATGGTAAACAATATGATGCCAGCATGAACTGGATGCTGGCAGGGGAGTTTTGTGGTGCAAAGTCTTCAAAGTCACCTGTACCCAGGCAACCATGTAAGTAAAACTATAGAAATCAAGACTGCCTGAGTAACAGCACTGAAAAATCCACCAAACTGGAGTATGAATACAGCAGCAATGGGACCAACCAGGAGAAAAAGTAACTGGGGACAGACTGTCTATTTGAGAGGAGTTTGAACAGAGAAAGGGAAGTGCAAGTGTGGTCCAAAAACCAAACATCCAAAAATAGAAAACAGGAAGATAAAAATCAGGTACAAAATAAAAGAGGGCTTTTTTCTTTTTCTGGAGTGTGGACACCTACAAATGGTGATGAATCCAAGTCCACAGTGATGTCGAAAAGACCCCTACTGGAAAACCTGCTGGAGCTTCTATCATGTCTTCATCTGAAAAGAGCTGGTGTGAGACAGTGGAGAAAGGGGGGGATAGACTTGAAGTGGTTAGGGAGACAGAGTTATAACTCAACAGAAGTTGGACATGATTCATAATAACTATAATGATAATTAGTAGCTTTATATATGTGTGTGCTTTTAGATTAATTATCATTTAATTGCTTTATTAGTCTCTTAGCAGTGTATTGCTTAATTTATTAACATCATAATCTCTTAATTCAGGTTATGTCTCAAGCCTGGACCCTGAAGGGGAGAGCCAGGCTCGTAAGGTAACCTATGGCAACCTGCTTTGGCACAGCAGCCTGAAAGACCAGCTCTATCCTTCAATCAACAGGGACAGCCTTCAACCCACCTCCAGATGGATGCTCAGCCTCACACCCAGCCAGTCTCTGTCTTCATCCTCCCACCACATCACACCTGTAATTCCAGAGCACTTGTAAAGAATGAGAAAACTAATCTTGGTGTTCTCAGATTTTCTGTGCTCAGCTCATGACATTTCTGCTTCTTACACTTGTACAGGAAAATGACAAGCCCACTGGTGTGTTTTGATCTAAGAGAGATTATGGAATTGTTTTGTGGTGTCATCCCTGTCAGCCTGAGGGAACCATGACAGCATGAACAGATCTTTACCACTGAAGTCGTGATTGTGATGGGGGGACTCGTACTCCACTGGCCCTCCACCTTCCTCTGTGCTTTTCTTTTGCAGAACCCTTTTTTGGTGTTGCTATACCAGTGAATCTCCACCTCTCTGGGACTCTTTGTACCACCCACGAGTTAGGGTCCCCTGAGCAGCTGTATGGGGTACCCAAGCAGGAAAGGAGAAATACTGCTGTGCTGCAGCTGCAGAAAATGACCTCTGAAGTAGCACGTGCCCCAGTGGTGAATGTGTGTTTTGTATTCTCCAGCAGTATCCCAGTTAATAGCCAAGTATCTCACATACAGATTGTTCTACCTGCAGAGATATGCTGCTTTCAGACTCATCTTCACAGCAAAAAGGTGTTAGCTCACCAGGTCAGCAGAACTATGAGGAAAGGACGAGGAAAATCCTAGTCCATGCAGTTTTCCTTATGTGGAACGTTTTATGGCAACTCACTCCTTTCAAATGAAAAACATTCAGTTTTGGCATCTTCTCTTGGAGATAACAGAATAGCTATTATCTCCCCATCATTTGCCCAATAAATCACTCAGAGCATTTCAATTTTGTCTAATTCAGAGCGAGTAAAAATGTACTAAACCAAGAATATCTTCCTCCCTTTTAGACTGGAAGAGATGACTCTCCAAAACTCTGTTTCCTTCCCTCCCACATGCCTAAAAAGCACCTCCTGAAAAGGCTCAATTTATATAATAATATCTGATCATCACTCTATGAACCAAGAGAAATAACAACTAATAAACATCACTGACAATGCAGGAGCCGTCTGTGTCCTACAGGGTATGAAGATCAGTGATGTGCCACCATAGAAACAGCAGCTCAGGAGATCATCTCCAAGATTAAAGCCCAGTTCCAAAAGCTAATCTATGTTCAGCACTGCAGCCATGGAAATCTGCATTTCCTTGAATGGTGCTCAAAACACCTTGCCAGTTTAGGTATGATATTACCAGGACAGATTCCATTTCTGAAACATTACTGCAGGATGTTTTGTACTGGATAGCCGTTAACCCTGCAGTTTAATATCAGTTATTGTAGCTAAGAATGGTTTAGAGCATGTACAGTAATTTATTTTAAAAATGGACATTTTGACTGTAATGTCAAAGGGAAGGAGAATTTAAGCCTCAGACTGCTTAGCACTGCTTCTATTAAACCCAAGTGAAACTCTGCCTTGTCTGCTACATTTTTAGTAGCAGCAGCAGAGTATCCTGGACTACTGGTTAACATAAGAGGTTGGGAATTCCCTGCCACATTGCAGTTAGCCCTAAACTGAAAATTTGCCATAGGTATGGACTTCTAAATAATCTCCCCTGAGCCGTGCTGGGTCTGCAGGCTTAACAGACCTAAAATTGCATTTCAATCAATGTAACAACCAAAGAAGTCTTGAAAAAATACTGCCATATATGAAAGGGCCACTCCATTGAACCACTTTCAGATGTCATGATGGTAAAATTGAGATGCTAACTCCCAGCTGCTGGGATTGCTAAACACCCTGAAAATGAAACATCAGCATACCAAATGGCTGACAAGGAGCTCTTAAGAGATTACTCATGACTGAGCAGTAGCCCACAGTCCTGGGTACTTCTTTTGTAGAGGAAAGCCTGTTTCATGAGGAGAGACTTTAATCCATCCACTCAGAAATTGTTCAGTATTGGTCATGAAAGTCGTTATCAGCGCCAATAATTAAACCATGACCTTTAAGGGATAAGTGAGTTTTTATCACCACTAGTGGACTGAAATGAGCTTAAGTGAAGAATTTGTCCTTTCCAACTCTACATACTGGTAGGTCTTCCATCCTTAATGGTTTCCACCTTCAAGTAGGCAGACACAAATGCGTGGATGCAAAGTTTCTCCTAGTGCAGAATTCTTTTCTTTCATTCTGAGTTTTGAGTGTCTGGTTTTCTGCCCTCTTGTGCTCAATGATAAATACATTAGCATTTGAAAAAGAAACAGCTTAGAGAATCCCCTCCATAAGAGAGCTATTAAAAAGCAATTTCTTTACCAGAAGAAATACTACTGTCAAGCATACAACAGGCAGCCTTGCTTCATGGTTCATTTTTGCATTTGTATTATGGTTATTTCTCCTATTTCTGTTCATCAGCAAATCAGCTTGATAGATTAATTCTTTTTTGAGAGTTGGTCTTAGTCACTGGAGTCTGTTCACCAAGAACCATCTGTTCCCCAAGATTTCCCTCCCACACACCATGGCAGAATTACGCCTACAACCAGTTTCTTCTATGAGGAAAGAAATGACTGTAACAAGCTGGGTGACATGAGTCCCCAGGGAGACAACACACGTACTCTGTTCATCATTATTATAAAGCAATACCCATTGTTCAAGGACTGACTCTGGAGGGTAAATGAACCTGTCTACCCCTTCCCTCCCACTCTCTTGCTACAGTACCAAAAGGTCAAGACCTGCGCAAGAAGTGGGAATGGGGACAACTGGATGATGTCATGGCAGCCCTTCTTTCCCTCCCACAGCTTGGGCCCCAATTTCATGGAGTGTGTTTATGTGTGAGTTAGGGGTGATGCTCCTCAAGTTCCTTCCTCTGCCTCCAACTTTTTCATGATCATGCAGAAGTCTCCTAATCTTTCTGACTCCGACTCATCCCATCTACCTTACCTAAGCAGGTGACTGGGAGAGTTTAATCAGATTAAACTGAAAGAGCTAACAGATCTATTATGAAGGTATCACCTCACATGAAATCCATGACATCTGCCAAATAACAGCAATGAAGTGGGAGCCTTATCCCAGGTGCAGGACGCAGAGAGGCAGAAGCTGGACTGTAGCCTGTGCCAGGCATTCCAAGGCCAGGATCAAGGGCACTCTGGGTAGCTGTCACCTTCACTTCTGTCACTCAAGCAAGCAGCCAAATTGCCAAACTGCAGTGGAGGAGAGAGAGAGTAAATACATGCCTTACTTTGCACAGAAAAGACCCTTCTGGGAAGGACTGAGAAAGGGAATTGCTGGTTTCAGGTTACAGACAGTACTTCTCTTCCCTCTCACCTATACAACATTTTCCCTCAGTCCCTTAAGTGACCTGCTGAACCAACTCCCTGGAAGTGTGCTGCTGGCCTCAGAGAAAAATCTAATCTCTTTTAACAAAACGTCAATCTTTTCAGAACAGAAAGGGCATTTCTTGCCACTTCCTCTTTTCAGTGCTGCAGCTCAGAAGTCCAGGCACCTTCCCAGTGCACGGGCTCAGCTGTGCCTTTGGAGCTGGAATCCATCTAGCCTTGCTGGCAGAATAAAAACTAACAAAAAGAAGGGAAAAGGACTGGTGAGTTAATTAAACACAGCTCCTGTTAGAGGATGGGAGCACAAAAGCAGGTGTAGGCAGAGAAATTATCCAGGGGCACAAGAACCACCTCGCAGGAGCACGGCAAAGATGTATTTGATTTGAGCCACCATGTGACAAGAGCTACAAGAAATGTT
This sequence comes from Nicator chloris, assembly GCA_013400495.1. Lineage (NCBI taxonomy): Eukaryota > Metazoa > Chordata > Aves > Passeriformes > Pycnonotidae > Nicator > Nicator chloris. The sequence continues at coordinate 584 of WAAE01014310.1, read as the reverse complement.
TGAAAGAAAGATGTAATTCAGAAAATTACATACTCCCAGTCAGGTCTCAGCATGGTTTATAGAAGGAAGAGAGTGGTTTAAGTGTTTCATTAGCAATATTATCCTATATATATATTAAAATATGTATTTTTCGCCATCCAAATGTTTAGTACAGCTTAAAGCCTCATTTCATTGACTCAATATCATACATAATTAAGTTAAAAATCTAGCTATTATTAAGTAAAATACTCTTTCCTTCTTTAGTGCTGGATTACTTTCACTGAACGTTGCCTTTCCTGGACACTGAGCTTATCTTACTTCAGGTTTATTTATTTTTAGCACAGATGTCTCTCACCACTCTGGTTTCATGTTCTGCTGATTCCCCTGATGCCAGGGATTTGAACATCTATTAGTACCTGAACAATCTGCAGACAAGTACACAAAGCTGACTGCTTTCCTAGAGAGCACCTGCACTCCAAGGAACTCACTGCTTCCATGGGTGCACATGGAATGCAAACTGAAAGAGAATGATCTCCAAGTGGTATCAAGTGACCAGGGAATGACAGTGATGAAATGTCCCTCAAGCTCCAGATTAGATGGAGAAG
>WAAE01014308.1:0-19086 GCA_013400495.1 Nicator chloris | reverse complement strand
TATATACATATATATATATGGTGTCCTGCATCCCCATAACATCTGTGTTTCTTCTTTACTGGGACTGTCCAAAATAACTGTTAATAGAATCATAGACTCATTGAATAACAATTTGAAAAGTACTTCAAGGATCACATGGTTCCAACTTTCCTGGCAACAGCATGGTCTAGTCAAGATGGCCCAGCACCCTCACCAGTGTAAAAGTGTCTAATATTGAGAAATCCACTACTTTCCCAGGGAGATTATTTCAACATCTGATTATCTTCATTGTGAAAAATCACGGTCTCCTCAGGAGTAACTTCTACCCATTGTCCATCATCTTTCCTATGTGATTGCTTTTACAAAGGGAGTCTCCATCTTCTTTGTGGACACCCTTTAAATACTGGAACATAGTGATCAGGTCTCTCCTCAGCTTTCTTTTCTCAAGGCTGAGCTAAGGCCATTCTCTCCGCCTTTCCTCACATGGCAGGCTTCCCAACCCCTTGATCATCTTTGTGACCTTTATCTGGACCCCTTCTGGCATGATCACTGTTATTTTGAACAGAGGAGACCAAACCCTGACCACATTTTTCCACATGTGGCCTGACAAGCACGGAATAGAGTGGGATAATCTGATTTGACAGAGATCTGATGATCTCTGCTGGTGATGCCTTTATTGATGAAGCCCAGCATCCTGCTGGCTTGCTTTGCTGCAGCAGCATTGCTTGCTCCCACTGAGCTTGTCCATCAGCACCCCCAGGTCCCTTTCAGTGGAGCTGTTCCCCAGATGGGTAGATGCTGGATTATGTTCTATCCCTGGATTATGTTTTTCAGGTGCAAGACCTTATATTTGTCCTTGTTGAGCTTCCTAAGGGTCTTGTTAGCCCACTCTTCCAGACTATTCAGGTCTTAGTGCTGAGTGACTCTCTTTCCCAGTGTCCACTGCCCTGCTCAATTTACTGACATTAGCAAATTTCATCAGGGTACATTAAATCCCATTCCAGATTACTTGTTAAGATATGGAACAGCACTGGGCCCTGTATTGTTCCCTGGGGGTCTCCACTTGTGGCACAATGTCATTTTAAAAAGGAGCTACCCCTTTACAACTACCCCTCTGGATCTTACTGGACAGACAGATCCCCACCTGCCTGGATCAGAATGCACCAGTTTCTCTGGGAGGAGTCTGTGGGAAACTGAATTGAAAACCTTGGAGAAATTTAGGCAGATGATGTCTACCCAAAAGGCAAGAACTGCTGAGCCCCATCTTCAGGCCCAGCAAGGTATCCCACCTCAGTGAGGAGGGGAGCAGGCAGGTTACACAGGGGTGCTCACTGTGGGCTGGAGCAATGTGACCACACACTTCTGTAACCTGACTGATCTGTCAGTTTAGATCAGTAATGATGGATACTAGAAGAGCAAGACTATCAGAAAATCTCAAGCAAATGCCAAAGATGTCCTCCAGCTGCTAATTTATCTTTCTATCTAGCAAAAAGGTCTGATAGTCTGGTGGCCTAGCAGTTAAGAGAGAACACAAATACCATATCATCCTGATAGTCACCCCGTCTATAGAAGGCATTCTAAGCCATTCAGACATTAAACAGTCTTTCCCTGTGTTGCCAAAGACATATGCATCTTCAGATAGGAGGCTGAATGGGGAATTCTCCTTTTTCCAAGTAACAAGCTTCAACAATATCAACAGAATTTTTTTTTCCCCCAATATCTGAAGATGAAGGGTTGGTCTTTCCTTTTATGCACTTTCAAATCTGTGCAACATTGACAGTGGAAGACGTTTTGTCTCATGCCTAGAAGCCCTTCTGAATATTTTACAAATTGAGTATTGTTCTAGTGGCATTTCAGTTTTTTATGGTGAATATTTTACTCTTAAAAAACATAAAAATAAGACCATGAAGAAATATTTGCAAAGCAGTATTTTGCAGTTAACAGTGCTTTTTGTTTTTCCCAAAAGTAACTCGATATTTAAACTCTTCACTTGAAGATTGAATTATATTAATTGTGTTTTGTTTTACCTTACTTAAACAGGGAACTCATTAAATGCAGACAATTTCAAAAGTAATCTATTTACTTACCATCTTGAATGAGGTATTTAGTTTCATCCAGATCTCAGAACAGCTAAGGGAGCACATATTTATTTAACCTTGTCACTTCACTGGGGATACATGCTTTTAGCAAATGTATCTCAGCTTGGAAGTCTTAATAACTCTGGTTCTCTTGCTACATTCCAACAGATATAGTAGCTATTTACTTACCAAACAGAGGTAAATGTTGAAAACTACTAATTTGTGACTGATGCCAAAATACTGTGTGCTGTTTTACACTGGTTGCATACTGTTTGACTGTATATTCACACACACAAAAACTTATCCTTCCCTTTAAACTCTATTCTGTAGCCCTATTTTCTGCTCCTTTTCCATTTGAGGATACCATTGAAATAATTGCTATCCTATCTTTAGTAACCTTGTAGTAGAGATATTTTATGTAATTTCAGTTTATCGATGCTTGTTGATTGATCACACTCACCTAACCCCTACAGGTTCCCAAACTGTTAATTCTGCTCAAGGTATATTAGTCATGTTTAAGCCTTAATGTATTCCTTTAATGTTCCTAAACCCATTCTGCCTCAGATGGGCTTAGGATGTGCACTGGTCTTGTTTTTAAATAGGAGGAGTATACCTTATGGATTGAGTGCACCCAGGTGTATAGGCAGAATTTAGGAACATATTTGCAAATGGCAATAGGTTCCTTAATCTGAGGCAACTCAGAGTATAGGTATCTGAGGAGGTTTGTGACCAAAATTTGTGATGTGAAGGCATTTTATGAGTGTGTGCTTCTCACAATAGTCAGAGTAGCCATAATTCTTTGGTGCCTCATATAAGCTGAGAACTAAGTTCTCTGAACACAATGGCATATTTATTTTCTGAAATATTACAGGATCTGTAATCACTACTGAAATAACTGCCAGGTTCTCTCTTTCTCATTTTCTTGCAAGTCTAAATAAAAACTGTGCAACCTTAAATTTGGATTGCATCAAGATTATTGCTGTTTCTGTTAATTTGTTAGAACTGGGAATTTTGCCATGCTTAGACTATTATCCTGCCCTACCAATCCCTGCCATGAACGTATTCATTTGGTTTGCTATCTCAGTAACTTAGTCATAAATAATACGAGCTTAGTATATGTAGTGGAATATGCATAAGGATTAGAATTTTCTCTTGTGTGTGCTCCTAGATAACTTATTTTTTTGCTGCTTTGCTTCTGAGAGATGTGAGATACATAATGTATGAGCTCCTTTAGAAACTAATGTATGAGCTCCATATTTACTCTTCCTTCCTGTGAATGCAAACGTCTGCTTTATGGTCTATTTTGCCACTAACAATGCATATGAATTGCTACTTGTTATAAAGCTATTTGTATTTCTCATTTTTGCATACCTTGCAGTAAGTACTGATGGTCATGTTGATTGAACATAATGATAATATTCATAATTATAATTTAGGCAAGATATTATTGCTGCTATAATCAGACAGACTTAATCCTTAAGTGTGAAAAACTATATAATTTTTCCTTCAAATTAAAGCACTTTATATTAAGGAAGGTTACTCTCTAATAAAAAAAATTAATAATATTTCATATAGCAAGTAATTCTTCATGGAAAGCTAACAATATTTTTCATAAGTAACTAAAATGATGGACTTCTGTGTTTGTAGTGTACCTAGCAGTCAACAGGACCTCAATCTTGACAGGAACATAGACTGTGACAGCAGTATAAATATTTAATCAAGTTAATTAAGTGTAAAAGGAGGGTGTCGGGAGTAAATTCAGTGTGCAAGGAGGATGTTAGATTGACTGAAACAGTATTCAGCTGAAAATATACCAAAGACCCATAAAATTTGAAGTTAAGAAATAAAAATAGAAATAGCTATTTGAGGTCACTGTTATACATTCACATACTTAAATTTAAGTAATGTCCCCACAGTATAATGAGGTATTAAACAGTTACAGCTGTTTAATATGGTAGGTAGCTCATTAAAACAGTCCTAATTCTGCAATATTTCACAGTGGGGAAGAACGTTGGCAAACTGTGAAATCTAAAAGGACCTCTGAGAGACTGAAGGAGAGAGGAAAGGGAATGTAACATGAATTGAAAAGCAGACTATTGACAGACATATGCAATTATTTTACAGACAAATAAGAGAATGGCTTAAAAATAAACATTAAAGTTTCTTACGACTGTTCAATGGTAAAATTAGTATTTGAGAAAGAAAAATTAAGTAGATTAAATTATGACATAGAATTGTTAGGGGACTTTTGCAATGACTTTTACCTTCACATTTCAGAAGAGAAGTTTGAATATCTCACAAAAATAAAATCTTTATGTTGAGGTTTTTTGCAGGGTGGTAGTGAATTAGAATATTATGTGTACCCTTTGACAAGAAATACTAGTAATCTCAAATGTCAGTATAGAGTTATGTTTAGACAAAATTGTAAGCCCTTATTCAATTAAGCTTAGGAAGTTATTCAGGTGAGGAGACACCAGGTGTCTACCACAGTTTGAGCAGATTGTCTGAAAATATGCATTGCTTTTCCTAAGTACAAATCAGTTGGGCACCCAAGGATACCTGAGATATCCTGAGCTATCTCTGGGCAGCTGTTACCTGCCAATCCAGAGGAACATACAACAAGAATTTATCCCATCTTGCAGCACTTTGCAGACCTCTCAGACCCCTTAGAATATCTCTGGGTACCTCAAAAGGCACTAGCTGCCTCCGTGGGAGTCATAGAAAGGCATATATCACCTCTGACTATCATGATTGCCTACAAAAGAGCTCACATACACACAGAAAACCTGCATTGAGAGATCCTAATCCTGAACTGCATCCCACTGCAGGTACCTGTACAGGGAGCTACTTTGAGCTACTTTGTTGGATCACAGGCCCTTTGAAATTGTGACAGCACAGAAGCACATGAGTTACCCTAAGTTATCTGAGACAGGCCTGAAATATTGGATATTGAACCTGGGGTCTTCTGGAGGGGGCAAGGTGGGATACTTGAGAGTATCTCCATGGCATTGCTCATCTGTGTGCTGAAAAGAGTACTGAATATCTGAACTCCCTTTAAAATGAAAGTGGAAGAAATAGGCACTCCTTAAGGAGTGATTTATTTGCCGTCTTCCCCAATAACATTAAAACAAGTCTGGAGCACCAGGGCCAATGTAAATATCTACTCTGTGAAATGTTTGGTAAAATGATTCTCATTTTTTTTTAATAGAAAACTTATTTTCAGAAAACCCATTTCACTTCCACTCCTGTGAAGTGAAAACTGGATGTAGGACAGCGTAGAAAAAGAAACACATTGCAATGTGTTAAAGTGACAGAAAGCATTTCATATAGTACAAAAACAAATTACTTGTTGGGCTATTCCTTTAAGCCTTCAGTGTGGTTTAGCAGAAATGCGTAACAGAGTAACGAACCCTGCAAATGTTACTTCATTAGGAGGAACAACCAATTTCAGGATTGATTTGAAACCTTCCATCTTTGACACACAAGTGATGATATGAAATAATTATCCCTTAAGAGGCAAGCTAAAGATAATTCATAGCAACTTTCTGTTGTGAAAGCTGATCTTCTGTTAAAGTTACAAAAGGTAAAGTGACAGAACTCAAAATTATGACTGAAAATATTTTATTTGGTTTTCATACTCTCTTCTGATTCAAACAGTGGTTTTCTCTGACATGATTTCTCAATTTGCAATGAATAGTCAGCATTTTAAATTGCATATTGAATCATTTTTCAAACCACTTTAATAGGATGTGGTGATTTCACTTTCATATAAGATGACAGAATCAGAACAGAATAATAAAATTTCAATCAGTGGGAAGATGCCTCATTGAAAGTTTTCAGACAAATAAAGAACTAGGTTAAATTTAAACTACTATATCACATATTAATTATCAAAAATATGTTGTTTAGAGGAAAAAGATAGAGAGATTTCTTTTTTGAGAAAAGTGTAAGCATAAAGAATATCTGCATGGGCACCTGCTCTTAGGCTATGGATTGAAACAGATGTTTTAAATATCAGAAAAAATGAAATATCTGAAAAGCTATGTCTTTAGCTAAAGATTAACCCCAAAAAGAAGGTTGTTTTTCCTAACTCTTGAAGAGTTTTTGTATACTTACATACGTCTGTATATAAACTCATAGCAAAATATAGTGGAGAATCATATCTCTACTTAAGAAGGAGATTGAAGAACTTGAATGCCTTCCCAATGAAAATAATTTCATGTAGTTATGTGAGGGTTGGGGGAATAATGATCTAAACAGTGGCGTGTGGCCTATTTAAAACAGTATATTAATAATATCAGAAGGACTGAAAGGGGAATTTTAGCTTACAAATTTCTGTACATCATCTGATTTTTTTTTTTTATTTTTATATAATAAATCTTATAATCATAGTGTAGTTTGGGTTGGAAAGGGTCCTTAAAGATTATCTAATTCCAAGCCCTCTGCCATGTCCAGGGACACTTTCCAATACTCCAGGTTGTTCAAAGCCCCATCCAACATGGCCTTCAACACTTCCACAGATGGGACATACAGAACTCATCTAGGCAACAAATTCCAGTGCCACACCAACCTCACCAGAAGTAAACAATTTCTCCTAATATCTGGTCTAAACCTACTCTTTCAATTTGAAGCCATTCCCCCTTGTCCTCGCCACATCATCTTGTAAATAGTTTCTCTCCATTCTCCTATAGGGTTCCTTCAGGTACTGAAAGGCTCTAATTAGGTCACACCAAAGCCTTCTCTTTTGCAGACTGAACAATCCCAGTTCTCTCAGCCACTCCCAGTAGGAGAGGTGCTCCATCTCTCTAATCCTCTTAGTGTCCTCCTCTGGATCCACTTCAACAATTCCATGTCCTTCCTGTGCTGGGCCCCCAGAGCTGATGCAGCCCTGCAGGTGGGGTCTCAGCAGAGCAGAGCAGAGGGGCAGAATCCCCTCCCTCCTCTGCTGCCCACGCTGCTTTGGATGCAGCCCAGGACACGTTTGGGTCTCTGGGCTGTGAGTGCCCATGGCTGGGTCATGTCCAGCCTCTCATCCACCTGCACCCCCAAGTCCTCAGCAGGGCTGCTCTCCATCTCTTCATCCCCAGCCTGTGTTGATAATGAGGGTTGCCCTGACTCAGGTATAGGACCTTCTGGTTGATCTTGTTAAAATGCATGAAGTTTCCACTGGCCCCCTTCTTGTCTTTGTCCAGGTTCCTCTGGGCGGCATCCCATCCTTCAGGTGTGTCAACAGCACCACTCAGTTTGGTGCTCTCAAATCTGCAAATTTGCCGAGGGTGCTCTCAATCCCTTTGCCTATGTCATTAATGAAATTGCACATCCCAATATGGACCCTGGAGGGACACCACTTTTTACTGCCTCCCACTGGGACTCTCAGCTGTTTGCCACTACTCTCTGGATGTGACTATCCTACAGTTCCTGATTCACCTAATGGTCCACCATTTGAACCCATCTCTCTTCAATTTAGAGTGAAGGATGGATGATGTGGGGGACTGTGGCAAAGAGTTTACAAAAATCCAGAAAAATGACATCTGTAGCCCTTCCCTTGTTCACTGATTTAGTTAGTGAACTCCATATTAGAATGCATGTAAGTTGGTCAGGCAGGACCAATAAGTGCCAATTTTATTTGAAAAAGGTAATTTTTCAATTAAATAAATAGTTTCATTCTTAGTCTTCTATTTTTTCTTTTCTTTTTGTTTCTTGTTACGCAGATTAATTATATTCCCCAGAAATATTTTGCATAATCTCAGACTGGATCAAAAGTGCACATTAGTACTGGTGTATAAATGCTTTGACACTTTTTATAGAATCAGCATGACTCCACATTTGCTATGTCCACTCATGCTCAAAGTATTAATAAAAAACACCCTTACTTTATGGAAGCCAATATTGCTCATTTCCAGGCTCCATATAAAGATTTCCACAAAGCAATTATTCCATTCAAACAGATAGCAATAAGCCATGTTCGATGACCTTTACAATTTCCAATTACAAAACTTGCCCGTTCTTGCAGTGTTTTCATTTACTTTTTTTATTCTTTGTTTCTGCTCATTTTTCAATCAACTAAAACTGTTCCAGTTTCAGGCAATAAACTAATGTTCACTATCCTCTTGGCACATATTTTTTTTGTTGAGCAGAGGCTATGTATTTAAACTGACAAAGTCAAGCTCCTCCGTGACTTTATCTGCGATGTTGTTAACAATTTACTTTCTTGATCCTGTTTCTTTTCAATTAATTCAAACCCAGCAACATTTCCAGTTCATTAAACCTGTTTGATCTGTACCCCATGACCAATGCCACTTGAATCAGCTCTGAATTCTTTCATGTGTGGCTATCCAAAAATTATCCGAAACTATATAGCTTTTTATATATTAAATGCTTGAGTCCTATTTGAGGGGAGCAAAATGACAAGTGATTATCAATTTTCATTAGAACTAATCTGATTCTTCTGCCCTGATGTAAAACGTACTTTAGTGTTTCTATCATTGATTTTGGGTTCATATAAGAGATCAAAGGTTTGACTGTTTGTTGCAATAACCTAAAAGCAGTGTAATAAAATCTCACACTTTGCAACAGGATGTAATTAGCAGCTGAATTTAGGAAGGAGTGAGTGCCCCAGCTGGTTAATTCACAAAGGTTATTCTTTGGCTCACTAACTGAATGATCAGGATAGAATCAGCAGAAGAGGGCAATGGGTAACTCTGCCTGTACTGCTACATTTGTATGTCATTCAAGAGCAGATCTTCAGCCATTACTTTAACTGTATTCCCTCTAGAAGAATTATGAGACCTTCTAATTCTTAAAGACTAAATCATCTTAAGGTTCTGATTCTTTGATCTATTAAACTGTTTAATTTTGCATACATATGTTTCAATAAAGCATTTTTAAATATTTCCTGTGGAGGAAGACAATTGTTTCTCTTCAGTTATAGATATTCTGTGGCTTGAGTGTTTTAGCCCATCCAATAGAATTTATGTAATAGTGTGTTTGTATTTATAGTATCAGGTTTATGCCTTTTTGTTTATTAGATCATGTAGTTTTTACATAGATCTGAAAACAGTGACTTCAATCATCTGAAATGTAATAACTCAAGCAAGGAAAGTTTACAGAAAGAACATTGAATCGCCGGGGTTTGTCTCACTGCATCTTTCTTAGTTTTACTTTTTAATCCTTTTTTGCTATCTTTGAATGTTCTTTGTCTTGAAACTACCTTCTACATAAGTTATTTTGTTTTGCTCATTCTGACAAGTATTTTCCAAGTGTGTAACCCCTGGAAATGCATTATTCCTGTTGTGTGGCTGAGCTTCTCTGTTTCTAGAAAGAAGTTCATCCCTTGAAAATTGTAATGATGTTGCTGATTGTTTTTTTGTTGATTTTTTTTTTCTGAGAATTCAAGGTTCACTAAGACAATGAAATACCCTTTCTATCTGTCCCCAATCCTGCCCTTGCTCTTTCCATTCCCTCCCTTCCCTTCTTCTTTCCAATAGTCACAATAACTATTTATTCCTAAAATGTAGCAACAAGTTGGTATCATACTTTGGACTTTTTTATACAGCCAAAATTAATCTACACATAACTGAACCTGGAATATTTGTATATGGGCATTTTCTGTATATAAATCCACGTATAAAACCTAAATATTATTCAGATAGTTTATTTTCACTAAATAGGTGGTCTTATTAGATATGTTTGTGAATAAACTCATGTTTTGAAATGTCATCTATACTACTGAGTGTATAGAGTGACTTCCAAATTATTCACACAGCAAGGATTTCCCATGTGTTTTAACTTTCACTGCAAAGGCAGTGAAGAAGTAGTTTTTTCCAACATTAGAAGATTTAAAATCTGCAGTTAACAAGTTTTTTGTGTTTTGCCTTTATGAAAGCACAGCATATCCAATTTTCACTCCTGTGTTTCTTTACTCCAGACAGTTATTTCTATGTTTAAATGAATAGCATATACTCCAGTCCCTGCCCATCACCATTTTGCTAAATGGATTTAGTTTAGATGATGTGTATTTCTCTTCAGGAAGTCCTCTCCTCCTACATCTTTTGATGCAACAGAAAACCAAAACCATGTATCTGGTGTGTTAGGAAAACGATAATGTTTTAGAAGTGTGTGTTTAGAGAGATGTTTCAGATGATAAAAAAACTCAGAAATGTCTAGTCAGGTGTGACAGGTGCCTCTTATTCTGTTATCACAGTGTGCCAGGAAATTATTTCTAAATCATGGAGCCTCACTTTTGATCAAATTTCTACCAGCTGGATTTCCACTGTATTATATAAGAAGCAAACTTTACTCTGGTATATTTATAATGCTCTAAAGTGATATGACTTCTGCAGCAAGATTATTCCAGAGTCTTCTGCTCTTCATACTGTCTTTTCTGAAACTCACTTATGTTTGTTATCTTAAACTCACTGAAATTGAGGGAACTGAACATCATCTTTGACTGCATCATATTTAAAACCAAGGAGACCACTTAATTCCAGGCTTTTGTAATACACAAATATTTTAAGCACCCTTAGCAACACAGCTGCTCACAGGATCCCAAAAAATTGTAGATGAAGGATAATTTCTTTTATTTCCAGTATTGTTTCATCACTGATTAGAAAAAATCAAATAATTCACCTTTTTTTTCAGTGTTTAACTTAACTTGTGTCAAAATCATACCTCTCCCATGCCACACAGTACTGTCCTGATAGTGGAATTTAGGGACTGAAATCTATAAATATTATCTTATAATAATTTTGTACCTTTGATTCTTGATTTTTTATAAGAGGACATCAAGCAATTAATGTAGCAATCCAGGCATGTTTACTCTTTTCCCCTCGCAATGTGATTGAAAAGGAACATCCAAATATATATATCTACTGGGATTAAGATTTGTGAAACACATTTCCTGGCAGTCCATTTATTCCTGAGCTAGAGAGGAGTAAGGAAATTTAGGTGAGAATCTCTGGAGGAAAAATTGAGAAATAAATTGGAAAACAAATTCATTATTTGCAGCAAAGTTGCATCTGCACTTTAGCTGCTGGCATTTTACTTGCTCCTCAACTTGGAAATGAGATACCTTACAATGGCATTTTTCCCTCTGATTCATTTTGGGAAGACAACTTTCACATTGACAAAGAAAATAGACTTCAGAAAAGTGAGTAGTACACTGATAACAATTCTTTAAAAAAAAAAAAGGATAAAATGTTGGGGGGAAAATCCCACAAAACATGAATTTAATATTCAATTTAATTCCTGTCAATGTTTTTATTTTTCATTTTTAAGTTATAAAACAAACGAAGAAATTGCCAATAAAACTCATGGCTGCCACAGCATAGAAGCAGATGTCTAATACCTAAATTTTTCCTGATGACCCCATATTCCTGACTCTGGATGAAACCCAGTTTCTTAAGAGTTTTCAGAATGTACCTGTGGGACGACTTTCCATTTACTTCCACTTTGAATTATTAAAATAATAATGAAAAGCCTTGTATGCAACTTAAATGCAAAACAAAACAAATCCAACCTAAACTAAACGGTTCATTCCTGACCACAGATCATTTCTAGTGCCTACCTAATTCTGGTACTTGGGCTATGAGTATCAGGGAGCATTTGCATTTTGCTTTTGCCCTCTTGCACAGATATATCAAAATCTGATCAATTGCAGAAAACAAGGGAAAAAAGTACAGACCTGTAAATATTGGAACAAGTCAGAATTACTGAAAATTAATCCAGTGTTCAAATGATAAATTAGAATCTGCCAATGGAATCTTTTGCACATGCTCAAACTTTTGTATTACAAAAGGCCAGGAATACTTTTTCAAGGATATTACTAATTTTTCTTTTGGTTTTCAGTCATTCTGTACTTTATGTTTCAAGCTGATGGTTGTATTCAAGGCTTGTGTTCAAAGCTTCGTATCAACTCAAATCAGAAACAAGAACTACTACTTTTACCAGACAGGGTGATTCCAAAAGTCAGTGCATGGTTTAGATTAGAGAACTCATGAACTCCTTTGAATGTGTGCACTCTCTAATCATGTCCCAATTTTATATAGAATCATATGCAAACGCCCCTCTTTTCCCAGGAAGCCTCTTGTACAGAAAATACATGTAGCCACCCCAGGCAGAAGGTCTGCTTTGCTCCTAACAGGGTGAATTTGGATGATAGGTTGAAACACTGAATTTTTGGGCATTGAAACTCTCTGAGCAGAAATCACTTTACTGATTTTAATAGGTCTTCAGCTGATTCAGAGCATACCATTGCATCTCACCCACTAAATTGCTTGTCTTATCATTTCTTAGCCTTAATTATTCATTTGCAGTTCTCAATGCTTACTAACTTGGAAGTATTTTTCAGTTTGTTGGTTTTATGGACAAGCCTTGGATTGTTGTCTAGTATGAAACATTTGCACATGTATCATGCTCACTGCACTCTGGTCTACTGTGTGTGGCATGCACAAGGTGACAGTGAAAGTAAATGTAAGTAAATGTATCTCACTTCTGGAGTATATGATAACTAATTCACCCCACCCCCCCCAATATTCATTATTTCTTCACAACAGTCTATAAACTTACAATAAAAATTAAATATGTGAAAAAAAAGGCAGAAGTCAGTGCATTTCACAAGTGGCTACCATTCTGCTGTAAAATATTGGTATCATGTACTTTAATATGGTTGATATATGATGAAATATACAATGAATATATAACTATGAAATATTTTTTAAAAAATAGCCCAGCAGCACATCTCTTTTTTATTGCCCAATGCAAGTACAGTATATATTCTTTCCAGGTGAGTTTTCCTGAAACTTCTGTGCTGTGCCACTCCTTTTTTTGTCTGAAGAGGAAGTTTCATAGGAAGAACAAAGTGTTTTGGAAATTTGAGGTGAAGAGAAAATAGAATTAATGCATTTAATACTTATGTAATTAAAAAAATAGATTTTATAATTCATATGGGGAAAAATGATATTGCTTATCCCCGTTGATTGAGAGAAGGAAGGGAATATTATTTTTTCAGAAAGTGAAAGAAAGTTTCTTATGTACGTTTAATGGTAAAGTCCTACACACAAGGCTGAATAGGAAGTGTCTTTCCACTCTGGGTGATCTTCAGCAATCTGTATAAACCTATACATCTTGCAGATTTTTGTTAGGCCTTCACTTGTCTATTTCTGATCCAGTTTTGGCTTGTTTATATACCTCTGCTTAAGGCTACCCACTCTATCACATTTTGTGTAGCAATGTGATGCTTCTATTCAGTGACAAGAATAAACACACAGTGTTGCTTTTTTTATTAGCATACCCTGAAAATATAATAAAGGAAGAACTGTTTGGAACAGTGTGAATCTCTTTCATAAAATGTAAATTATAAATATCCATGCAATGGGCTAATCACAATGCATTACGCATCTTTTCTGACAAGCAGGAAAATTGCAGAGAGAGATTCAGATAGATACAATTAACAGAATGTAGAAAACTGGGGAGGAAAAAGGTATTTCTAAAGAGGCTCTAATCACAGGGTTTAAAAAGAAATCCTTTTTACAGGTGATTAATTACACTCCAAAATACGTTTTCCTGATCATCAAAATAATAGTTTGTTTAATGTATGCTGTTTTATTATTCTAAATAGCAGAGTCTGGAACCTCTCAGGGTAGAGATGGTATCTTTTATTATACTTCTGGATATAAGTAGTATATAAACCATATTTTGAGAGTGAAGTCCTAATAAATAAAAATATTTTGCAAAATAATTATAGATTGTATTAGATTTGCCTTAGAGTTTGATTCTCCAAGAGTTTGTTCAGCTTCATATTTTCTAAAGAAATATATTGTCCTTTGTTTGAACCCTCTCTCAATTAATATAAAGCAGCTTACCATTTGATTATTGAAAACACTGTTCAGCTATTTCACTAATAACACAAATGACACTGATACAATTATAGCATGAAATATTTCTGACAAAGAGACTGAGGAACTTTTTCATATAGCAATTTTAGGAAGCAAGGGAAGAGTGGCCCAGCAGCACTTGTGTTGATGTATCCAAATCATCAGAAGCTCATAAAATGAATGTTTATGGGTCTTTCTGCAAGCAGGAATCATTTTCCTCTCTAAGCTGTTAGAAGAGATCATGGTACAGTTCTCATTGAGACTCCCCCCATCAAAATTTGTTAACATGTAAGTAAGTGTGACTCCTGAGAACAGTACAGTATTCCTTTCTTGAAGACTGCAATTTCCACTAATGTTGAGAGGCAACTGTATAACCAATAACTCATACTCAAAAGCAAGCTGTCTTGGAATAAAAGATATACATTTTCTGTTAAGTCATGTAAAACCTTTGAATAATGGATTACTATGAAAATTTACCAAGTATCCAAGATGTATATAATTTTTTATTCTCAATGACCTCTAGAAATTAGAGAAGAGGAAGTGTGGGAGCATAGTCTGATTATGGTGTAATGTGCAATATAGAAGTTTATACATATTTTATATCAAGTAATTAATTAATACAATTCATAAGCAGATACTGAAATTCAGGAACTCATCTCCAATTTCAGTCTCTAATACACTTTGTTTTTTGCTGCATAATGAACATGTCTATGTCAGTATTTTAGTATAGCTGTGGGCTGAGCTTTTGAAAGGAATTGCATTATTTTCTCTGTTTCCTAGAAATTAACAGTGGCACAGCTATTGCATGCAAAAATGGAATACTGTGTATTGCGTAATTTTCAGACTTTTCTTTGTAAAAAAAAAACATAGACTTGAATTTGGACATGGTTTGACAGAGGAGGGCCTAAATCTAGACCTGCTGCTTCCCAGGTAGTCCTTTAGCAGTAGACCAATTTTACAGTGAATATGGTACCTTGTGAAGGGACCTGAGAAAGAGAAAGCAGAGGGGATGGCTCATATGCAATGAGCACCCTAAACACCCCAGAAGTGCTCTGCACCTTTGAAATTAGGTTCTATCAGACTACAAGTTAAGTCAAGATATTTTTTGTATAAAGCTCAGAATGAATCAGAGGAGAAACAGAGTCGAAAGCCAGCCCTCTGTACTCTGCTGTCATCAGCCAACTGTGCTTTTCAAAAGAGCATCCTTTAACACAGATTTCTTCCTTGGACCAGAATCTTTTCAATGGCTGTCTAAATTGTGATGTTTGATGTGATCCTTTCCAGATGCCTACAAACAGTTTTTCAAACTTGCAGGACATGTAGGTCTCTATATATGCTCCCTGAGCTTTTCAGGAGCCCCTCAGCCTCTGCAGTTTCCCAGGTCACCACCACCCCACCCTGTCATATCTGCCTGCACTCTGCCTCTGGCCCAGGAGCATCCACAGATCAAGTGGCAGGAAAAGGCAAACAAATCATCTTTCCCTCTGCAATACCTAGTAAAAAAAAGAAGAATCATACAATAACATGTGCAAAAGCAGGCCTTTCTGTCACAATGCATCCCACGTCTCCACAGCACTTTCATGAACGAGGCATCTCAAAATGAAACCACAGTTATGGCATGTTGACTTTGGCTTTTGAACAAGGACTGATTTCCTCTAAGAGATACATTTTCTTCTTTCCCATTTTTCACACTTCTCTGAATTTAGGGAAATAACACACATTAATGAATAAATAAATTATATTTGAACCTAGTATCCCTCTTCATCTGCAGGTTTTAGGTAACTACATAGGTTTAAATATGCAAAGGGCAAAAGTTAAGCAGTCCAAAGCAAGTTGTTTCAATTCTGAATTAACGGTGACTGCTAGATATCAAGATAAATACAAAGGAACAGTTAGGAAAAGATCCTTTTGAGAAATTTATGTTGAATACTGCACACTACTTGATCTGTTACATATCTGTATTTATGGTGCTTCATATTCCAGATTTTGTTGTTTCAGGTTGTGGTCCAAAGCTGATTAAGGGTCATTTATTTTGGCATAGATGTAATAATTCCAGGAGTAGAAAATAATGATATTACTGATCAAATACTGAAATCTCAAACTTGTTAGATGATGATAATTACAACCATTAAGGGGAGTAATATTTAGTCAACTAAGTATTAAGGTTTTCAAAATTATCACTAATCTAACATGCTGGGTGTCAAATTCTGATTGCCATGTTGAATCAGAGGGTGAGAAAATTGAAATGTGTGTTCTTCTTCGTCAGTTTCTGTCTTTACAGCATCAACTATTTTCTTGTCTTTAAATATATTGTATCAATAACCTGAATTTGCAATGTAGAAATATGGCACTGCAGGACTACATTTACAGAATAAGATTTTGAGAAAAGGTGTAGGAGAAATAGGTACATTACATCCTGTAGAGAAATGTATATTACCAATACCTCATTTGACTATATTTCTCAGTGTAATAACTGTGCCATTCTGTGGTAAAAAGTAGAACTACTCTTCATTAAAAAAAACCCTTATATTTCATGAATATTCAATCCGGAGTTCAGTAGTCCACGGGGAAGTTACATCTCTTTTTTCACACAGAGAATTTAATTACATAAGTATTGTTTATGCAGAAAAATAACTCAGACCATGTGGAATAACTGCCATGTAAACTTTTAGCATTATGGTTCTCTCCACCTTTCTTTCCTTCTACAACCAAATATATTAGGGCTTTTTTTTTAGTTCTCCTCTGAAATAGGTTAATCTTTATTTTCTCATTTGGGGGTTTATTCCTCACTTCAGGGTTAGCATTTCTATTCTGGAAGGGTGCAGTAAAGAAAGTATCTTTGATGACTTTAAATGTGAGAAAAATCAGGATTTTATTTTTTTTCCCTAGTTCTTTGTTTTGGGACTTTTGTTTGGTTGGTTAGTTTTTTGTTTGTTTGGGGGTTTGTTTGTTTGGGGTTTTTGTTTGTTTGGGATTTGTTTGCTTGTTTGGGTGGTTTGTTTGTTTTAATAAAGCTTAGAGATGCTTTGTAGTCTGAACTGTATGGAAAGTTTCAGTATCTTCAGAACCAAAGTCATAGCTTCATACTGTCATGTACTGCTCTACCTTGTGAATAACCTAAGCTGTATATATCATAAGAGAAGTGGTACAACTGATCTATTTTTAATGTTATTGTTATAACGTAATCCCTTGAAGTCGATTGCCTGAAGAGAGTGTAATTAGAACTAAACTGGAAGAGAGGTTTAGTGATCCATCAGCTGAATATCTATAGACCTGCCAAAGTTGTGCGTTGATATACTGATAAAGATATATTTAAGTGGCATTTTTTTTCCCAATTTTAAATTGTTTTACCTAGTTGCCAGCTGCACTTAAGTTCATAGAGAAGCAGAGTTCTGCTAAGGCCATTTGTATTATTTTTATGGAGAGCATTAAATGAGATTTCCAGACATATATTAGGGCATAAAGCTCAAACATTGTAGGTTTTGACTAGGCAGAAGAATTCTTCAGATGTATTAATGGAATCAAGGTTCAACACTGTAAGATTTAACTGCTGCTAATTTTCTTTTCCAGAGCAAGAAGATGACAATGATACCTTGTGTCTTAAAATTTGAAGCTTTTGAATTAGGAGTAGCATATTGAAAGAAAGGCTGTGTTATGCTTTCCCAAGGGAGAGATGTTTCATTATAATACATTACTTTGTAGTTGTCTGATTTCCGACCCTGTGATTTTAAACCATAGGTAAAATTGTTACCTTGTTTTAAGCTGTTCTTTGAGATCTACCCCTGATGTTTTGAGCAGTTTAATAAGGATTTTCTGGGAACACATTTCTGAAAGGGGGAAGTGACTTTAAACAGAGTAAGTTAAAAATTTAAATAACTAGATGCCAGGAATATGTGGATGGACTTGCTTACCATGGGCGATAAACCACTGAGCACATGCAAAACACATATCATTTACCTGGATTACTGATTTCACACCACTTAGTCTTATGTTGAGCTTATTGACTTCTACTTGCATTACTGTTTGGATAATCAAATTCATTTTACATAATGTTGGAAGTCTGTCATGAAGCTGTGGCTAATTTATACCAGAGCAACCCCTTCTTGCAGTGCAGGGATTCAGGATTTGGTCATCTTCTATATTAATGTAATTACAGAAACCATGCATACAAAAATAGTTAATGTTTATGTGAATTAATAGAGTAATTGATATCTTATTTTCCCTATGAAGAAGCTTTATGTACTGTGGACTTTTATTTATGATAAAATTTTATTAGAATGATAGCATTGTCCTCTATTACCTGTCTTTTCTGTGACAAGGCAAGATTGAAACATTTTCCACTACAGTTTTGTTATTTTTTTGAAAGTAGACAGTTGATTCGAGTGCTATACGTGCCTGGAATAAGAAACACACATTCTGAAGATAGCCATATCCTCTAAAATTATATCATTATATACATGTGAAAGCCTGAAAAAAAAAGACCTACCTTTGAAAAAGGTTGACTGGCTAGACATCTAAACAAAAATGAAGTTAAATCTCATTCATCCATTTACCTGTGGGGCTTAAATTCACATGGAATCCTCTCAACCAATTAACGAAAAAGGTGATTTACTGTAGCTGCTTTTATTGGCATAAGAAACAGTTTGAGTAACTGAAAAGGCAACAACCAAACAAAACAACCAACACCTAAAACCCTCAAAATATATGCCGTCCATAGTCATGCAAATATTTAAATCAGAATGAAATTCTAATTCCTGATAATTTCTACTGTGCCAACAAGGGCTTTTGTCTCATAAAAATGAAAAGGAGCACTTGCAGACTGACATAATAAATTGTATTAATAAGGGGGTCATATTTGAGTATATAATGTATTCTTCCCCCTTTTCTGCACACCTCTGGGAGTAAGCAGCATCTGTTCTCCCCCCATTCAGTGAGTAGTTGAAGAATGTGCTCAATTACCTTACTTTATGCAAATATTATCATGTTTACTTGTTTATAGAATACAACAATATTGAAATATTACCTCTTTTATCTCTAAAAATAAATGAAAAACATTACTTTTATAAGAAAATTCTTGTATTTATATTGGCAATATAAATAGTTTTGGAAGCCGGCATTGTATTTTATAAGAATTTATTTTAGTCATAATAAAATAA